>CM035818.1:52151024-52751024 GCA_020458035.1 Magallana ariakensis
AAAAATTGCACAGCATATTAAGATACAAAACCCCAAATTTCCATATTCAATTTCTATACTAAGGAGAAATAACAAATACAAAAGCTCTTCTTGGTTTATGCAAATTCAAAGATCTCTACAGATATCATCAAAATCAAATTGTGCGATACATCAGACCTGGAACCTTTTACCTCTAATCTAATTATTCTATAGACTGTCCAATGCAAACAATTTGTGTCTTTAAAATCTGGTGTGTTGTATTACATTGAAAACAAAATATCAGAAAAAGAAACATTACATGCATACAGCTTTTTCAAGAAAAAACATTTAACAAAAGTCTTAAAGTTCTCCTGAATGGAAAACCTGCAGAGTAAAAGTACATGTAATCTGTAGCTCAGGACTTATTTAAGGTGGCTCACTACACCTTGAAATATTTTTTCAAATCAGCAGAAAATTACTTGATTATGATAGATATCATAATTGATAAGAAGTATTTAAGTCAAATAGGAAAAAGATATGCAATTTTTGATGAAAAATTACATTTTCGAAAATTTAATACAGTAAACATGAACAAAAGCTCCAGGCAGATTCAAACTCATGATCTGCGGTTCAGAAGCCCAATACTTATACCACTGAGCTACGACAATATACAATCCAATCGAACGATACAAACAGGTTAACAAACATTTAAATCGCTCTTGTGACGTAGTGTCTTAAAAAGTATAAGTTTAGGTGTAGTGAGGTACCTTAAGAAAGTTTTTTTTAAGGTCAATTTGAGGGGAGGTATAGAAATAAGATGAATATAAAACTAGTATAATAAAAGACTGTAGAATAGAAAGTACTACTGCAACAAAATATTAAATATATACTTTTTGGTTTCACATATTTAACGCAGTGGTCATGATTGTATCCCATCAGAGCAATGTATACGTGGCTATTTGTTGAAACAATCAAATAAATGACCAAGTTATTCAAGTGGATTTTCACAGATCCTAGAGCGCTTCTTAACAACTTTCCACAATGACTTGTGCCCTTTTCCAAGTGTAATGTATTTGTATTGTGCAACAGTAATTTGAATTGGTTTTGAACAAAAGAAAAGTTTAAATTGTACAGGGAAATTTACCCGGAAACAAATAAGATTAAAAGAAATCTATGATAGGTCAAATATGCATGTTTTTCTAATAGTACAGTACATACTGTATATTCATACACTTTTCAAAACTACAACAAATATTTGACTGAGGAGATAGAGATACTTCCTAATGTATAATAATACAAAAAAAAAAACCATAAACCCAGCAAAAAATGTTGATACGATATTGTAAAACAGGAATATGAATAGTACTATAGATTACAATATTGCTTTTCACAATACCCAAATGTCCATAATTAAATGTAGAATACTCAATTACTTGAATACTGAAAGATATATAATAGTTCATCTATCTATTATAACTTTTAACTAACATTGCACGTACAAAGAGTCTTTAAAAAGTCTCCATAATTACATAAATTAACAATTGCCATTTTAACAATTGAAGTTTGTACCGGTAGTTTGTATAGAGTTAACATCACTTGTCTATACAAAAATAAATACAGTCATGGCACCTTGAAAAATAAACAATTGCATTATTTTTTAACAAAGACTAGGATTTTATCAGAAACAAACATTATATAACAAAGTTTAAGTACAATTGTACATGTACATCTGTACTTCTATCAGTACACCTGGAGTTGTGTCCCTTCCCTTTACTCTTTCTTGTCTTTGCGTTTAAATGTTGATACTGAGGGCACTTTCACATGACTGACCACAGTTGACCCCACATCATAGGTCTTTCCGGCCACCCACTTGACACTACCCACTCCATACCCGACTGCACCAGTTGCTGTACTGTACAAGCCAGAGGACATCCGCCACAGGAGGTTACCCTTTGACCCTTCATCTGCAATGTTAGGAGAGAAGGCTTACTATCAGTTGTTCACATTTTATAATGATAATAAGTACAATTGAATCAAACCACAAAAATGTGGGACACACATGGTATCAAAGTTTGAACCAAGATTATTTTTTACGCATGTACTTTTTATCCTGAATATTACTTATGTGGTACGGTATGTTTTCAGATGTAAATGTGGATGCAATATAACACATTCAAAATATGATTTCTTAGAAATATTTAATTGTTCAATTAATCCCCATTAAAAAGAGTTTTAAAAATTCTCATGAATGTAAAAATTGTTTCAAATTTATATCTCGCAGTTTAATTAATAGCTGATTTTTAAAACCCATTGACCTGCATTGTTGAGAAGAAAATTGTATAAGAAAAAAAAAATAAAAGTTAATATACACATAGTTATTTTACTGTTTATTTTAACGGAAATGTCAAAAGCTTTATTTGACAGTGTTTCTCAAAATTACTAAAATCGACACATATCTTAAAATACAAACATGAAAAAGCAATGAAAGATTAAGTTCAGGCATGACTCTTAATTTTTTAAATAGTATAAAGATATAAATTTGTTTTAGCTCTGAGTCTCAGATTCTTTTTCTCACTCACTCTCACTCTCCCCCTCTCACATCAAAGGTTCAAAGGATAATTGCAACCATATTTTCCCAAGGTACGATATCCATGGTTCAGACAAAAAAATGTAGAATAAAACTGATGTCACATACATGGACTAAATAGTTAGAATGTGAGAAGCCAATGACTGACCTGTTACTTCGTCTGTCTTTTTATCACATTTGGACTGACCAGACGTATTTTCGTCACTGACCTCAGCTTTCAGATTTTCTAGCTCAGGGTCATTATCTTTTCCAGTACTAACACCTGGTTCTGCTGGACTCTGTAGAGTATATGAGTACATGTACTAGGCTTATCAACTAAAAAACAAAATTTGGAAGGAAGGGTTTACACTTGCATGATGTGTATGAAACATTGGTCAGTGGTACACACTATCAGAAATTAATTTTAGAGTTGAATTAAAAAAGCTCGGCAAAAAATAACCTGATTTTAGCCAGTTGAAAATTTTAATCACTATGATCAGTATAAACAAAGTTGGTTAGTCTTTTGACGTATTGATTTATGTGTGGATGCTTTATATGGAAACCATAACGAAAGTGTGTGGGGAAGGGGGGGTATATGTATCCGTATAGATAAATCTGCTGCGTTGACAGTATATTTTCACTTGCCTTATATACACACTGTTGTATGGTCTGGATAATGGTAGACATTTTTATAACGATGTTTTAGGTTCTGTCTTTTCTCCAAAGCTTGGGCGCCAAAACGTCAGTGGTTGCTGAAAGAAAAGCTGCACTGTGCACCAGTCTACTGTATAGACTATAAAACTTGCAGGCGTATGAATAATTTCCCAAAGTAGATCGAAATAAAGAAACAATTTATCAAACAGTAAAGAGAAAAAGTAATAAATAACTTACTTTTGAATGAGAAACGTCACTTTAATACAGACCATAATCATTTGCATTAACTGCCACGTTGTTTACGCAGCAGTAAAAGTAGGTCACTAAAATTTTATGTAACAGGAAAGCTCATTGGTTGGTAAAAGATGATAATTTCTATAGTCTGTATCGATTAATTAAGTCACTTGAGCTCATACAATGTATTATAGTCTGTTCTTCAAAGTATCTTCTTTGACTTTGACAAAATTTGTTGAAAATGTACTTACAATACATGTACAAATTAATAAAATCTGGAATACATGTAGTTTATGTATATTAACTGTACACTCATATGCCAAAAGTAGGCTATGTAATTTTGTTATTTTTTTCACTATATACTAGTATATTGAAAACAAGACTTATTTTAAAAAGATTGTCTGGCGTTTCTTTTTGTCGGATTTAAAAGAAATTTATATTGATTCAAGCAGATTCAATTTGCAGTTTTGGACATACATTAAAACAGTTTTTTGATTTGTAAAATTTGATATTTTAAACACAATACTTCCAGTATCATATATCAGAAACAGAAGGCTTGAAAATATTTAGATAGTATGCCAAAAATCCCAGAGAAATTTTGAATTTATCAATCCATATCTTTTCACAATCAACCAAGGGGTTACTTTTAACCATATCTTTTAAAAGGTGGTTTTCAGTTAAATATATAGTAAAGAGAGAGAAAATGACAAACTTTTGGCACCTGAGTGTATAAAAGGGAGATTGATTCTAATCATCATCAATCATAATAAATGCTTTTGTGGGCGCGCGCGCGTGTGTGTGGAGGGGGGGGGGTGGGGTCCGTGGATGATAACTTTACTATATGTGAATTTAAAAAGTTTGAATTTTCCACTAATCGGGACCCCCTAAACCCCTATAAATCTGAATTGCCTTATATCATTGACATTGTTTTATCGTTCCAGGCGTTTGATTAAAAACATAAATAGCTTATATAAGTGTAAAAAATAAGTTTATCAAAGATTCACGGTCATGTTGTCGTATGGTTCTAGTTACACAAGAGAAATGAGTGTAGGATTTTATTAGAACAAAACTTTAAATGTAGCAATTTATTTCGTTCGATCAAAACAGGTATGTAGCATGGGGGGGGGATTGATTTTCGAAGGAACTGCCCCCTCCCAAACTTAATTTTGGAGCTTGTTAAAAATAATTATTTAATAATAGAAGATTGATGCAGTTTTTTGTTGTTTTTTTTTTATATTTTTTTTTATTGCTTGTCAAGATATCAGGTAAGTCTTCCCCTCACCTACTTTCAAACCGATGTGAACGTACCTAGCTGCGAAAAACGTTCATTCAAAGCCATAGCATTTTAACACATAGAGACTAAAATTAGCATCCATGCTAAGGCTAATCTGCTCCCCAACTTAGAGAATACAAAAACAATTTACATGTACACAACTTCCATTTATTTTCTCTTATCAGTAATTGAGCGCAACATTAATTCTAGTTCAGAATATTTATGTATAACGTTATACTATATAGCTTCTAAATTTTTCTTATAATTATTAACGAATATGAATTAGCGTAAAGGAAAAAAAAATGATATTCCTAGCTCCCTTTTTCAACAATAAATAGAGAACGATTTAACCCCTCTCCCTTTCTAAAAAAAAATTGTAATCTAGCCCCGCAAGATCAAGATTTGCCACTCGAATCCACGCCACGGTGTGGAGGACAATGTGAAATGAATGAAATAAGGTATATGTAATTTCTGGTAATTTTCGGTAATTTTTTCACATTCATAATTTGATTTTAAAAACTTTATACACAAAATCTATATATAAATTAAATTCAGTCAAATTTGTAATTTAAAGAAATGTTTGATCAATGGCAAAATAGTGATCGCTGGATATGCAGCTTGTTATGAACATCTTCGGATAGGAAACCCTTGGCTAGGGAAGTTATATAAGTATGAGTTCCCCATCGAAATCATTGTATAGAATTATAAATAGGGGTCTAGATTTTGTTTTCTTTGCTAATTTAGATGGAGGAGCGCTTTTGTTACCAATTACTAATGTTAAGTCATTTCATTTACAATGTAATGGTTCAGTTTATAAACCACTTGATCAGCCGGCCAATATAAAACATTATTTTATTTATCAACACAAATTGTAAAATTTTATGCAATTGACGCATTTTTATGGTTACCTTTTGGGAGCATTTCCATTCTTTTGGATTTCACATAGATTATACATTCACATAATAAAATCGGTTTATTGATTTTCTGAACTATTCCGTCTTTCTGGACGATTTCATTCCCGATGTTACTGAGTTCAGGTCAGAGTTCATAGGTAACATTTCCGGTGTAAACACAACAAACAGCTGCGATGGCTGCACGGATCTTGCTCATTTCGTTGTCTCTCTTTCATTTTGGGTTTTCTGCAATCGTTGACTTTACAAAAGAATTTGACATAAAATCGCTTTATCGTAATGCACGGGATAGAAATTCATACATCAAAGCTCGCAATGACATTTTATTGGAAGAACAGAACATGAGAATTGGCCACGATGTCGTATTGAACGCTAATGAGCAAAGAGTGAATGCCATTTTGATGAAATATAAGCAGCTGGAAGTGAACAGGTCCAGAGTCAGTAATGGTGAACCATTCCCACCTAGTGTTAATTTTCTTGTGGGCAAACCTCTAGTGGAGAAGAGTCGAGTGTTCCAGATAATTAAATCGATGCCTAAAGGTATGTTAGTTAACAATGTGATATTGTATTTCTGAAATTCTCAAATAATCCGATATTTTACTGTGCCACATATTTTCCAATTAATTATTTGCAGTTAACCAACGATGTTCAATCGATACATGATCGACATGCTTAATATATAGCTATAGTATTTAAACCAAATCGACAAATGGACATTTGGAAAGGAGGAAATAAATTAAATAAGCTCCGCGGTCTAGAATCAATCTCACAGTTCATCTGTAGTAAAATGAGCTGATCTTTTAAATTCTTCTTTTTTTATAAGCATTTTACTATATATTTAATAGTGAATTATAAATTATCTACTTTGTTATTCTGATCTCTGCATACTGCTGTAAAATAGTGTTCAGACTCAAATAAATGAATGAATGAGTGGTCAGCAAATATGCAGTTCATTAATCCATTAATGAATGTATATACATATATAATAAATATGTCTCACAAAGACGTCGAATTCATCTGGATTTAATTATATATTTTAAATTAATATAATGATAACTTGTCTGTACAGGGATTGTTAAACGCGGAAAAAATGACATGGGATTTGGTATTATTAGATCCTCGTCAGACAGAATTCAATTTTGTAATTCGATAGTTTACATGTGCTATATAGCTATTATTTGCACTTTGATCATTTTCCTGCATAGCTCCACATTCACCCTTATTAGACTCAATTGCACTGATTCATCCACTTGATGATATCTCTCTTTCTCTCTCTTAACTGTGGTTATATATTATATAATAAATGCATAATTTTACGTATTCGTGATATGTATCTTATTGATAGATATTGAAAGAAATTTACATAGATTCAGATTGAATTCCACACGTTTGAACACGTTCCATCAACAATAGAACCAGTTCAGAGACATAGCAGAGATTAGATTTTGATAGACAAAATTAACTTATCGCGCTTTCAATGCCACTACTCTCCCATTTAGAAATGAGACAACACATTGGTATTGTGAGATCTAACATCTGTCATGTGTGTGGCAACGAACATGTGACAGTTTGACTTCTCCCTATCTGGATGGTCAGTGACTGATACTAGTGGTACTAGTACTTATGGTGAACTAACTGTATGCTTGATCTTTGAGCTAGTTATACTATAGGTGCACATAAGTATAATGATTAAGTTTTTTATTCTCTAATACACCCTCTCTACCTCTCGCTTTCACTCTGCCCTTCTCCCTCCTTCTCTCTCCTTCTCTCTCTCTCTCTCTCTTATTACTCTAGTACCCCTTCCCCCTGTCTTGCTTTCTCTCTCTCCCATCCACCCGCTCCCCCTAGATCCCCTCCCTGCCTCTCTCAAGCACAAACATATTTACATGTACATATTGTATGTCTATTTCTCTGTACATTACTCCATGCTGCTGCCCCTCCCCTCTCCACTCTCGTCCCCAATTTTTTGACGATAGTTTACACTTAAAAACTGAATTTTATCGTTTACACTCAGTTACTCAATTTTATCGTTTACACTCAGTGACCCTATTTTATCGTTTACATTCAGAAACTCAATTTTATTGTTTACATTAAGTAACTCAATGTTATCGTTTACTTTCAGTAACTTTATTTTATCGTTTACTTTCAGTAGCTCAATTTTATCGTTTACACTCAGTGACCCCATTTTATCGTTTCAATCAGTAGCTCAATTTTATCGTTTACACTCAGTAGCTCAATTTTATCGTTTACGCTCAGTAACTTAATTTTATCGTTTACACTCAATAGCTCAATTTTATCGTTTACACTCAGTAACTCAATTTTATCGTTTACACTCAGTGACCCCGTTTTATCGTTTACACTCAGTAACTCAATTATATCGTTTACACCCAGTGACCCCATTTTATCGTTTACACTCAGTTACTAAATTTTATCGTTTACACTCAGTGACCCCATTTTATCGTTTACACTCAGTAACTCAATTTTATCGTTTACACTCAGTGACCCCATTTTATTGTTTACATTCAGTAACTCCATTTTATCGTTTACATTTAGTAGCTACATTTTATCGTTTACACTCAGTGACTCCATTTTATCGTTTACATTCAGTAAATCCATTTTATCGTTTACATTCAGTAACTCCATTTTAGCGTTTACATTCAGTAACTCCATTTTATCGTTTACATTCAGTAACTCCATTTTATTGTTACATTCAGTAGCTACATTTTATTGTTACATTCAGTAGCTACATTTTATCGTTTACACTCAGTTACTCAATTTTATCGTTTACACTCACCCCATAGTATCGTTTACATTCAGTAACCCCATTTATCGTTTACATTCAGTAGCTCCCTTTTATCGTTTACATTCAGTAACTCCATTTTATCGTTTACATTCAGTAACTCCATTTTATCGTTTACATTCAGTAACTCCATTTTATAGGCGCTGCTCTGCATCTTCACGATACTTCCATGGTCGACTTACACTGGCTGGTCAAAAACGTCACATACAGAGAAAACTGCTATATGTGCACAAACAACAAATATTTTGTATACTTCCAGTTTTTTCCGGGCACCCCACCCAGTAATCCAGGTTTGTAGTTGACAGACTTTTTAATTTAAAAAAAAAATGCAACACTGTTTGAATTTTAGATCAATGTTAAGCGATGAAGTATTTAAAGCTAGATTGTCGCATGATACAAACTTTTGTTTTTCAGACTGCCCTTGGAAATCTGTTAAAGAGGAACGATTGAAAGCAACTAATAAAGACGAATTTGATAACTTGTAAGCTTATTTGTAAAAGCGTACTATACTAGAATATTTACTCCCATTAAGTGTGATTCCCTCTATTTTTTACAGAAATTGATTGTAATTCATAGCTTTATAGAATCCGACAGGACTAAAATCTATACGATCCAGTTCTAACCAGTTTATCGATTGGTCGAAACTTTCAGCAACCTGAGAAAAGTGAAGGACTGCAGGAAATAATCATGATGTCAGACTCAACTTTCCATATAAGACGACTTGGCTATTTCTTTTATTTAACGCACTGATGTAAATCAACAATAATTTAGTTACCTTTACTTACCTTTTACAATCAATTCATTAATTTTCAAAAAAAAAAAAAAAATCACAACTCGCTAGCGCGCGTTATGTATTTCTTCTGCAATGTCTCTACATTCATATCCCCATGAATCACCAAAGAAAGTATTTTATTGCTTAATAATCACAATCTTGAACGATTGTTGATGTAAGTATACATGCATTCATATTCCTTTGAAAATTGGCATCTGAAAACGCCCTCGAAAAGTACATAAATGTGTTTCAATTGTTTTTTTTTTCACGATGTTGATGTCTAACGGCGTTGCGCAATAGGTTACTAGTATTTTGAAGGAAAAAAAACGTTGATTTAAATTTGAAAATGATGCTGTTACACCCCTATGTTTTAATGTCTCAATGTGCCCCATACCACTTTAAGTTAAAAGAAATATCACCAACTGGTCTTCGCCATCAATTACTTTTTTCTTAGGCTTTACCTGAATATGACTTTGATAACCCCTGACCCCGCTAAGGCTTACCCCAGTATCGATGTAGTCTGGACCCGCTTCTCGCAGACGTTTGATCAGGTGGGAGGCCTCATCAACTACGCCCCGGTGTTCGCCGACTATTTCTACGAAGCCCTGAACGAGTTCAACCAAGACAATGTCCAGTACCTGGAGTTTAGGGGACTTCTACCAAAAGTTAGTCTCGCTAAGTATTTCTTGAGTGGACGTAAGGATGTAATCTAAGTCTATATTTCGTTGCAAGACAATTTAAGGTTCAAAGCAATACTATTAAAAATTCATTTGATAGACTCCCAGTATCAGGCCACTAACGTGTGACTTTCTGGGGGTTTGGAGAATTTTTAAATCAAATTAGATATTTACAGAGCTTAGGGGGACTTAAAATTTTAGATATTTTACTGACAATGATTGGTCTGTACCGTGCCAACATGTACTTTCTCACAATAATGAGGTTTATATAGTTAATAATCATATTGGGATTTTTCAAAGCATTACATATTGAGGGACAGGCAATGCTTTAAATACAGGTTTAACTCTCAATGGCGAATTTATTTTATTTTCCTATATCACCGAAATAAAGTTCAGAATATATACATGTATCAAAGTTCGTATGATACAATATACATGTGTATGTAATATGTGTTTTCTTTTCATAAGGTGTATCAACTGGATGGAACCACTCTGGGAAAGGACTGGGTGATGAAAACTTACCACGACATTTTTGTCAAGTTTGTAGACGAGCACAGACACGAATTTAGTGGCGGAAAAGTCATATACTCTGGTTTAAGGTCGGTTAAACTCAGACGTAGATAACTATACTGGTATATAATTACTCCTAAGCGTAAAATTATACTTTTGACATTAAACGGCTTATATTTTTCAATTCAGAGTCGAACAGTCAAAGGGTAAAACCATTATTTCCTAAAAAATAGTTTTCATTGTGACAATGGTCTTGCTATCGGGTCATTAGATACCTAGCAAGTGTGGTAAATGTATGCTTGATACAAGTAGCATGTTGTCCGGATAGGGCCATTTGATAACGCAATGATGTGCGATGGTGCGTTGTGTGACAGCACGACGTCGTATTGCGTAAAGTTAGCGCGACGGTGCGACATACGACGGACGTCGTGTGAAATACCAAAAGCGCGATTGTGCGTTGTTTGAAGTTGTGTCAGCGCGCGGCGTGCTGAATTTAAACCATTGCGGTGTTGAGCTTTTGCAATGTTCCATTCTTGACAAATTAAATAAAAAGTCATTAATTGCTCAATTTTTTAAAAATCAATTTTAAATACATTAATGAACGCCTGACTTTTTCGCACAAAAACTTTATCCAAATCTATTAGTATTGAGGTTAGGAAATCACGGAACTGAGAACTGATTCCTAATGAAAAAAATATTATTTTCTTGTGCTTCATAACCCTGCAATAATAAAGATAATTGCTGGTATACGATTCATTCGTATCGTACCAACTTTTGATTAATTTTTGTATAAAATTTGATTTTAAATTGCTGTACAATCAAAAACTGACACCTACTTCAGAAACATGCATATATACGGGCAGACAAAATTATATACATGTACCTACATTTACCTACTGTGATAATGATTCACATGTTTCCCTATTTCCTGTAGAATCGTTCCAGAGAATGACGTCCTATCCCAGGTGAAGGAGTCAATACGTTTCCGACAATTATACCCCGAGCACTTCGCTGGATACGATCTGGTGGGACAGGAGGACCCCGGAACCCCCCTGTTGAATTACCTAGACGCCCTACTGTACCCCTCCGAGCAGATCCCGCCCATTGATCTTCCCTATTTTTTCCATGCTGGCGAGACGGGTAATTTGCTACTTTTCGCATTCTTCTGCAAGTTTCACAAGAACAAGAATATACTAGTATTATCACTTTAAGAAATTGAATGATTTTGTTGCTGAACGTCCTGTCAAGTTTAATATAGGGCGTCACCTGACGAGTAAAACTTTTTATCTTTGATATAGGGTTGTAAAAGTTATTATGTAAACCATTATATATAGATATTGCATTGATTGTCACTTTAACATCTTTACATATAAAGTACTTGGTAACCAAGCCTTTACTAAAATTAGTACTTTGCCAAATCAACCGGCTGTGCGGTTTATTTTAAATACGTAAAACTGAATTTGAAATTATCAAAAGTAAATTATAGAGGTATCAATCTTTTTCTATATTTTTAAAGCATGAGTTAAGATCATTTGAACTCTGTTGCAGATTGGCAAGGGACGCCAACCGACTACAATCTGATAGACGCCGTCCTGTTGAACACAAGCCGTATCGGGCACGGCTACGCCCTAGATAAACATCCGCAGGTTATGAAGATGGTGAAGCAAAGAAATATCGCAATAGAAGTCAACCCTATCTCTAACCAGGTACCAGTCTCAGTCACACAGCGGGCATTTATCATTCTTTAATGAAAAATATTTGTTATAGGAATGAAAAATGCGTTAAAATTTCATCAGCAGGGATCTTAAAACTACTTTGTTTAAGCCGCAAATTCGTTACATAGCTGTGTTCATTTTATACAGCATTTTTCTGTAAGATTAGATAAGGACTTTGCGGGGCATTAATGAAAATTCGCTATAGCCTAAATTCGCAATAATCGTTTTCGTTATATTCAAGTTTTGCTGTACATATTCCCTTTGCCAGAAACCTATGTAGAAGCGTTTCCTAAGTAAATCTCAACCTGGCTGTAAATTCTCTCTCTAAAGAGGAGGGGGATTTTTATATGTATACATGTTTAGTAGCACATTCTCTTAATTGTCAAGAAAATCTATTCAGTATATGACTCCATTCTCTTTTACATGAGATATAAATATTTGGCAAAACAGCTAAAATTCAAAATTACTTACCTTAATTAATCAAGATTTATGAAGCTGGCTTTTTTGTCATTAATTCGTACAGTGTATTTGAATATTTCAATTGGCATTCTTGCATGTACATGTATACGATATAAATGTACTGTAAATTTAATATCCCGAAACTTTATATACGACTCCATTCTCTTTGGTAACGTAAAAAATAAGACCTTTAAATTTTTTTTCCACTTTTATATTTTAAAACTGTTATATAAAGATATATTTTTAAGCAATATCAATGTTCAAAAGCATGCGATTCGCTCACAGCTTGCAATATTTATAAATGAACTTCCTCTGAAATTCGTAATGTGTCATATATTATCAAGAATAGCACCTGATTCAAAAATGATATACAAAACTCCCCCATTCCCGAGTCTGTTCTACCCTTCTATGTTTCCTTTTTTCTTTATTAATGTTAATTCGTAGTGTAGCAGTCAAAGATCCTGTTTAATTACTAAAAATACATGTTCATCGTCACATCACGTTTAACGTCATTGCGTCATTTTACATGTACTCATGCCGTCATTATCTTATTCGTAAAATAAATTAATTCGACTCGCTAAGTTTGGATATTTGGCATAAATTTTATTTTTAAATTTTTATTCCTATTTTTTATTTATATTATTATTATTATTATAATATTTTGGCTACTTTTTTGACAAAATAATGTGAAGGTATTTATAATTTTCACTATAACTGTTTTTATGAAGAAGAAAAAAACCCGCAAACATAACGTTCATTTTATTTCTAAAAATCAATTATCTTGATTCTCAATGCGTGTATATTTGGCATCAAAATGTTTAGAATTAAAATAAAGCACATTTCTAACTGCGATTCATTTTTGTGGATTTTTTCGCGCCACTTTTTAAAAGAAGTGTCTAAGTTACTTTCTCTTCTCATTGCTAATGTGTTTTTATGAAAGTGTGACATCATGTTGACATTTTAAAAATCTATTAAGAAAATTTGCGGACACATGTGCTTCTTTTTAATGGTTATACAACCTATGAAATTGCACATTCTATAATGATTTCTATTATTATGAAATATAGCCAAGATTTTTTTTAATGGTCATGATACTTGTGATCGCCATGCTACGCATAACGTTCGACTGTAAAATATCTCTCTTGTGACACGTGTTTTGAATAAACTCCGGATTTTTTTTATCAAAGAAAATTAAATTATAAAATATATATTCAGAAATTTTACACTTTATCCATTTCTCTCTATTTAAAATTAAAAAAAACTCATCTTTTAAAAAAACTTCAATAGATCATTGCAATTTCCTTAATCACAATTTATATTTTGATAATTAACTGATTGGCCATACGTGGCCATTTTTGAGTTTTGTTACGCATCTACAACTTTATTTTAAAAATTCTTTGATCCGGCGTCGCTTCCTGGCATTGATTACGTCGAAAACGTTATGATGTATATCTGTTACATCAGCAAAGTAATTAGTCCGCCAAACATTTTCCCCCAAAAATGAAAGTTCACCGAGATATTGTAGTTTAATTGAGATATGTATCTTAAAAGTGTTACCTATCTACATGCCATTTTTAGTAAAATTTTAAGTTTCTAACACCGATTTATCAAATATTTAAAAAAATTCCTGCATTTTATTACATGTTTTGTTGAAGTCCACACACATTCGAAAAGATTGGTATATAAAATAACATATGTCCAAATTTTTGTTTTCAAAAAATAGTCCAATACTGTACGCGCACTCTGTAATGACATTTTAACACCAACACCGTGCGCGACGTATGTATGTATAGCAATCTTTCCCTTGGAAGAAACGCAGTACGGTCACCCAAACAGGCATAACTCCGGCGAAAGGGATGGTAAAGAGGGATAAGCTTAATATTCATTAACCGATAAATAGAAATGTGCACATTCTAGAGGGGTAATATTGCGATCCATACCCTACGGTATGTTCACTGTACCATGCATATAAGTACATTTATGTTTATTCATGGATCAAGGGCCCTTAAGAGCATATATACATTTAAAATAATAATACATGTATAATCGTGATTAATACAAATACTGCATCAAGTGAAAAGATTGTCAACATCTACATGTTACAAGCTTTTTTTTCACTGTATGTTAAATGATTCATAGTTGCAAAGATATATGATATGTATCACACGTATTAAGATTACTAGACTGCTGAACACTAACAAACAATTCATAGATCAGTGCACATTTAGATGGCAGAGCAGACACGTAGCATCCCCCTTACTTTTTCTCGTAATAGTCAATTATATTAAGTTAACATAGAAAAATGAATCTTAAAGCAACTGCCCCCCCCCCTCCTCCTCCTCCAGTTTTAGAGGGCATGTAAAATACTTTAGGAAAAATAACTACATTGACATTGAAATAGAAGGTTTAGTTGTTGATTCTCCCATCATACCCCCCATCCCACCCCATAAGATTTTAAAGATTGGAGAATTGGTTTTTGGTTGTTGTTTTTTGTTTGTTTGGTTTTTTTTATTTATTATCTTTTTTTCTTTCAAACAAACAACTGGGGTGTATTCATTTGGTAGATTGGAGAGCTGCAAGAGTAATCCTAATTTGCTCGATTGCATATGGAGCTCTCCGGTAGATCTCCGTTGTCTACTTTCCAAATAGTAAGTAGACGCTGGAGATATCCTGGACCAGTTCTGGAGGTAGCAAACGAATACACCCCTGGCTGGTTTCAAGAAATAGTATGCGATACTAGCCTTGGAATTCCAAATATCATTTATTAAAACCAATTTTAGCTAATTGTTTTCCTCCCGTAGTTCTTAGTCCTTTGCACATCTCATTTTATTTAAGATGAATGTTCGTTCTTTATTTGAAGAAGTTGCAAGCTAATGATATACATAACCCTTACAAGATTCGACGTAGAGTACGAGTTTTGGACCGACGCCTTTACTTCATTTTTCTCTCATACATGTAGAATGCGACACCGACATAAAATACAATATTTTCCGTCTATCCTGTATATTGTAGGTGTTACTCTTGGTCAGCGATCTGAGGAACCACCCAGCGGCTGACCTGGTGGCCCAGGATTTCCCGATCGTCATCAGCTCCGATGATCCGGGTATCTGGGGCGCCCGCGGCCTGTCCTACGACTTCTACATGGCGTTTATGGCGCTCGCAGGGGAAGACGCCGATTTACGACTGTTGAAAAAGTTGGCCATGAATTCAATAGAGTAAGCAGCGAAACAAAAAAAAATTACATAGATAAACATTAAATATGCATATAATAATTGTGTCGTAATAACAAAAACCACATACATAAAAGAATCTGTTTTGTTAGGGGGGGGGGTCATTTTGGTGTGTTTTTTTGGCGACCAAGATTCATGAAAAAAATGACAAATATAGAAAACGAAGTGCCTTGGGTCATTGGTAACTCTTTACGGACTGGAATAATTCACAAATTCAAAATAAAAAAAAAATTGTATCCTTTTTTTTCGACAGACTAAGCGCCATGACTCCGGTAGAGAAAACCAAGGCCTTAAATTTGTGGCGCCAAAAATGGGACGCATTTATTCAAAATTTATTGCACCAATTCAACCAATCAGGAGGCAGTGTGTTCGGGTAGACAACGAAATGTGGGTGGAGGGATGAACTGACACATTTTTTCCAACATGCCTTTGTTCAAGACGGATACATTCTCAATCACATGGAATTGATGTCTTTATGTGTCCTGTGGATTTTTCATTCAGATTTTAATTAGTGCATGGTCTTATTATAATATCCTGTTTACTGTTTTTGAAATATTGTTTCATTTTAATCCGTATCTGTTATTTGTATCAGTTTTAATGTCTTTTCTGGTGATTGTTTTTTTGGGGGGGTGGGGGTGTTCTTTAAAATTAAGCGTTTTATACCATAGTATGGTAAAATGTATTGTATAATACCCCATGCCCCGATATTTTGAAAGTTTAAACTTTTTATATTTAGAGCATTTAGTAATTATTAACCCACTACTAATTATCCTCGTCATCTTACGTACATTCATAGCTAAATATGCAGTATCCAGCGCATGCGCAGATAATGACCACTAATTCACAGAAACAATAAAAGTTTTCCCGCCACTACCCATCATAGTTATTTCAGAGTTTTATTCTTTTTCCCGGATTTTTGTTCAAATAAAGTGTCACACCCTCTTTAAAGGGGAGATAATTTAGAATTATTGAAAATTTGTTAGTACTTTTCAAAAATTTCAAAAAAAACACTATTGGGCCAGAAAAGCTGTAACTTGTATAGAAGCGTCCTCAGTAAGTGTACATTCAAGTTTGTTCAAATCATGATCCCCGGGGGTAGGGTGGGGCCAAAATAGGGGGATGGATTCTTACATAAGAATGTATAGAGAAAATCTTTAAAAATCTTCTTCTCAAAAACTAATTGGCCAGAAAAGCTCAAATTGGAGAGGAAGCATCCTCAAATAGTGTAGATTCAAGTTTGTATAAATCATGGTCCCCGGGGGTAGGGTGGGGCCACAATGGGGGATGAATTTTTACATAGGAATAAATAGAGAAAACTTTTTAAAATATTCTTCTCAAAAACTATTAGGCCAGAAAAGCTCAAATTGGAGTGGAGGCATCCTCAAATAGTGTAGATTCAAGTTTCTTTAAATCATGGTCCCTGGTGGTAGGGTGGGGTCACAATGGGGGATGAATTTTTACATAGGAATGTATAGAGAAAATCTTTAAAAATCATCTTCTCAAAAACTATTTGGCCAGAAAAGCACAAATTGGAGTGGAAGCATCCTCAGATAGTGTAGATTCAAATTTGTTAAAATCATGGACCCTGAGGGTTGGATGGGGCCACAATGGGGGTATGAATTTTTACATAGGAATAAATAGAGAAAATCTTTAAAAATATTCTGGGAAAGTTTTCAGTCCAAAAAGCAGTAACTTGTGTGAAAGCACTGGTTGTACAGATTAAAGTTTGACCAACCATGATTCCCTAGAGAAAAGTGGGGCCACAAAGCGGGGGGGGGGGGGGGGGGGGTGGGGAGGGGGGGGTTATATAGGAATAGAGAAAAATCTTCTTACAGGTACAACAACAAAAGGGGCTTGGTATTTACCATGAAAATATGTGGATAAAAATTGGCAGATTTTTTTCAATTTTTGGAGCAAGAAATACTGTACTTAGTTGTCAAGATATTTTGATTTTGATACTGTAATAGTTAAGGCTATTGTTGCTCAGATGAGCGATGTGGCCCCTGGGCCTCTTGTTTACATTATGGTATATCTACAACATGACAAGTCCTAGTCTTTCAAATTGACATTCCAAATTTTAAGCACGAATGATTTACCGTTTTAATATTTATTATATACATGCATGTATTTTATGATGATGTATCATTTTGTGCTGTGACATAATTGTTGTGTTTTATTAGAAAGCATTTTTAAAAATATACCACCAAGTCCGGCAACACTTAGTGACTTAATTTCATTGTTTGTTGTGATCTTATGCAGTATTAGATTGTTGGGAAAAAAATCTATCTTATGATTTTAAATTGTTTTGCCTAATATCTTTTTTGGTGGGTACTGCTTTTGGATTTTCTTTTTATCCAATCAAAATTAGTGATAGGGTACTAATTTAATCCATGAATTCTTTCAATCATGTTATATAAGGTTATGAGAGAGAGAGAGAGAGTGTGTGTGTGTGTGTGTTTAAGCATCATTTTGATTTTGTTTTAGGTTTTGACCCAATTAACTCGTTTAATTTACTATAGTGCAATTTTACCAATTTGATTATTTATTTCTTTCCTTCATATACAATTTAGAAATGATGAAATGTCCTGATTTTAATTATGCATCCATTAGTATGTATTGGGCCATGTTAATACTATGCTATTGGTCTTGTCTGGTAGTTTGTTTTTGTCTTCTTTACAGTATTTATGTGTTTACTGTTAAATCAGTCATTTGATATAAAAAAAATATACATTTATGTAGTTACGGATTATTTCTTTTTCATTGAATGATCTAAGGGTAATAAATTTGGCTGCCAAAATTTGTTTTTTGGGAATTTTATTTTGTATCTATGGCAAGAGCTTTTAAAGAGTTTGGGGCTCAAGAAATTACCCATTATCCTTGAGATCTTCCCAAAAACTTCAACATAATTTTTCTAGTCATTAACATTCTTAAGTAAAGATTTTAGCATTAATTATCGAGAGTTTTTTAATACTTATAATACAACACACAGAATACATGAGTACATGGTAACGTCCACTTAGAAGGTTGTAAGATCAATCGCAATAACTCTGTAGGGTGACACACATAAAATAAATACCAGTGATAGCCACTATAAGTACAATTTCATACAGCTAAGGATGAATGATGAAAACTGCATTTTGGTTTTTGTCATTTTAATAATTGAAACAACTGGCTTTTCAACCGCAAGTCGTGTTTTGAATCTTGTAAGATTTTGTTACTTGATATTTAGATGTGCATTTAATACAAGTGTCAAATCAAATATTTCACTTACAATAAAACCTCAACAAAATTACATGTACAATTCATATTCTGATTAGGAAATCTCAAAAAAGATTTCATTTTCTTCATAATATTTAAGGCATAGCATAAGCATGAGTCTATGGGTCTGGAAGAATTATTTATAAATATACATGGACAAAGTGTTAACAAGATTTGTTTTATAACAGTCATATAGCAATAAAAAGCATCAATTCTCTCTGGTTAGGGTTATTCAACAGACAAATGAAGCACTGGACTTGTATAAACAGTTGATATGAGCATTGCTCTGCCTACAAATCATTATATCAAAGAAAACATTTAAATTGCATTCACAATTGTTCTCAAAAGTGTCAAAGATACAAGATATACAGGTTTTTTATGATAAGCTTACCAGTAATTGTAATTGTACATGTAGCTTATTTAACAGTACAAGCTGCAGAATAAGCATGACTTTCTATGCAAGATTAGCTGACATCAATACTATTAGGCCAAAACAATAAATAGTGGTTTTCTATTCGAACTGATAACAAAAATAGGGTGGGTAGATTGGCAAGAAATTTTTCTTTGTTCTTTTTAAACTTGCAATATCAGACGGCCCCTTATAAAACATTTTTAATACACTGAACATAGTTTTTTATACAGATTATTTGAAACACACCATTTATTCTGGCCTTTATATTTTAGCTCAAAATGTGGTGGGTTTTTTTTAATTACATAAATACTGGTAATTATCTGAAACTTGAGAGATATGGTTATTATATAAAGATCAATTTGATCTTTCCTGAACAATTTCCTATTCAATGTTGATATTTTTGGAAATTGAATTTGATATCATTAATTCCACAAATAAACAAACAAAACAGGACCAAACAAAAAGTGCACCTATTTTTTCCTCCCTGCTTTAGTGTAATAATTGGCCTGTCCAAATAAGAGCAAGTCAAGTCTGAGGGAGACGGTTAAATAGAAAATATTTAGCTCCGACGTTCAAAGTCCAGTCTGACAGAGCCGGTTAAATCAATGCTAGGAAATATCTAGTTCCGATGAACAGTCTTGGACATCACAGGATTTATCAGGTTGTGTCTGAAAATAAACAAAAAACACAATGAGACTTCACGTTTCTGAGACTGCAAATACATTATGTATTAGTACCATGTTTATTGTCTAATTCAATTTAATTAGATCCTTTATGCTTATGTATTTTGATATGTCCCTGAGGATCTAACAACATCCTGTTCTTGGTTACCTCAGAAAAACCTTTCAATAAGTTAACGAAATATGCCCTGCTGAAATCTTCACTGGTTGTTCAGACATTTTCTTTTTCACATACCAAATTTAAAAGCCTAAGATAAGTCATGCAAGTTGTAGTGTTGTGCTATGAAAACTAAAATAACTATTCAGTCATACCTGAAAGAGTGAGCGAGCAGCAGGAAAGTTACTTGGAATTGTTGAGGTCATTTGCTGAGAATACGGACTCCCTGCCTGACTGGATGCTGGACTGAGTTGTGCGATGAACGGACTGCCGATTTGTGCAGTCATTGAGGAATTCGGAGACATATTACTCACAGGACTTCCTGGAAATGACAAACGGGGGGGAGAGAAACTAGGTCGGGGGATTTCACTGTGGTCACTTTTCAAAGGGGAAGCAAATGGATTTGGTATTGGTTGACTGTGACTAGAGTGTCCTTGTGTATCAGTTCCAAACTTGGACATTTTTTGTGTAATATCAAGTAATCCACCCACATCCACTTGAATTATCACCCATATCACATCTGTAGAACAAATTAAAGTTGATTTCAGTAATAAAAACACAGCATTATTGGTCTTTACAAATACATATTTCTCCTTTTTAAAAATCAAACTAATTTTCTTTTACAAGTCAATTCTAAATATTATTTTGAATGAAAAGAGTGAATGACAACAGATTTACACCCTGTTCTACACAGAAAGTTTGACAGAGAGCTTATTGATTCAATGAATGTGCCCACAGAGTAGTGACGAACCTCCGAAGAACAGTCCAGTGGGGGTGGAGAGACGCCACTGGCTCTGGTACACCCCTGTGTTGGAGGGGCTGTGCATCTCCACGCTGACGTCAGTCACCTGTCCAGGTGTGAGGGCATCCACAATGGCACGGTCCGTGTTACTCAGGTTGTCACCGGAGCAGTATCGTAGGTTACAGCCAGGAGGCCAGCTGTCGTCCCCTACAGTAAAATTCTGTTCACAGCCATGTCTATCACAGGGTAAGAGTTTACAGTTTATAGGATACAAAAATTCATGAAGATTGTTCCCACAGATTAAATGATTTGTCATGTTTTATATTTCATGATACATGTATTTTTGCCACTTATAGAAATATAAAGATTAAATGTTACGATTTGACTGGCTATTGGGTTACATTTACATGTATCTGTTAATGCTGAAATCTATTTGCTAGAAATGAAATAAAACTTTTTTTAACCACCATATGGGAGATGATTTTCTGACCTGAGTTTTGTATCCTCCAGGTTTTGGTAAAGGTTGTGTTAGGGGGGACTGCCTCACCCTCCCCAATGGTGACATCTTTCAGAAACTTCATACATGGCACTTGAACAGTTGGTTGGTCATAATCATAGTACGAACAGATAGCTGCCTGAAGGTTCCTACAATTCCAATAGCAGTTTAATTACTTAAATACATCTTTATAACAATATTTAGCATCTACAATAAACTCATTGAAAAACTCTATAAAATAAACTTGACAATATAAACAGCATGCAACAATATTAAACTTTATCTTACATTAAGTTACAAACTGCTTAAATTTCATGCAAAGTAAATTTTCCATTCAAAAAAAGAAGAAGACAAATTGTAATCTTTTTTGCACCAGTGAATGGTGTGTCTGGGTTAATTCTTTCTGTACAAATTTATGTGCAGATATTTGTTATGTATCTCAAAATCAAATGTTTCAAGTGTGGACTCTAGAAAAGCTTATTGTAACAGTTCTTTAGCTACACAAACTTAGTATGTATTAAGTTTACTACTTACATTAAAAACAAACAAAAACATCAAAATGCCTAACAGCCTGCCGTGGTCGCTGGATGCCATTAATTTATTAAGTATTGTCATATATATTGATAAACTTACAGAAAAAACATCACGATGAACTAGCATATATAAGTATATGAAAACTACTTGTATACCGATATACAAAAAAAATTAATATCAAATTAATAACAAAAATCCCCTTTACACAATGCATCAGGGCCAGGCAGGAAAAAACTAGAGATAAAACAATAAAAATCGCAATTTAAAAACTCTAGAAAACCTGTGTCTGTTGCCAGGTGCGGCTGGATATAGGGAGGTTGTGAACAGACATCACAAGATATATTATGTTTTTTACATATATATATAGATACTTAACAACAAAATTTTTATTAAATTTCGTCTTACTCCTGACGTGTGGCGGCTATAGTCTGTCCCACGATATTTATGTAGCACATTTGGATGATTTTTAATAAGAATACACATACCTGTGAGAGAAGTGAAATAGAAATAGATGAAATGGAAAATATCCAAGATAACTTTATTCACACATTATATAATTTTTGACTTGGAAAAATTTACAGGAACGAAAACAGATTTCTTATGGAGATTTATAATGGGAAATGTTGACATCTTTTCTCCATTCGGAAGTCACTTGGAATACCTCGCACTAATTTTTAACGTTATCATCTGGGTCTGTTGTAATACAAAATTCCTGTAGCCATGTATTGAAAGCTGATAAGCTAGAGGGAGCATTTTAAAGAAATCTTGGAAATTTTTCATACTTTTGAATAAACATTGTTTGAACCCTGGGGTATTTATAAATATAGAGTAATTAAGCAAAATGTGAATCGAGGATATCTTGGGACAGAGTATAAAAGACAAGTGAATACCTGAATAACACCTGTCTAAAACCTGCTCAACTCTGCAATTTTATTGGTACTAATTGACCCTTCCATAATAATGCACCGTTACGTAAATATTACTATAATATATCCCTCTTAAAACTGCAATGTGCCATTTCATAAATAAAAAGTTTGTCTTGACTCTTATCAAATAATTCATCTGGTTTTTTCCCTTAACCTGGGAATAGACTCTCAAAAGAATGGTTAAGGGCGGTATCTGAACTGTCGCTTGAAATAAACATCTGATCAATAGTTAAATTTATAAATCTACCATGTACAACATGTATGTGTTTATTGTTTAAATGTACACGACATTGTGTTGAATCTGTGTATCTGAAAGATATCCACACACCAGTGATGAAAACAATACGTGATTCATGAAAACCACGGGGTTTCTTGTTACTATAGAACCACAAAAGCTCCAAATGGTTCTATATACACTCACCAATTATTCATATCGAGGAAAAATGCACATCCTGCTGGATTTAGTTGGTTTGGTTCGAGCAATTTTTGAAATTCTGAGATCAAAACTTCTTTGTCTGTCGTTCCCATGGAACTAAACTGTTGAAGCAGTTTACCCTCCAGCTCATTATCAACATCCATCTTAAATTTCAAACAAAACTAGGACATTAAACAATACATTTCACAAGGTTTAGTACGTAAAAGTACAATCTAGAATCGAACGATGACGCTGGAAATTTTCTTGCGTACATAAATGACAAAGTTTAACTAAACGGAAAATATTATCCCGGATAAATAACTTTCTTCGCATTTTGGCCCATACATGTCATGCGCGGATCCAGAAAATTTTTCCAGGGGGGGGGGTCCGAAGGGTAATTGTGTTTTCCAGGGGTGTCCGAGGGTGTCTTCCCACTTAGCTAAAATTCTGAATTTTCTATGGGTGACTGATTTTAGCTAAGTGGGAATGGTGCACAGGTAAGGGTGTCAAAGATCAAAGGAAATTAATTACAGGTGAATTATAGTCTGTTCTATTATTGACCTTAGGTAAATATATAATAAAAAAGAAAAAATAACAGATTTTTAAGACTATGTTAAAAAAATTAATTGAATGTAATATATGGAAATTGTAATAATTAAAAAAAGGTTTGTTTTATGATTGATCTTAGGTAAATTTTGAGCTATGAGAAAGTAATCACACACATCGTTGCATTAACGGGGCATGGTCACGATTTTGGAAAAAATTTCTAGGCATTTCTAATGATCAACCAAACTTTGAGATCAGTGGTAGAGTTATAAGAAAGATACAGAGCTCACAATACTTTATTATGTAAACAAGGCTCGTGCCATGTTTTTGTTTACATTGGTTCAATATACCGTAAAAAGTTTTTTTCAGCATTTATAACTTATTTTGAATATCATATACATTTACTGCCATGTGTTGTTTATTTAGGCAATTGCTTAGTGTAAACCATAGTTTATAATGAATACAACATAGAACAAATATACAATGATAAATAATTAAGCAGGGATTCGGACACAAGTAAACACTTGCATGTATATTAATCCGTTTCCTTATATATAATTTACAAATTTTAAATCATTGATGTGTCCAGGTTGGAATGTCTTTGTAAACATGTTTACGAAAAATTAAAGGCTAAACTAACAGTGTGTTTGAAAAAATGCGTTAAGGGAAAAAATAATATGCCAGGTGAGTAAAATAACATAATGGATGTAGGATGTGTGATAAATTTCTGTTTGAAAACGTTTTGATGCTGAAATAAATTTGTGAACTGCTTTGAAAATTGTTTCATTGTTTGCTGAAGAAAGATTTGTATCCCCATATAGTAAAATATTGACGTCAGTAGTAAAAGGTGTAGTATTCAAGTGCAACATTATTGCATTGGGTGAACCTTGCATTGGTATAGAGGGCCCCATTCGAAAAAGATAGTGTTCGTTAGTTTCGGGTTTATCGCATGTGCAGAGTGGGTTATTTACTATATTACGACAGAAAAGGTGATGTTTTAAAATGCTGCATTTAATTAAGTATAAGTCTGGTATGAAGATTCCGATCTCTACGATGACCGAAGTAATAGTAATTAGGAATAATATTGCCAAGCCTATTGATTTATTTTATTTATTTTTTTATTATTATTATTATTTGGGTTTTTTTTATTAAATTTTATTTTATTTTATTAATTTATAAATATTAAACCTTTCAATAATTGATAGTACTTAAATTGAAATTTTTATAACACTGTAAATCCATATTTATTTATCAAGAATATCTAACAATATATATATATATATATATATATATATATATATATATATATATATATATATATATATATATATATCACAGGTGATTTTTATACAGGTAGTTCACACCTAAAACAGACTATACTCAGCGCTCACTCAGGTGTGAAAATCACAATTTTAGCTAGGTGGGAATTAGAATTTCAGAATTTTAGCTACGTGGGAATAATTGCGATAATTTTACTATGTAAATTTAATAAATTTTCATTTTCCAGGGGGGGGGGACCCCCCCCCCTCTAGATCCGCGCATGCATGTAACAGTTTAACACAAAAGAGTTGGCACTTATTTAAAAGAAATACGCCCTCGTCCTCCAAGTTTAAAGATGTGGTGTACGCCTATGCTATGGAAGGTCCATATATAGCCACATTGCACCTGACATTAAGTCACATAAATCTAGGCCAAATCGCTCACTTGAGCAACAGTACACCAGATCAAACTATATCTTCATTTAAACAATAAAATGCTTTCTTTTGGTTATTCATGGGGTTATGAAGGTTGCGACATTGCTGTGTTTTATCTAAAACTTCAATTTCACTGTTAATTTCGTTAATTTACCTCCATTTTTTATTCTCCCAAAAAGTGTGTTGGGGGGGGGGCGAACTTTTATACATGCGATCCAGTTTTAACCAGCTTATTGATCGGTCGAAATCTTCAGCAACCTAAGAAAAATCACAAATCACGGACTGCACAAAATATAATCATGATGATGTCAGACTCCAATATTCCCACCATGCGCGGATCCAGAATTTTTTTTCCAGGAGGGGGGGGGTTCCGAAGGATAATTGCGTTTGCCGGGGAGGGGGACCCCCCTGACCCCCCTCTAGATCCGCGCATGCCCATAAAAAACGATTTGTTTCTTTTACTTACTATGTACGATCAATTCATTTATTTTTAAAGGAACTTTATTTGATAATTCATGCGAGATATGAAGGTATGACATTGCAGAAAAAAATTACGTAACCCGCATTAGCATTTCATTGTTTAAATATTAACCGTATATATGTCTATTAAATTTATTACACTTGATACCAGCATCAATTTCAACTTGTTTTGATGTTTGAACTTAAGATACTAACAATTCTATCAATATACGACCACTGTCGTGTATCCGCGCCGGTAGCGACATGTTTGGATAACGTGAAAATGGCGCATCCATTGCAAAAACAATGAGTGTTGTGTTCTTTTTTCTATCGACAATGAGGTAAATATTAATTAAAATATCGTAATAGTCATTCGTATTTTTCTTAAGGTTTTGCATATAAAAAAAGTGTGTGTTATTTTTGTTCATCGTAAATAAAAACGACTTATTTGTAGGAATATCAATCGTTAATGTGTCATTTAAACGCAAAAAACAAGATCTATTTCGAGATTACGTAGATTATATAACACATACTAAAAATCTGAAGCAGCCAAAATTAATTTTAAACATTACACTTACCAAAAGAAATCATTTCAATATCTTTTTAATACATTAGTATGTATAAAAATAGCAATAACTTCATGCACCTGCTAAATAAGTAGTACGGTTTGGATAAATAAATTATTCCGGTTTGGATGCAAAAATATAAATTGTGCAAATGGTACGGTTTGATAATTCAAAGATATAGCATTTGTGATATTTTAGACAAAAATGGAGCAGTTTACATTTTATCAAAGTGCAACCGAATATACATGTACAATCATCTTTAAAAAAGATAGTGGGCCATTCAATTACACAGAATGCAAAAGATGTAAATTAAAACTCAGGTCCAAAGAACTTAATAGACGGGGAATAACATCTCAAAAGAATACTTTCTTTAATTTTAAATTATAAAGAAAATATGAGTTAAAACTTGAGGAACACAAGAAAACTATATAAAACAATGTAAAAAAAAAAAAAAAAAAAAAAAGCTTTTCACTTTTTACCTGAAAAGCAATACATCGTATAAAGCCTAACTACTACTTTTTGGCAAACGACTGTATGATGTGTTATTTAAGTTATTCTAAAATGATGTAATCGTGAAGTAAGTTGAACGGAGAACGTGCCAGGTAAGAAAATAATACTATGAAAGTGAGCATCGTTTACATGTATATTCAAGCAAAGCCTGTACATCGCTGAACGAAGAAAATGCTACGATTCATGAATGATATAATGTTAAGTACCATAGATGTCTGCTAAGTCATATTTACTCTGTTGTTAGAAATAGTTGGTCCAAAAAATTAAGTGATGACGAGACCTGAGTAAACGTCGCCATTTTGCGAACTCATCTATGGCCAACTTCTGAATATGTACATTTATTTAAGGAAAAGGGAATCATTCTTTGAGTATTATTAGGTGATAATTTTGGTCGGGGCGTGGTCAAATCCAATAAATCCCGAAGGGCTTTATGATAGATTTGATCACGCCCCGACCGAAATTATCACCTCAAAACATTCAAAGAATGATTCCTTATTACTTATATTTACATATTTTTCAGCAATTGTACAATTAAGTATCTTAATATAAATAAACAAACCCCGCTTTGAATTTATTGGACTGTATATTACAAAATCGATACGTAGTGTTATCACAGGCAAAGACACTAAAAATGTAAATATTTAATTATTATTCTCACCAGAAAATCAAAAGGATTAATATCTATGTATATTACTGATCAAGAACTTTTGTTGATTTCTTCAATTAACATTTAACAAACTGAAATAATAAAATTGATTACACAATATACCGGTATTTTACATTGCTCTGATTTCATCCAATGTTTATTGCTATTCTGTTCATAATTTAGTGCATGTAAAATAAAAAAAATTAACACGTTTGTTAAAATTATTTTTAATATTTAGTTCTTTTTTTACTGCAATGACAAAACATCGAAGTTAATGCTTACGAAGATATGCACTTAAGTACAGTGCATGTGTAGAAAGTGAACGAATAATATAATTTACAACAACGACATTATAATTTAGTTAATTGAAACAGTAAAATGCTTTCTTTGGTGACTCATGTGGTAAATGAAGGTGGCAATATAGCAGAAAAAGTACATAGCCCGCGATAGTATTTAACATGAAAGTAAATTAGTTAAAAATTTGCCCAAGCGCGGTTGTTGGACTGTAAGTTGCAAATCTAAAAAGTTGTTCGGGAACGTTTCAATTAATAATTTTTAAAAATAGACAAGTATGATGTTTGGTAAATTAAATACTACATGTATGTATGAAAAGTGATTTTTTTCCATTTTCATGTAACCCATGCTAAGATACCAATAAAAATATCCCCGTTATCACGGTTTGTTCTGTTCAGTGTATCTATATATTATACCGTTTCAATTTTAATAGAGAAAAAATATTGTTTCATTAAGCATTAGATGATTTTACAGACTTTTTAAAGTTGGTATAGTTCTGTATTTGATTTTTTCCCAACATCGTTTAAAGCCAATAACGTTAGAATCATAAGTTGATCGAAACTGTCGTAATCACATGTTTATTTTTGTGTCGGTAAAGATTTTAGTAAGGCTGATTCTTTCTAAATTAATATCGATGGAATGATTATACAACAGACTTAATTAACATATCTGTAAAACAGTCTGTATGTAATTTTTATATGCCAAGTTATTTGGAGCTTGTATTGTGTAAAATTGAAATTCAAACTAAGGAATATATAGATTATTAGATTTGTTGACTTAAATGCACACGTCTTTCAACGGGTATGTTTATTTCTTTAAACAATGTTACTCAAATGTCTATCACATGACGATCTCCATTGAAAGCATGCTTTGCAGTGAGGGCATGTATATCGCACAGTAGCAATGCTATATACCCTTCGCGGTATGGAAGGTAATCGTGTTCAAAAATCCAGACCTGTAAACTTGTAAATTCAAATATGCAATCGTGTTGGTTTGTAAGTCTGAGTATGAATGTATGTGATTCTGATCGTGTAACCTATAAAAACTCGAGCATAAACACTTTAAGATTTGACTCAGTTCCTTTGTATGATGCACATTTTGCTGTTTAATTGTTTTTGTTAGTTAATTTAACCTTCAACTTTGCACATTTTAAATCCATAGTTTCTGCATTTGTATCTTCACCCTCGGATATAGCACAGTTATGGTGGCATATCTCTTCCCCTTGTGTGCAAGTTATTTTTCTATCAAATATGTCGACATGCAAGATAAATATGTTGACATGCAAGATAATTATGTCAACATGCAAGATAATTATGTTGACATGCAATAAAATTGCAATCAAATAAGAATTATAAAAAATCTCAAAAAAATCCCAAATATCGCCCACATGTGAATTCCAAGATGCTAGATGCTACCTATATACGTCGACATGCAACTTATCTATGTCAACATGCAACTTAGTTATGTTCACATGCTACTTATTTATGTCAACATGCAACTTAGTTATGTTCACATGCTACTTATTAATGTCAACATGCAAGATAAAAATGTTGACATGCGAGATAAATATGTTGACATGCAACTTTTAAGTTGTATGTCAACATAACTAAGTTGCATGTCGACATAAATCAGTTGCATGTCGACATAAAGAAGTTGCATGTGAACATAAATAAGTTGCATGTCGACATAAATATGTTGCATGTCAACATATTTATCTTGCATGTTAACATAAATAAGTTGCATGTCGACGTATATAGGTAGCATCTAGCATCTTGGATGTCACATGTTGGCGATATTTGAGATATTTTGAGATTTTTTATAATTCATATTTGATTGAAATTTTCTTGCATGTCAACATAGTTATGTTGCATGTCAACATATTTATCTTGCATGTCAACATATTTATCTTGCATGTCGACATATTTGATAGAAAAATAACTTGCACACAAGGGGCAGAGATATGCCACCATACACAGTTGACATGTTACAAATCGACAAATGTAAAGTCTACAAGTTTGTCGAATTTTGACATGACCTTATATGGCAAATGCTCGCTGCGGGAAAAGGCATGCCGTAATCGCCGGAATGGACTGAAATAAACATAAAATTCAGTTAAGCTGTTCTAATGAACGATACTAATTTCTTTGGATCAAAAACATTTTTTTAATTTTTTATAAAAGAAGATTTTGAAGTATGATTGAAACTGGACCAAACAAGAAGAGGTGAATGTTTGTAAAAGTCGGTGCCGGTGTGACGAATGCGCTGGTTTCTGTAATATAATTCCTATGGACACTGGTACATGTAATATACGATAAGGGTTAACTTTTACTAAAAAAAAAATTGTCTAAACATCTATTCCAGTATAAAATAATTTGACATGTAATTTAAAATGAAAAATATAAAGCTGAATACGTGCTCTTTTCTAGAAATGAGCACGGATTAAGAAATTTCCTAGGGGGTGAATATCTTTTGTACAGCATGGGGTTTGGAGACGCCGTGAAGCCCATATAGCTTCATTGCTTACCTAAATGCTAAGAATTTTGAGAGTGAATTTTATATTCCTCATTTCTTTAAAATTAAACGACTTGCAACAAGATTTGGTCATTTTTCGCGGAAAAATGTATGTACATGTACAGGTGTATCTATATATTTTTTTTTCAAATATCAAAATAACTTTGTTGTGCAAGTGTATGATAAATAATAAAACAATCTGAAACTATTAGGAAAGAAATTTTATAATCATTAATTAAAGTACAAAATGTTGTCAAAAATTGAAAGGTTTTGAAGAAATAAATAAGGGATACTAAGTATGTTTTTATAATTATATTATTTCTTCGAAAATCGATTTTCTGAAATTAAGGAACAGGTGGGTTAAACAGATTTGATTCTATATGAAATGGTAGAGTTTTAATTTTAAAATCTTATAAATCTATACTGTAATGACAGTAATTTTACAAAACCAAGTAGCTTCTTTATGGTAATCAGTACACGTTCACAAGTGGGTATAAAGCTGTAAAGCTTTCCGGAAAATTTTGATTAACCAACTTCACTGAGTGTGTCTGGATTGAATCGAGATTCAGGACGCCATACTTATATCCCGTAATAATTGCTTGATATCAAAACATTTTTGCTATTACAGTTAACCTTATGGTTGGATTTTTTTTCATTTAAAGGAGAGGGGGTGCCGCTACTCATGTCTCATCTACATCAAAATCTTAAAACTACTGTTTTCAGGTACATGTAGATAGTTTTTCTTATCGATAATTCAGTTCTTTCATTAATCAGCAGGCCGACCCCCCTCTCCCCTGCCCCGTGATTTTTTTCTTCTTCGTGGGTGGGGGGGAGGGGCTGAGGGCTCTTGTCTCAACATTGTGGTAGCGATAAGGATGCTTTTGGTGATATTTTCTTTATTCAGCCGAACTCTAAGTATACTTACATGATTTGTTAAATGTACTTTAAGACAATAGAAATGCGTGTATACATTTAAACAGAGCATGATATTTAAAATTTTCCAGATCTAAGACATCTGATGCCGATTGAATTCTTCACTCGCATCTTTTTATAATGGACACCGAGCCTATAATCTATTGTTCGAAAAATCGTACTTCCTAAAAAAAATGTTGTTATCCAGAAATAATATGATATGTAATATTTTTTTTTCATTCTGTGCCCATTCCGGCGATTACGGCAGGCCTTTTCCTTCAGCTATCTGTGACGTCACTGTTTCCATATATTGTCATGTCAAAATTCGACAAACTTGTAGACTTTACATTTGTCGATTTGTAACATGTCAACTGTGCTATTTCCGGAGAACGGTGATATAAATGCAGAGACTGCCGATGGAAAATGTGTAGTATAGTAACACGTTACATGTAAATAACAAACAGCATTTTAAATTTGCAAATGTACATCTGTGGGAAGAATTACATTGAAGGTCTGCGGAGTCAAATTTAGAGTGTTTTTATAGATTACACGATCAGAATTACACACATTCATACTCAGGCTCACACACCAACACGATTGCATATTCGAATTTACAAGTTAACATGACTGGATTTTTGAACACGATTACCCTCCATATTCGCGAGGGGATAATTAAAAGAGCTGTCGTGTATCCGCGCCGGTAGTGACGTGTTTGCATAAAGTGAAAATGGCGGCACCGCTTGTTTCTTGGTACGTTTTCGTGTTATTTAAGGCTTACATTGTTTACTTTTACACTAAAAATATCGTCCAATCTATTTAAAAGCATATTAATACTTTATATTTTTACGAAGTTTATGTGAAAATTAGGTAAATAAGCAGATTATGTCGATTAATTTTGAACAACGGAACATGTTTGGATGACCTTGTTTTTCCAAATAGGAACGGTTTGGATACGCATCTGATACGGTTTGGATGTGGTTAATATCTAAAAACAGTTCTTTTAATTATCCCCTCGCGAATATGGAGGGTAATCGTGTTCAAAAATCCAGGAGAGGGGGTGCCGCTACTCATGTCTCATCTACATCAAAATCTTTAAACTACTGTTTTCAGGTACATGTAGATAGTTTTTCTTATCGATAATTCGGTTCTTTCATTAATCAGCAGGCCGAACCCCCCCCCCCTCCCCTGCCCCGTGATTTTTTTCTTCTTCGTGGGTGGGTGGGGGGGGGGCTAAGGGCTCTTATCTCAACATTGTGGTAGCGATAAGGATGCTTTTGGTGATATTTTCTTTATTCAGCCGAACTCTAAGTATACTTACATGATTTGTTAAATGTACTTTAAGACAATAGAAATGCGTGTATACATATTTGTTTCGTGGCCTTTGGATTTCATTAGCTTTTGTTTCTTTGATTCCCTATTTTTCATTCTCTCTAGATTTCGCTGAAATCGTTTGATGTGCAATATGGAGAAGAATATATTTATCAAACGCATTTCTTCTTCAAATTGCATCATCGTCGGAAAACGATCAGATTGAAATGAATAAAAACATTCTAGTTGGAAAAAATATTTTATTATAACGGAACATTGTCCTCTCCGTCTTGATATAAGTTCGAAGATTGCCAAATTCAAAATATGCAGTGTATAGAAATACACCATAGGAAAACTATGGTGGCATATCTCTGCCCCTTGTGTGCAAGTTATTTTTCTATCAAATATGTCAACATGCAAGATAAATATGTTGACATATTTGATAATTATGTCAACATGCAACATAACTATGTTGACATGCAAGAAAATTGAAATGAAATTAGAATTATAAAAAATTTCCAAAAATCTCAAATATCGCCTACATGTGATATCCAAGATGCTAGATGCTACCTATTTATGTCGACATTCAACTTATTTATGTTAACATGCAAGATAAATGTGCTGACATGCAACTTCTTTATGTCAACATGCAAATTCTCTATGCCGACATGCAACTTTTTTATGTCAACATGCAACTTCTCTATGTCGACATGCAACTTATTTATGTCAACATGCAACTTACTATGTTGACATGCGAGATAAATATGTTGACATGCAACTTATAAGTTGTATGTCAACATAACTAAGTTGCATGTCGACTTTAATATGTTGCATGTCAACATATTTATCTTGCATGTTAACATAACTAAGTTGCATGTCGACAAAAATAAGTTGCATGTCGACACAAAGAAGTTGCATGTTAACATAAATAAGTTGCATGTCGACATAAATATGTTGCATGTCAACATATCTATTTTGCATGATAACATAAATAAGTTGCATGTCGACATAAATAGGTAGCATCTACATGTAGCATCTTGGATGTCACATGTTGGCGATATTTGAGATTGTGTTTTGATTTTTTATAATTCTTATTTGATTGCAGTTTTCTTGCATGTCAACATATATATGTTGCATGTTGACATAACTATCTTGCATGTCAACATATTTATCTTGCATGTCGACATAGTTAATAGAAAAATAACTTGCACACAAGGGGCAGAGATATGCCACCATAGAAAACAGACATTTTTGGTTTTCTTTTTCTCTTCATTCGTGACGTCGTCTTGCAACGCATCATAGTATCATGACGTCACAAACGTTGCAAGCTATTATCGTTGTCAATCGACACCAAAACACGTTTTGTACGAAATTGTTCGCAAGGTTTGATTAGTTTGTCAATATGGAGAAAATTGGATTCGAGGCTCGATTGCACTCACTTCTTATGGAATATGTATCTGTCACAAACACACGGACAATGACTCCCGTGGTATGTGTTTGCTATACTGTTTGATATTTATTTATTTCTTGGTATACTGAAACAACATATCATATAACTTTACGTAAACTGGCGTCCTTAGTTTCTGAACTTCAATTTTTGCACTGTTTTGTTTTATAGAGAAAACACATTCTGCAGCTGATGATATTTTTGTACGGAGAAGAGAATTTCAGTGAAACTTGTGGATTCTCTTACTCTAAGCATAAAGGGGTTGCTGGCACGTACATGTTACAAAGCTTACATTCTTATCCATTATTTTATGCTACTTTTTAATTAAAAATGACGATCAATAGTTATGTCGATTGATTGGTCATTTCATACATGTATTTCGATTTCAGACCAACAGAAAAAGTACATTCTGTTTGGTTATCTTTTTATGGAGGCGTTGAAGAAAAATACGATAACTGAGACCGATTTGACCACACTCCGGAGAATGTGGGGGCATTTTTCGTAAGATATGGAAAAGAAGGCTGAGACATACGAACGAATTCTTCATGACAGTGGGGAAACAGTTTTTAACGTACGTATTTATATACAATGCATGCTTTCTAGATGTGCATCTCCAAACTAATATTGATTAAGATGGAGAGTGCAATGTTCCCTTATAAAAGATTTCGTTCAACAATGTTTTTATTCGCTTCAACGTGATCGTTTAATTTAGACTGTGCTGGAATTTAAAGAAGAAATAAGTTTCATATATTCTTCTCCATCTTACAATTTGCAGATCAAACGATTTCAGCGAAATCTAGAGAGAATGAGATTTAGAGAACAAAAGACTCAAGAGCGAACGAAATCTAACGGCCAAGTAACAAAGATTGGAGTACGCTCGTTTCGATTCCGAAGACCCAGGATTTTGGAAAGTCTTCGATTGTCACTGAAGAATAAATTTGGCCGAGGAGATCCGAGAGATTTCTTGATGCTGAAATTCCAAGACATTGAGTAAAATGTGGCGTTTTAGTCACCAGGCTAAGGATCTTATCGTGGTGTTGTAGTCACCTGACTATAGAATTGCGTTGTGGCGTTTTAGTCACCTGACACAGGCACCTGACGTTATAAATTTTTCTCATAATAAAAATAAATACCCTATATCTAATAATACACAAGGTACCCATCCCCGCCATCTTGGATTTATTTCAAACTGACACATCAGCTGGAAGTTTTGCTTGAAACTCATCGGTAAAATTATTTTGCGATCCTCTCCGTCTCCCGATCGGTCATTCAACATCTAAGCTTACAACCAATTCAACCAAAACGGTGCATTACAACTGTCATTAATAAAAATCACCCCTCGATCTGCATCTACTGCCTAAAATATGCGACAAAAGGCTAAAGGGTGGACGGAAGTTGTCACCTATATGTAAATGAGATTTCCCTGCACCGTGTGTTTGTTTCAATATTTCAAAAGATATGCATTTATAAACATGTTTATATAAACTTTGTGTATTAAAAGTTATAATTGACTGTTTATAGTATCCCTTTTCTTAGTTTTAACTTGTGTGTTGATCGAATTCAAAATAGACGCCTTTTGAATATTCGCATCAGTGCTATATTTGGAAGGGATTACCCAAAGTATGATGCAATTTATGTCAACTTCCGTCCACCCTTTAGCCTTTTGTCGCATATTTTAGGCAGTAGATGCAGATCGAGGGGTGATTTTTATTAATAACAGTTGTAATGCACCGTTTTGGTTGAATTGGTTGTAAGCTTAGATGTTGAATGACCGATCAGGAGACGGAGAGGATCGCAAAATAATTTTACCGATGAGTTTCAAGCAAAACTTCCAGCTGATGTGACAGTTTGAAATAAATCCAAGATGGCGGGGATGGGTACCTTGTGTATTATTAGATATAGGGTATTTATTTTTATTATGAGAAAAATTTATAACGTCAGGTGCCTGTGTCACCTGACTATGGATTTTTGTTGTGGCGTTATAGTAACCATTAAACTCTTTTAAGTTTTCTTTAAATTTTGTTTTGTTCTTTTTTTAGACTAATATTTATTCATATCTGATACTTATATATATAATAAATGATTTGAAATAATGTACAGTATAAAAACTGTTTCAGATTAAAAATCAGATAAAAATTATGTCCGATGCATGGTGAACTAGCTCATATATATAGAATCATCTATTAAAACCAATAAAACGAATTGTCGCTTTTCGTTCATTTTTCGTCGACTGCATTCTAATTCCTATGCATGCGCGGATCAAGAGGGGGATCGGATAAAATCATCCTTAGCCCACCAAATTACTCTTATAACTGCTAATTTGGGTTAGCTTATCGGAAACGAAAGAATGGTTTTAATCAATTTTACAATAATTGCTGATCAGATACACTTTAATTCTAGTTTATGGATATTATTTTACATGTGATGAAATATAACAGGTGCACGCAGCAACTTTTGTCACAACAAACATTTCGTAGCTTATTGGTAAAATTTATCAGTACTGTATATATTATTCTGCAAGTAAACAAACCACATCTAGATCTCGACTGTATATAAAAACGAGTTTTCGTTCACTTAACGACATCAATTAAGCTTTCATATTTTCGTAAATCCGATTACTATATGAGTTCATGTTGTGTTATTTTCTATTGATTAACGATATATCACGCTCTCCTTCATACATTTCTTAAATGGAGATTCGGATTGAGAGAACGTAATTTTATCCGAACCGATATCTCCCGCATCGGTGATAGGGTTCCTGGGGAGGACGGATATTGTCAGATTAATCGAGGTGAAACAGATTATCAGCCACGATGTTCTTTTGCTGGTACGTGAGACGGATGGGGGAAAATGACCATAACTGTTATTGAACTGGGCGCTTTTCCTACCACACAATCAAAATTACATCTACTACATGTACATAAACTAATAGTTTGCCTTTCATTGTACAAGACAAATGAATTTATTTTGCCTATATACATCTGAAAGGAATTATTCAACAAGTTACACCAGTGCATTGAATAAATATACATATGAATATCAGAATCGAAAACATCTGCTTATTCATGTCCTCCCTTAATTGTGCATTTAACCTGTTTTCTCTGATTTTGGCCCATTAGTAAAATACATGAACTGTCTGGATGGCATTTAATACGGGTGTTTTTTTTAAAGACTGTAAAAGCTCTTATAATAAGATTTAGACCGTTAACGTGGTAAGAGCACTTTGCAGTAGAATTCCTTTTGCTGCCATTATTCAAAAGTTTAAACGAACCTCAATTTTTAAATATTTGTAAAGACGAAAGAGGAGATAAATTATCATTCTTGTAGAGTTTTTTAAATCAAGGCTGCAGAAAATATTTAATGATCGGTATTAAAATTATTTTTGTTATGAAGGGGGGGGGGTGTGTGTGAAAGAGATGGATTCTTATCAGTTCATTGAAGGGTCAAGAGGGAATTTAATTATAATTATGCGTATTCTGTGATAGCACGTTGCTAAAAGCGCAATTGAATTCGTTCATGGCCAGTCTGCTTATAGCTGCGACTGTATCCCGAGTAGAAATGCGGTCGCTATATATAGTGTATAGTGTTATTGCTCTGTGCGTGAGTTTATGCAGATCGATTGAAGGAATCTGTTAACACTACGACTAGTTAGGGAGTTATGCTACAGAGCAGACGGTTGTAGAAGAGCCATGGAAGCTCCGGAAATTCTGAAACTGCTTGGTATTATTCTTAGTTTTATTATTGTGATTGTGGGAACTGCAAAGGTTTTGAAAATTTATTCTACGTTTGGAGACCCAGTCCTGAAGAAAATCACGAATTTAGTCGTTGTCATCTCGGCTGTTCCATGTGTGCTGCGTCTGATTGCATTGTCTGTCTCACAAATTGACGGTGAGTGATTCCTTAGTAAAATAAAATGAAATGATTGTCGTGAAAAAACTGGAGGACTTTTTTAGAATCCAATCAATTTTTCCAGTAATTATTTTTAAATATATTTTTTTTTAATCATCGTACATGTCAATGAATAGTTTCAAGGGGATAATATATGAATTACAAAGCATGTATTCTGTTGTGTTAAGAATTAAAAGTTCTTATAAATGAACAAATGACCGTTTTATCGTTTGGCATCAACTTTAAAGATATACCAAAAATCTTTCTATGAGCAATGTACTTTAAGACTGAGGAAATTAAAGTAAATGAGGCGACAACAATTTCACATCCCCCACCACAAACATCTCGACTCTCTGCATTCACATTGAAATTTCTCATAAAAAAATCAAACATAAAACCATCTGAGGGTGAAAACAATTTTTAAGCATATTCGTTAAAAACTTAGTTTGCTAAAAAATGTTATAATCTGTTAAGCTTATGCACAGTAAACGGGCATTTTTTATGTATTTACATGACGCCCGTTAGGAAGCTGTAAATAAGTTTCAAGGAGAAATGTTGAATGCGTTATGCATGAAGGAAAAGGAAAATGGTTTAGTCTCAATCCGTCTGATTTGATTTGAACATATTTTTTTATTGTACAAAAATACAATTGGGATTGGGCACAAGTTCCATAACTTAGACCGCCCTCTCAATCCGTCAGGCCCAATTTTATCATGAAGCATGATCAGACGTTGGATACAAAAGAGTTAAAACCAATTTTTAAAATAATTTCCTACAATAATTGTTACGTGTGTTGTTGGATATACAAGTATGTGTATATAAACGGTCTATGAATTGATACTGATACCTGTTCATATATTGTCTTAACATGAGTAAAATCAACCACAGCTGTCACACATCTATGTAAATATGCATACAAGATATCAATTTAAACCAAGATTCAAACTGTTAGTTGAATATGAAATATATCCTTCTTTTATCTGGGTAGAGATAATGATAGTACGATAATATTAATACGGTAAGAATGATACAACGAAAGTTTTAATGCTCTTGTCAGTCATCCATGTCAAATGAAACTGGAAATGCTATTTTCTAACTGCCTTCAATACTTTGATATTCTGAAACAAAAATTGAATATGAATATACATATACGATGAACAACGGAAGCTACCGTAGCTCGACAGTCTGGTGTGGGTTGTTATCTTGTGGACTGGTAATCCTACTGCGAGTTTAAACAATCCGATTAATAACTGGTTCCATAGAAATTTGTTTTAATTGCCGGTTATCAGAAATAAATGTCACGTATGTGTGAAGTTTTATGACCAGAAAATTATCATATGACGGAGAAAGTAGATCAGCTTCAATGCCATAAGGCCAGAATTGGTGAGTAATGTTCAGACCGGCAATAAGATGTCATCTTAACTGAAGCCTGTCTATGATTTTATGTCTATTTCTGAAGTCGTTTCAGCGAGAACGTGAATTGTTTCCCTAAGCTAAAAATTTAATGCGTAGATAGATATGAAAAGGGTATCGACATTTACAGCAATATAAATCTGGATGGAAATTATGACTTGAATTTCGATGAAATTATTTTTAGAAGATTATGTGCATATAGAATATAACGAACAATTGTGAAATCATAATTTTCCTAGGAGATAACTATTCACCGTGACACACTTTTTGCATTCATTCATTGGTTATTGAATGCCATGTTGAGTTTGAAACAACGATGATATCATTTTTGTGTAAAAAATTAAGGTTACTAAAAAAAAAAAAACAGGAACGCAAAATGCATCGGAAACTTTTTCAAAGAGTGATAGTAATTCAAAGTACTGCATATACTGACGTATTAAGGTAACTTCAGTGTTTTAGAAATCTGTGTCAAAAATTTGAACAGTTAAAACAACTTATAAACTTACTATAGAGGCCAAAATATTTATACCTTTGCACGTTTGTTTTCCTAAAGTGAGCTTCAGCTCACAAGGTCCAAAAAATCAACACCCAAAATTTAAGACCATGAAGCATGATCTCATAATTTATTAAATTATGCACCAAAATACACCAAGTTAGGTTATAATTTAAGCAAATCAATTGATTATCATTAAATCATACAAAGATTTATTGATTTTTTAAAGAAAATTTTGAAAAAAATCACATTTTTTTCTTGCCACGACCTTCCAAAAAAATCACAAAATTGCATATTTTTGGAAAATTCTAAAGAAATTATTTAGTTTACATACATTTTTTTAAAATATTTATTAAGAGTTACATATTGTGTTCACAAAAAAACATAGTTTATCAAAATTGACCATCTAGTTTTGCTAAATAGTCTCTTGAACACGTGTACCCTCATTTTGAAAATGTAAATTTTACAAGTTGTTTTTGCAAACTTTGGAAAAAATTGAAATGTACCAAAAAGACACAATATAACAGTCACTAAAATTGATATACATGTACTCGATGAAACTGTATTATACATATAAAATTAAGATCGAGACTGCCAAAAAACACATAGAATGCAGTAGTACCTCCCTTTCTGTCAAATACTTTCTATCGAAGTTTTTAAACATATTTATCTGTAGATTAAACACCAATCAGTGTTATATAGTTTTAATTAATATTCAAGCTAAACAAGTACTTACTTATCCTCTCCTTGTATAATTGTTGGAAGAGAATGCATACAATAGGTACAATTATATTACACACTCATTTACCATGTTTACATTTCGCTGCTTTCCTTGCTTTCTCCAATCCCTCTAAATGACGGAGATGCGATAATGTAACAAATTTCCCACTTTTTGACCAAACCATTACTATTTTAAAACACTTGTTGTGCGCCAAAATTATAACCGGAAATTTAGCACGCCGTGTAAAACAATAAGAACCAGATGACACTGGAATTACCACCATAATTTTTAAGAGCTATACCGATATTGCTTCAAAGGCTTTGTATTTTTTTCAGGAAATGGTCTGACAAACCTTATACAACTGTCTATAAACTATAGGTTTTCTTCTTTACCATCTGCCTTTGACGGGATTAATCATACATGTAGTTATGTGATATATAGATATTTCTTAAGATAACATGAAACCACAATCAAATAATATGAATATATAATTTGCAAAATATATCCTCATAGAAAATGTCCACAAGCACAATAGGATTAATTGTAGTTTAGATCAAGTAACGGGATAATTCTATAATCAAAATAGAGACTAATCATTGATCATAACGTTTGGTGTATGTAGATCTGGCCTGTTGTTGAGACTGTATAAAATATTTCAGAATTTTACACGGAAAAACTTTTGTTTTTCATGCCAAAGAGAATTACAAAATCAAAATGAAATTTACTGTAAATAATTTCATTGATGGTGTTTTTATGAATCCGTTTATTTTATTTCTTTCATGTATCCTCTATCTTTTTGTAAGAAAATCGTAGAAGACTTTTGGCATATTTGTTTTGTGGTTTTTGTCAATAATTGCATTTTACAGTGTTATTTATAGATGGGGTCTAGAATGTTCCGTTCATAAAACTTCCAGTAAATGTTCTACCAAACCTCTCTCTTTACTCCTTACTAAAATTCTTACAGTAGTGAAGGAGAAACGTCAAGAGTATTGTACAACAATATACTCCAGAAGTGGTGTGAATCAGATGTGGATACTAAAAAACTCTAAAGAATTATTAGACATTTTGAGGTCACAAAATCTTACCAAAATCAATAGCATTAAAACGTACGATTTTTCAACGCTTTATACAACCATTCCCCACGACAAATTAAAATCTAGGCTTATTGATATAATCGACAGTTATTTCTTCAATTAAAATGGAAGTCGTAAAAATGCTTACCTTGTCATTGGAAATCTAAAAAATTATTTTATTAAAAAACATTCTGATTGCACACACAAGTACTCTGAAGTTGACATTAAAAAGATGCTTGAGTTTCTGATAGACAACATCTATGTAGTTTTTGGAAATCAAGTCTTCCAACAATCTGTTGGAATTCCCATGGGTACCAATTGTGCCCCATTGTTAGCAGACCTTTTTCTGTATTCTTATGAAGCAGAATTTATTCAAATGCTTGTACATGAAAAAAATAAATCAATCGCTGTGGCCTTCAACTCAACATTCAGGTATATCGACGACGTATTATCAATTAACAATTGTTATTTCCATACTTACGTCGACTCGATATATCCGAGTGAACTTGAAATAAAAGATACTGTAAATTCCTAATTTTACGCGAGTTCTTAATTACGCGATTCCGCTGTTTTGTATCAAATCGCGAGAATATAAAATCGCGATCACCATTTTTTTGGTTATAATTTACTATATTTCAAAACTGTCTTAAAAATAAAAGCGAGATTTTAAAAAATTCCTCACGTTTAATTAGGAATCTACAGTACCACAGATTCTGCGTCATCTGTTTCATATTTGGATATTTTACTGGAAATGGACATTGAAGGTAACCTAACAACAAAACTTTATTATAAACGCGAAGACTTCAATTTTTCTATAGTCAACTTTCCTTACTTATGTAGCAATATACCTTCATCACCTTCTTATGGTGTTTTTGTCTCTCAGTTAATTCGATACGCAAGGGCATGCTCTTCGTATGAACAGTTTCTAAGACGAGGCAAGCTACTTACAAACAAGTTGATAAAACAGTACTATCAACAGTCTCGTTTGAAGTCATCTTTTCGTAAGTGCTATGGTCGATACAACGACCTTGTCAGCAAATACAATCTTCCACTGGGTCGCATGCTGACTGACGTTTTTCATACTAATTGTTAGACCATAATTAATCACCTAATTGTCTACGAACTTTTTCGGAGGTTTTTTTCGATTACGGCAAAGAACACACGGCGGGTGTGACCGGTCAGCAGAGGATGCTCACTCCTCCATGGCACCTGATCCTACCTCTATCTTTTTGGAGCTCTGCCTTGAATTTGTATTTCGTTTTCTGGATTTTTGAGATGGTTGACGGTTTGTTATTGTCATTTTTTCATTACATTAGGTTTTATTATTAAAAGAAAGAATACAACACCATTTGATTAAATCAATGCCGCTTTTAGATATTATTTATGCAAGATCCACCATGTGATGTGACATGAACCTTATACAATGACAGTTATATTCTATTCCTGCACGCCTTTGTTTTATTAATGGAAATAGAATTTATAGACAGTGTGGGTTTTCGTGATCATTGTCCATAGTTTTTTTTTATCTCACCTGAGCTAAAAGCTCAAGTGAGCTTTTCTGATCACTGATCGGCGTCCGTCTGTCTGTAAACCTTTTACATTTTCGACTTCTTCTCCAGAACCACTAGGACAGTTTCAACCAAACTTGGCACAAAGCATCATTAGGTGAAGGAGATTCAAGTTTGTTAAAATGAAGGGCCACGCCCTCTTCCAAGGAGAGATAATAAGATTTTATTGAAAATTTGTTGATAATTTTCAAAAATCTTCTTTTTAAAAACCATTTGACCAGAAAAGCTGAAAATTGTGTGGAAGCATCCTCAGATAGTGTATAGAATCAAGTTTGTTCAAATCATGGTTCCCGGGTGTAAGGTGGGACCACAATGGGGGTGAAATTTTTACATAGGAATATATAGAGATTTTTTTTTCTACTCAGAACACAATTGGCCAGAAAAGTTGTAACTTGTGTGAAGCGTCCTCAGGTAGGATAGATTCAAGTTTGTTCAAATAATGATCCCCAGGGGTAGGGTGGAGGCACATTGGGGAGGGGTTAAATTTTGACATTGGAGTATGTGGAGAAAAATCTTTTTCTAAAAAAAAAAGTTTCTTGAAAAGGTGCAACTTTAGTGAAAGCAACCTTAGATAATGTAGATTTAAATTTGCCAAAATTATATTTTTCAGGAGTAGGGTTGGGCCAAATGGGGGTAGGGTGTCCAATTTTACAAAGGAAAACATTTTAAATTCACCAAAACTCAAATGTTATAATGTATGGTTTTACTTAATATATGCATGCATTTTGACATATTGTTGATTCTTTAAAATTGTTTAGACTTTGGCCCCTGGACAATATTTGTGCTTCACAAGTTTGATGTAGGTTTATATCCCATTTGATTTAGATCTTCTTGAGAACTGTAATGCTCAATATGTAAATGACCATAAAATCATCCTGTGACAAAAAGAGCTCAATGATAAACAGAATATCCAGGGGGAAAATTGATTTTTTTAAATACAGGATCTGTTATACTACATTGTCCAGATATTTTGTATATAACTCCGTAAAGCTAATTTTATGATATCTATTGTTGCTCAGGTGAGCAATGTGACCCATGGGCCTCTTGTTTGTAGGCGTCGTCGGTGTCGACCTTGGAATATTGTCATAGCAATGTTACTTTCCATATTTGTATTTCTTCTCTAAGGCTATTTCCTCATTTCTTCTATAAGGCTATTTCCTCTTGTATCATGCTGTGGATTATTTATTTACAGACTGGCAGTAGCTTTATATTGTAGATTTTGTATTTGCCACCCGCTTTATTAAAAATTTACAGCATGGTATTTGGATCTAAGCATCATTGGGTAAAACAATTATCAACTTCGTTGTAAAGGTCAAATGTCCCTCCAAGACAAGACTTGATTTAGATTAAAAAATATGATTATGGATCGAATGTTTCAAAAGTCATCTCCAAAACCAGATACATTTAAAGAAGCAACATTACTAAAACCTTGCATAAGGTGTATTTTATAAGTGCTCAAACCATGGACAAGAAGAAGAATCGGGGTCAAAGTTCAGCAAATACTTAGTAAATATAATTATGGTAATATAATGAGTAGGCTTATTGCAACTGAGGGACATTGAATAAATCATTACAGTAGTATTTGTAGATTTCTAAAATTAAAAAAAGAAGAAGAAAATTGTAGCATAGAATGTTTCTTTTTATTGTTTAGAATTTATATCTGGTAAAATTAATTATAATTTTAACTCTCTAATCAATGGGACTAGTAATTCGTTTGAATCGATTATCAGAATTGCATATCGCTAAAAAAGCTTTTATGCTGCATGACAAATTTATTTCGATGGATTCGTAAGATGAATACATCGTTCTATATTATACCCGTATATCCGGTTTTTTCGCGTGTCACAAAATTTGTGAAAATGGGGAAAATATGTAGCATTTTTTATTTGCGTTAGTCATTTTTTGCGATTTTAAAAGTGTCTTATAGAAAATGATACAAAATATTGTTTCTGCGTATTCAATATTTTGCTATTTGAAAGAGGTCGCGAAAAAAGCGAAAATTAGATCATCGCGAAAACTACCGGATATACGGTAGTTTATGTATATATGTTTTTATTTCCACAATATCGCTCACTGGTGCGACATATCAAAGTTTTAGTTACATAAATCATATACTCCATCATAATTTTATTAACAAAGATGAAAACATTTCGTCTGTGAAGTTTAAAATACGTAAAAAATTGTGATGCTTTAGAACGTGTTTGGTTTTTAAAGGATATGCTTCTTGCGCTTGTATGAAGTAAATTAAATGTTGTTTCATTTTTCATTGTTATGAAGCGACTTTGAGATACATTTCTTCTTTAAATCGTTATGAATACATGTACAGTTATAGTTTAAGTCCCTAAAAATTAATTGTATTAATGTTTAATGATTTAACTTTTGAAAAATATGAATAAATAGTTCATGTTTTTTTTTTTGTATCGCTATAGGTAAGTGGCCCTTTCATGACGTCAGCTGTCAGCTGTATGGATTCATTGACCTAGTTGTTTTCTCTGGTTCCACCTGGATCCTATGTATTGCTGCGATGGAAAGGTAATCAAAGGCCATTATAAACAAAACCAGCTGCATTGGTTTAGCCTCAGACATCATCCTTTCTTTACTTTGATAATATTCTCTTTTTCTCGCTTATTGCAATTCCTTCAATATGATCTTAAAATGAATCATAACATTTCATGGAAGAAAGTGTTAATAAGTTGTTTATTAAGATGTAACGTATATTTGTTTGGATACAAAAAACAAGTCAGGTATTGGTTATTAAACATGTTTTTAAAATTTCTCATTGAATTTTATACTTTAAAACAATGTATGTAAATACAAAAATTGTCACTCATTTCTGGAAATAAATTACCGGTATTTGTTGTCTTATTTAAATGAATGATAACAAATGCGCAAACGAAAAAAAGTTCAATTTAAGAAATCCAAACACTAATGATCCAAAAATGCAAATTGAGTTGAATATCTTTCATAATTGCCTTCTAGCTTGTCAATTACGAATAAAGAGACCTAGGCAGGAAGAGTGGTTAAATAGTTGAAATTGTGCCAATCAAGCGAGTAGTTTTAATTGGTTTGTCATTAGCTTCTGTTGTAAATGCCAATGTCGCTCTTTACCGAACATTTCAGGCTAAAAGGTTGATTAGACACTTACCTACTGCTACGATGAAACACTTACCTACTGCTAAATCTAACATTTTTCTAAGAATGTCGGTTCTTCATTAAAGTATCGTCTGCTTTTCTCTCCACACAGGTACTTCAAGTTCATGATTCAGGTCGACCATCCATCTACGTTTTCTGTGAAGAATCTGAACATGATGGTGGTGGGTATATTCGTCCTGATTATCCTGGTCGCCACGGGGCCACTCTATGGTCTGGGAGAATATTCCTACTACAGAGGTACACATATACATTTATGAAACAAAACAGTAATTAGAATAAAAGCATTGTGTCTTAATTTGTGTCTCAGAGAGAGAGAGAGAGAGAGAGAGAGAGAGAGAGAGAGAGAGAGAGAGAGAGATCGTTGTAAATTTTAATTAACCATTCACAACATGATAGATATTTTGAATAAGATATATCGTTTAATATAGCGTTTTCTCATTATCGTAAATAAAACTTCTGCAGTTTAAAAAAAAAAGCTAAAATATATTATTTCTTTGAACTGACTACACATCGCCATCATGAAAGATAAGATTGACATGTTTGTGTTTTAAAACTTACCAAAAAATATTTATAATTAGAAGAAACGTAAACAATGTAATGAATGACAGTGTATAGAAAACAGGAAACAACTCGAGTTTAAATCTATGCGTTCTGGCACTATTTTCAATTATTCCTTGAAGGAGGAGTGTCTTAAAAGTTCATCTGGCAGATGAAGAATCCTTCAAAGGAATGGCTGAAGTCCAAATCCATTATTTGGAGTTGTTTTATTTGTGTTGCTTTTCTGAGCGCTCTGCTTGATTTCTGTTGGGAATCTCTACACTGATAAAGTTAAATTATTTAACGCAGTCCATTTTGGAACTGGAGAGAAAAATAAAACAATACAGAAGATGTTTATAAAGATATTTATATTTTACCATACGATACATTCTACAAAAGAAGACAAGACACGTACACGTACTTTCTACAAGAATACATTTAATATATACTAATACTTAACTAGACATTATTGAGATGGTGACCATCTCAGAAGGCCCCGCTTACATAATGGTAAATAGGATAAAAGCATTTCAGAGGATTTTGCTTTGACATTGACCTATGACCTAGAAATCTTTAAGTTGGCATAAAACTTTAAGTCAAGCTCATTACCCCTTAGCAACAGGTCTTTTCGGTTTAATGTGAGCAATAATGTTTTTAATCTCGCTCACATTAAAACAATGGAAAATAATTTGTGGTTTAAAACTTGATTTTAAAGAGATCCGATATGACCTTTACATTTGACCTTGAAACTTGGTTAAAGGTCGCTGCTTACCCTTTACCCAAAAGCTCTGTTTATGTGAAATATGACCCAGATAGGGCTAAGGGAAGAGTAAATATGCTTTGAAATGTTTTTGCATGGTCTAGTATGACCTAGACCCTTGACCTAGAAACGTCATTCAAGGTCATTGCAAACCCTTTGACCAAAGGCAATATGTGAATGAAGTATGATCTAGATTGGACCAAGGGGAGAGAACATATGATCCAGACAAGGATTTTTCAGATAATTCTGCTATAACCTTAACCTTAGATCGATGTCACTGCACACCCTGTACCCAAAGGCACTCTGTATGTGAAGTATATGAGCCAGATTGGGCCAAAGGGAGAGAAGATATGCCCCGGACAAGTGATCTCGGACGGACGGACTGATCACTATAGGGCGCTCGCTTAGCGGAGCCCTAATAAACTAGAAATTCTTAATGGTTTTTTTATATTATATTTTACGAATGCTCAATGCTGCATATACTAATATTTTATTCTAAATTAATACACAAGGATGTAATTCTACTCTATTTTGACGGGGTCTTCACACACACCAGCAACTGGTGGCGCTTGACGTCACAAATGTTTTTACACAGAGATGATAAAACAAAGACTAATATGTCTTTAGAGTAAACCTGTTAACGCATTCTGCCATCAATTTTTTGCACCGGGACATGGATCAATTTCCGTTCTAATCAGTTAGGCCAGTCACACCAAGTTGCGTTCCCACGGCGTGTTCACGGCGTTATAAAATTCATCGAATCGCCGTATGATTGCAAGAAAAATTCAGAAAAAATGTACAATTTTATTTGAAATTTTAACAAGTGAAGATATCATGGCGTCCTTACGGCGACCGGAGCGTTTCTACGGAGCTCCCGCGGCGTGTAACTGCGTTCCCACAGAGTTCTACTTGGCGATTGACTGCGCTCTCGCTGAGTATAACGTCGAGTGCTCATGACATGCTAAGGGATTTTATCGCGCGTCCACGGCGTGCTCTGCGCAGTGCGTGCACAAGACGTCCTTTACTTATTGGTAGGTTAATATTAATTTCTACAATCGTAACAAGAATTTACAACCGGTAAATAAATATTTAAAAAATGTTTCGTTCTGATGAAATAAGGTACATTGTAATTGAAACGTAACTAGTTTCTAAATCATTTGTGAAAGACAAAAATCTTAGTAGACATGCAGGTCTACAAAAAAGAACCGTTACTAGTTGTTAAAAAACAGAACAAAATGGCATGCATTCCATCTACGTCCTCTTATAGGTCCTGGAATACTCGCAAATGCTACATTTTACATAGTCATCTACATCAAGTTTGATACTATCGCTTGCTATTGTACAACAGCCATTGTTCGAGTTTTCGTGGTCTGACAGACAACGCACTAGAAACGCCGCGGGAGAGCGGTACAAACGTAAATAAACGCAGAAGAAACGTCAAGAGAGCGCGATAAACGCAGCAACAGCTCTTTTGGGTTGCTGTGTGAACGCATCCAAAAGAAAAACAACTCGTTCAAACGCTGTGGATGCGCAGTGAGAGCGCGCAAAAGAGACGCAGTGACATCCCAAAGGACTTCGAGGCGTCTCTGTGCAAGCGCAATTGACTTAACACTGCATCTACACTGCGATTAGCTGCGTTTATTGAGCGCGCCAACGGAGCTCTCGTGGCGCTGTTGGAGACCTTACGGCTCTGTCACGGCGACCTCACTCAGTTTCTACTGCGTGTTAATCAGAACGCAGGGCCACGGCGCGTACTTAGTGCATGTTCAAAGTACGCGCCGTCGCATGGCGTTTTATAATGTTCGAGGCGATCCCACCGCGACAAATGAAGATATTGTTGCGTTGTTACGGCGCTGTAGGAGACTCTACTGCGTGTACCTTGGCGTTTTACTTTATTTAAGGACGCAGCGGGATCGCCATTAGGACGCATCTCCGGTGTGACAGGGGTTTAACCAACTTTAATGCAACAATGAGAATGTAGACTGCCGCACTGTTTTTCCTTCCCTCTTCCTCGTCTAGACTAGCAACCATGGTAAAATGTTTTCCGTAAGGCATACTTTGTTGTCATCATCCTTACACATCGGACTTAACAAGGATCAGCTGTAAAGAAGTTCTATATTATATCAATTGGATGTTTTGAACTCCTTAGAGAAATTACTAGTTAGAGATGATCAGACCAACTTAATTCTAATGATCTAAATGATGCATTGTGTTTATGTCTAGTGCACCCTGAAAGCCGATATTGTGATTACACGTTGAACTGGTTTATAAAATATCCCCGGTATGGATTTTTCTAAAATGTTTATTTAATATTTTGGATTTGTATACCGTAGAATCACAACAATCGTGGAGGGGAGGGAGTTGGAGTTTTGTTGGTTTAAAAAAAAAATTACGGGACCACTGAATCTGTAAAATCAACATGTTCAGTGGAATTTCCTCAGTCAAGGTTGATAAATGTTGACAAACATTCATGGGTACATTGATGCGGGAATAAAATACTATACCAAATTTTCGAATGTTGATCCGCATGAAATATATATTTTGATCCCAGAATATTTTAAAGATGAACATTCATAACTGGGCAATGCCAAATTGAATTTTAGAAAAATCAATATTCATGTGTGATATTTTGACAGCTAATTAAAATATTTGTTTAATTGGAGGGCATCGGGTTATTGTCTTCCTCAATTGTCCAATTAAACTCACTTTCAACTCATCAGTCCTATGCTAGAGACAAAGAAGCTGATGCATGTTTTTGTATTGATTGGAAAACCAGACGTATTTTCTAGATTCTAGGCTTGTGTGAATTTATCCTGTTAGCACTAGGGTTTTGGAACTCATTGCGTTTAAAACTTGACACTTAAGATACTTTTACACGTTGTTAAAACACACGTGTCTGGTCCAGTATTGGTTGTGACTTAATGACATTTTCTGTGACGTTTAATTCAGTGCATAGATTGTACGCCTTCATCGATCGTGCTTGACCATGAGATAGATATGATGTACATTTTGTGATGTACCGTTTTGTGGTGTATTGTAAAATATACCATGGTTTGGGTTCCTGACCCTGGGCTTAATCAGGTTGACCAGAGTCGTGAAACCCAAACCATGATATAATTTTTATTGAGATGTTGACTCTGTACAACATTAACTTGACCGATAGTTAGTTAATCAGAGAACATTAAAATTGACTAGTGATTAGTCTAACCAGTTGACTAATATTCACTAGTAATTAGCCTAACCAGTTCACTATCGCCACCAAGGGTTTAGCATCACATGTCTTAAAATCGTGCCACTGCCGCTTATTCCGCCGTTTTTTTTTTAAATCTTTAAGATCTAAACACAATATTTCCATATGATTGTATGACAACCAAAAAAAGTCATTTGTTTTTCCTGAACGATACTTTCAAACTCCGACTCTCAAACACAAAGGGCACTTACTTAAACCATTTTCTCATTTAACAGTGAATAATAACAATGCTCCGATTGGACGCACGTTTTGTTTTTCATTCAACCCACGCGAACTACTTACAAATGCTGGCAATGTTTCTTAAGTCGTGCAATCAAATTAGGGTTTATAATAACTATCGAAATCATGTCTTCTCTAAATCATGAAAGTTCCAACGAAGACCGAATTATTTTTAAACTTATACATAAGAAACGCATATCGTAATTTACAGTTTGTATAAACGTGTATTCACAAAAAGTGTTTTGCAAAGCGTGATTTTGCAATGGATGAACCCTGCTGTGTTAACTAAGTGCGTTTGTATGTCAAATAAAACCAAATGTGTGTGGTCCACTTGAAAAGATTTGTGTTCTGCCAAAACAAAATTAGGATACAAGGTTACGTTTTACTCAGTTCATTTATGTCTTATCACCAAATCCAGTTTATATAATGATAAAGAGTATGGTTGGTACAAGTTGTGCAACATAACAATATAAGTAGACGAGCCCAAGGTTAGAAAACCAGTATGGTTTTTTTTAACAACCATGTCATAATAATTATGTACTCATGTCCAGTCCAGTTTTTATCAAAAGAATATAAAATGACACGGTGACACTATTATTCTGATGTTTTAAGTTTGTTTACTTTGACAACACCGAAAAACACACATCAACAAAATATTTTAGAAGAAGTGTAAAAAAAAAATAACCTGTTAATTGGGTAAGTGGTGTCCAGATGGCTCTTAATTGTTGATGCTGGTTTCGTCTATTTATCATGTTCAAAAAGATTTATTTTATTGCTAGCGCTCTCGAGCGCTAGCAACTACGTTAGTCCTTTTAACTGGAATACGCATGCTCAACTTCACGGTAGGGCATTCTGGGAATTCTACTGTAGATAAACTATGTGAATTTTGTTTTATCATCTTCAACAGTAGTTTAGGATTTATATGCAAAGCTTATCTAAAATTATAATAAATAGTCAGTTTTCTTAACTACCCTCAAGCTCGTAAAATAACATCGGATATGTTATCCGAGCTTGCCGGAAAGTCCCGAGAAGATCCGAATCTTGAGTACCATTGGTTCTACTGGTCTCTGATTTGTCACGTCAAAATTGAAATTACAGTAAATACAGAATGCATAATTTAAGCGAAGTTAATGGGCTATATCATTACTGATGTAAAGCCAACTCTATAGATTCGCCATTCTGAATTGAGATCCCCCCCCCCTCTCCATCCCAACACAATTCCAGTGCACCACTGTGCCTTCCTATTAATAATAAATCGATTCAGAAAATTAAACCAATGGTTTAAAAATCTACTTTTGTGTTATATAATGGCTATAGCGCTAGCTCACCAATCTTTTTAAAAGATAAGCTTGTATACATCCAAAATCAACAAATTATGCCAAATTACAGAATTTAAATTACACAGAAAGTTTACTTGGAATGTGTTACATAATTTTACAAAAAATGTATGTCGAAGTTTAAAATTCAATGTCTTGTCTCAATAAGTTTTTATACAATGTAATTTGTATTTTTAGGTCATTTGAAAGTCTCGTTGACCTATTACCCTATCGGAGTGAACATGACAACAAACGCCAATTTATTTCCCAAATGGTATTCCTATTTACTCAGAAACGAAATCGACAAGCGAATCATTCCGAACCCGACTTTTATGTTTCGGAAAACGTTTGAAGACCAGTTGCAAATTCAGGTAGTTCAACCCAAGCAAACCGAGACTGGATTTGAAATGTTTTTCCGTTGTCCGTCAATATCTGCTGCGGAAGAATTGTGGAATAACCATACCATGGGATCACTTGGAGAAGCCTTTAAAAGCATGCTTTGGTACCCAGAACTTTCTCAAGAATTAAACGTTGAAAATGTCGAGATTCATACGCATATTGACCAAATGGAATTTAGGAACTATGTAGATATCTTTCTTGCCTTCCAAGGTATGTGGCAATCTTGTGTTGTGTGCATTTGCTTTAACAAATTGATCTATAATTATGATACAAAAATCGCATTTATGATTACACGATGATTACATGAGTTAATCGGATTGTTGAGATTCTTTTAATTTTAACCACGACCATAATCTAACTTCTCGGAAATAGATCATCTTTATGATCTACATTTCGAGATCTCGAGCGTTTGATGATTTTAAGCAAATATTTTCTCATATGCAGTGAAACACGTTTTGCCGAGAAAAGCATCTTCATCATTATCTGTAAATTAATAAAACACCACCATGGCGCCATAAGTTTTCCAACAAAATTTTTTTTTAGGCAAACATCATAGCACATTTTATTTGTTTGTTAATATCTATACATGTAAAACCACAATAAAACACACAAAAAACAACCAAACAAAAAAAGAAACCAAAAACAAACAAAATTTATTAGTTAAGAACAAAATAATAAATGGAAAATAAATTAGGTTTGTCTTACCCCCCCCCCCCCCCCCCCCCATGTGCTTTGACAAAAGAGTTTACGCGAGATTTGGAGTCGTACTCTTTTAAAATAATTTTTTACATAATCTTAAAAATATGTTTTGACACTGGCTCTTCAAATGACACATGTATACACCACGATGTACGTGCACATGAAACAACATGAATAATGGAATTAAAAACTTAGTGTGGGGAAAAGGAAAAAAGCTTCTGACTTTTCGATCTCCTTGAATCATATTATCGTCAAAACTACAGATTTCCTATCCGTAGCTATTAAAGCAGTTCAAACGTACTCTTTATGAAAATTCTGACTCACATTCACTCCCAGTTTACGGTCTTGGTCTAGGGTCCTAGACTACATGTACCACTCGACATTAAAGTAAATAAATTAAATCCTCTTAAAAAGATCAAAGTATAATACTACCCAGTTGGTAAAAAAAAATCGCATTTTAAACCGATTTCTTTTTAGGACTTCACTGAACATGTTTTTATGCCTTGACGAACAATATTTTCGAAGAGACATAAATAATGAATTCAGTTTCTCAATCCTCGTTTTTAATTGTAGGTATGGGAATCTGCAGTACGGACTGGACATCTAAGAACGTGCACGCTCTTGTATGGTCCGTGTATCAGACGATAATCACAACAGCTATTCCCTTTCTCGTGGAACTTATTCTTTACTCAATCATATCCTGTAAAAATCCTTACAACATTGCAGCAGTGGACAAAACTATTCGAGCAGACGATATCCGGGCTCTTCGATTTTACCGAGGTGCTTCCGTTATGTATTTTATTCTAACCTTTGCTTATTTCACCATGGATATTGGGAATTTGAACGGAGTGTATATACACCCGACCGTGATTTTTTTGACGTCACTCGTTTACTTTACGTCATATGTTTCTATTCTGATTGGTTGTTTAGTTGTGGAGTTCGAACCATTTACTCGTATAATGAATGTAGTGCGAGATTGCTGGCAAGTTTCAAGGGGAAAATTCTCGAGCGAGTGTGCAGAAATTTCGATAAAAAAGTCGACATTACACAAGATGAAAGAAAGAAATTTTCGTGAACAGAAAGCTTATCTTTAAGTTACTGCATATGATTGTATTCATTCATTCATTTATTTTTTTTTGTACAGTATAGCTTTAATAATTAATAACTTCATAAGGTACCATTGAACTTGTTGACATATTTTACGTAATGAAATCATTATCTAAATTGTTACTATTTTCTTTGACGTAACGGTTTTATGGACAACTTACAATTCCTAAAGCACACTGGAAAGTCAAGTAGCTAGAATGACTCGGAGAGCAGAAACAAGATTTTCTCTCAGGTTGAATACAATCAATTACATAAACTTTTATTAGACAAAGTTAAGTGCGACAACGACCATTACAGCGATCAGCATTTACCAACCTTTGGGGTTTTTGTTTTTTTTTGTTCCAGTTTAGAAGAACAATAAAAAAAACCGATGGTACTGTAATCACAATTTTCCCGCCATCTGAATTGTCCATTAAAAGGTATAAAAGGAATAATAATTTGAGGCTTAAAAAGAACTATCTACGTTGTTCTGCATTATATGTCGAAATAATGATATCAGTTTTTACACTGAGTAGGGTTTGTTTCCGTCTGGTGTCTTGTTTTGCTTGGACATTTTCCCTTTTTTTTTTTTTTTTGTTAGCAGAGAAAAAAATTTGATTTCCTTTTAATATGATTCAGAAGGACAAAAGTAATACAATTGGAATCTAGATAATTATACTTTACGGTTGTGTATAAGAAGTAATATGAATACAAACATTTTAAATTTACACAATTTTTATCATTTGTCGACATTGAACAATGCTAGTTCTGAGGACATATAACTTAGATGATCTCGCTTTTGATCGCGGTCTCACTTTTGCAAAAGACATATTGCATCTAATGGTGGAAAAGTGAGACTTTGACCAAAATGAGTTCGTCTAAGTTCTATTGCCACGGAACCCGAGACCTACCGCAGATAAAATGACATTTTGATTTACTTTTACATGTACACGAATGATATTGACTTTAGTCAAGTAGACATTTATTTATTAATTGTCTTCAAATGCAAACTTCATGTACATTGCATATAATGACAGAAAAAACCACACACACACATGGACTTAAAACATTGTACAAATTTACAATGATTCTTTGAGAATACTGAATGTGAACTTGTAAAAATAATATACAGGTCATCATAGAATAGAATGTCTTACTCAAAAGCAATTTACTTTTCAACATTTGCTTTAAAGTGAACAATTTCAGTCTATCTTTCAAATGCAGATATATGATCGAATAGGGAGGTAACTACCTATTTAGATCCACGAAAGTTCATGCCACACATCACTGTAATATATCATAAAAAAAATTCTTAGTGAATCTTTTGTGCAATTGTGAGTCGGAAAAGTAACATCTTTTACTGTAATTCTGTCAAAATATACAATGGAGCATTTCACACCTCGGTGACATTTGATGGTTATGGAACGAATTATTCAATTGTCGACGTTTCTATCATAGGTTCATAGAGCGTAAAGTTATACTGTATCTCTCGTATTTATGTTACCTAAATGGAAGAGTGCCGAACCATATAACAGATAAATACCTGAGTTTGCAGAAATTTTATATATGGTTAATAAATGGATTATCGTTACTCATACTCTTTTGCAAATCTTTGTTTTAGATTTCATAAACTAAAACATCTGTGTAAACTTGACTGTAAGTATAATATATATGATGAGCAGTCTTTGGTAGAGACAATTATTTGTTTAAAGTATATATTTTAATACCACAACAAGAAGAGACTGTAAGTTACATGTATCATGATGCCGTTGCTACCTAAAGAACAAATTCTGTACTTTTTGCGTCGATTATAGATAATTAGATTCTTTCTTATCATAGTGTTCCTTGAAACAATTAGTCAACAAATCATTTGAGAACACTGGATTTAAACATTACTTGAATGCTCAGATGGGCATGTACTAGGTACAGTCATTTTAAATTATCCTCGCCAGGCAAAGTTGCTTCAATGGTGAGAAATAATCAACTTTAATTAATGATGTCATTTTATTATTTCTTCACTAGGAGTTATAAGGAAAAGGACAGGGGCGTACAAGACGTTTTAGAACATAACCCACTTTTTCATCCAATCAGCAGTCGCTAAATATTCTATTAAGAGATGTTTTTAATCGTTAAGAATTTCACAGCGACGTCACATTTCGATTGACAGCTAAGAGAGCCGTAAACAAAAGAGAGATAATGTCTGATTGGCTCAGAACTTTTGATCAGCCAATGAAAAAGTGGGTTATGTTCTAAGAAAGTTAGATCATATTAAGTAAAATTTACGCGATTAAGAAGGGGCTCGGTCGCTTCGCTCCCTCAGCCCACTTCTTAATCGCGTAAATTTTACTCAATATGATCTAACTATTACTTATCCCACTTGAACAAATAAAAAAGAAGTTGTTCGAATGTTAATAAAATACGTATTCTTGGTTTGTATACAATGTTAATACTATACATTTCACGATGAGTGTCAATAACATGCTTTCATACTGTAAACGCAAGATATAAAGTTTCCAAATTAAACCACACGGCGTTTTGTGCCTAAGTCTTAACCATTTACTGGGCTAAATAGCAAAGTTTTAGTATGAATGGGTCTGGACTCTATCCTAAAAGTACTTTTATTAAAAGAATAAGTTTTCGTTCTTTTTTCTATTTATTTATTAAAGTAGATTCTAGACCCATTATGAGTCAAAATTCGTGGTTTTCAAAATAAATTCAAAAAATTATTTATTATTGTCAAACTATAAAAGTTGTTCACCTAGGTTGTTATTTGTCAACGTAGCCTAGTGTGATAGGCGGAGTACTGTAGACAGTACCTTTGGCTCAGAGGGTGTTCGAATCATAGTGGACATTTTTTTTAATTCTGAGCTTTTGCTTCCCTTAAGGTTAAACATTATTTTTAAAATTTTATATGTAATAGATCTAGAATCATTTTGGAAAATATTCAAAACTCTTCAGATAACGACAAAAAATACATAATGATTTTGCCCATTCCAAATAACGCTTAATAAACAATAGCGCTAGCACAGTCAGGGATTGTTTGTGATCACGTTGTTATATTAAGAAAATAAACATAGAATTGAAAATGAGAAGTATGAAGTATAAATGTATGTTTGTTAATGGTCAGGTAAAGCAGTTCTATATTATACCTGTACTGATGCACACCTTCAGATGTAAGACTTCTTTATATGAGATTTAACATAGGTCGTTTAAATATCCTAGGTGCGGATGATTCAACAGGCATTAACTTCTTCTTTAATAAGTAAACTATATTAGTAGAACATTTGCTTTCTCATTTCTTAACGTCCAAATCATGATCATGTTTCATATCTGATAAAGATTAGTATCTTGGTACTATATTAAAGAATGTATAGAAAATGGATTATTTTTAAAACAATTGAATAAGATACAAGGTCTTCATAAAGTAGCGAATGTTCGAATGCCCACTGAGAATCATGAGAAAAATTAAAAGAAGCATTTCTGGAAAACATCACTATTAACTTTATTAAGAAATTTACAAAATTATTAATTTTTTCCTGAGATTGTAGAACTTCAAAATAAACTTCTTTTAGTCTGCATTAAGCATTCTATAGTTTGTCTCACGTTGTTATATCATGATGGTTGACGAACCTATTAAACAAAAAAAAAATACTAGTACTTAGTTATAAGTGTATTTATAAATACTTGTTAATTTTAATTTATCTTCTCTCTCAATTACATCCATTCACACTACTTTTTAAAATTGTTTTATAGATATAGGCTTTAGTATTTTTACATGATAAAAAAGTAAAACATTCCCTCTGTATTATTTGTTACCATTTATTAAAATTCGTTGTTGACATGTTAAAATGTCATTCTAAAGTATTGTCGATGACCTTGAGTTAATCATGCAAAACAAATAAAATTTCACATTAAAAGTTGGCACTAGTAAAGTTCACCGACATTACACATGCAGAGCCGGGAAATGTCACACCATTGTAGGTTAATATATCAGATTCCTGTTATAATGTTTTCAGTTTTTGCATCATGTGCAGTCAAATATTTATTATTATACAGATATCCGTCATTTACCAAAAAAATTTAATTTTTTTTTACAGTTTTTGAGACAGTTCATTCTTTTTCTGGGACATAAAAAAGTTTTAACAAATTTGACGTTTACTGAGCTCTAGTTTTAGTCTAGGATATGCATTAAAAAATGCACGGTAAAATGCATTACAAATTACTTTAATCAATCCAAACACAAAGCCTTAAACACAAGTAAATCTTGTCATGTCACAACATTTGTTCAAGTTTTCCTCTTTTCACATGTTCGGGCGCATTGCGTCACGTAACAGGTAAAACAATTTATAAACAAAATGTATAAGATATAAATAATACATGAAATGCAATATTTACTGACATGTACAGTTGTAACGTTACATTTTATTTAGTTCCTTTTAATTAGTTGCAGAGTAAAGAAAATCGAATTTTATTTATAAAATAATAATAATTATAACGTCTTAGTAAATTACACTAACACAAAGTTTAAAAAAAATACAATATAATGTTTATTGTTTTTAATTATATTTTCAGAATTCTTGCATATAACTTAAATGATAATAGATTTTTTTCTATCTTGGTTTGCAATTTGATTTAGCAATATCACATTTCATTTACATTAATTGCAAAATTAATGCACTTGGTTGTTCTTTACCCTAGGTTAAATTCTGATTTTTCTATGTAGACACGGATATTATATGCGGTAAAACTGCATGCAATATTAAATTCCCCATAACTTTCCCGTCAATCAAGTTTCACGTAGAAGATGATGATTATTCAAAACATTTGAATGTCTTATAAATGGCAGGAGAGGTTGCGCAAAATTGGAAAGAAAAAAGCACGAGCGTAAGGTACGTTGGTAATGTATGTATGTAGATAAAAATAACTAATTATTGTGTAATTAAAACAACATAATCAAGATTCGTCTATTGCTCATTCAACATGTATATTCTACTACATTTTCTGTTTCAATTTTTTTTAAGTTTAACGAGATGTTTTGTTCTTTAGATTAAAATATAAACGTATACATTGTCGTTGAGTTTCTGTATCTATGATTATTCTTTAATTTTTGATAGGTCACAAACTGAAATATTTTTTAATCCCTGTCTTGTACCACCTTCTTATCACTTTTAAAAATCTAAACGGCACTAAAATCAGCACGTTGTTGCAAGAACAATTCATTAATAAAAGCGTGTATATAATAGCAATATTCACAAAATGTTTAGAATATAAATTTTCAAAAAGTATGGAAAGCACATGATTTATGAATGGAAATGGGATTAATTAAGAGGGATCGATGGTCGTGCCCATTTTTAGACTGTATTGATCTCCTTTAGAAGAAGAGCTCCATAAAAAATATAGAAAATACCCAAATTCAAAAGGTTAATTTTACGGATATTTTCTTCACTAAATAATAGTTTAGAGCCAAACCGATTATATCTTAAAATTTTAGGTAGATATGATAGTTAATTTGTTCACCATCTACCTTCTTTAAATCTTCTTAAAGGAAGGGGCTTCAGTTCCATTTTTTATAATTGCTAAGATTTGAGGGCCACTGTTGTCAGCGTTCACCGGTCTTTCTTGACAGGGAGGATGGCTTGTTTCGTGTTTGCTGTTCTCTGGCTGGGATTTCTCGACTTGTCGTCTGCTCTTCTGGAACCGATTCCTTTTCCCACCGAATTACAAGAATGCTACAAGTACCGCTCCGATAACTTGACGGCATCAGCTGATTCTGCAATTTACATTCAGAAAATGTGTTACAGAACGTTCCTATATGAGCAGATGGCTGATGGAAAAGTTTGGTCCGGTGAAAACCTCACAAAGGAAGGTGTTAACTATATAGAAAGCTTATTCCGTCGAATACTGGCGGAAGCTGATGAAGTCGAAAAGTACAATAAAATAGGAGGACGTCAGAAAAGGCAAACGCCTACTAGAAGATTTAGACAAGAAGTGCGCAGTCCTGGAGCTTTTCAGCCATATGCAAATTGTGTTCAACGACTTCAAAATGAGGTAGTCGTTTTTCTATACTTAAATGGTTTCATATCCTTTTAATTCGTTAAATTGTTAATCTAATGAAATATTTTAATTCACTAAGTAATGTTAGCAAGAAAAATACATTGGGTGAAAAAGCAGATGTGTATCGTGATATCAAATGATTGACAACATTATCTTATTTAAAAAGTAGTATTTAAAAATCTGTACCATTTTTAAACGACAAAACCCACTTGTAGACCGTTGAACCTGCAAGTGCGGGGCGGAATACTTACCAAACTCTAGCCGCCTTCCACTCCGGTAGAACCTTGGGGAGAGCGCACAATGGCCCAGCCTTCCTCCCGTGGCACAGGATTTATCTCCTGCTGTAAGAGTTCTTCTTGAATGCGAAATACATAAAAGTTATTGTTTAACAGTACTTAACGGGATTGAACATAATGAAATAAGCTTTTATTTAATTCTCTATTTCACTAAACTCCTTTCTAAGAACAATTATAGCTCCATCTTTGCCTTGGTTCTACTAACAAGTATTTTATCCCCGGATTTAATGAAAACAACTCTATATAGTACTTGTTATTTTTGCAATTATTTAACCCCACGTCTACCAAATGTTACATCGTGGATGTTCTCGATCCTATAAATGTTAAAAATGTATGCTTTATTATATCAGTCTTGAGACGGAGTGTGATGCCGCGATACCATACTGGGACTCTGGGTTAGACCACGACATGGTGGACCCTACAACGTCCATTCTCTGGAGCGATCAGTATTTTGGAAATGGCGACGGTGAGGTCATGAGTGGACCTTTCCAAGAAATGAGAACTCTTCTTGGAACGCCAATCATTCGCAATTATGGAACCGGTTAGTAATTTTTCTTGGTGATTGCACTCGATCGTATTTGAGCTATTTCACCAACCTAACAAACTAATAAACTCACTGTTACATAATAGTAAAATATGATGATTCCATAGCAAAACTATCGATTCCGAGTGAGTTTTCCTGAGTGATATTTTTAGGTCGAACGTTGCTTTGAATGGAGCATTAAAGTATTGGTGTCCTCTCCTTGTAATCATTTACCATTCTTGTTACATTGATGATGGATGGTTGGGGTTAGAAAAAACCTAGGGTTGGGTTACTATTATAAAGGTTGCTCATTCTGTGTAGGTCGATTATCTAACGGTTATCAAATTAAAGATGATTTTTTTTAATTTTCTGTTACAAGGTGATAGCTCTTTATTCACTAAAGAGGGTCTTCGGGCTGTTTTAAGCCGAAGAAGGTTCCAAGATATCTCCGAACCACTTCCGACTGGCAGTATCTACAGTCTGGAAGGCCATCATAATGGCCCTCACGTTTGGGTCGGAGGACACATATCAGCCTTAAACTCTGCACCCTGGGACCCGGTCTTTTACATGCACCATGCATATGTTGATGCTGTTTGGGCAAGATTTAGAGAACTGCAAATCCAGAACGGATTCAACCCAGAAACAGATTATCCAAGAAGGCCGCGCAGTGGACATCGTCCTAACGACGTGATCAATTTTGGGCCATACTTCGAGCTCGTAACAAATCTCGAAGCCATGGCCAATCGTTTTGCAGACCTTGTGACATACGAGGCATTTCCAGTTTGTGAAAATAATTGTAACAATAGCCCTCACCTGTATTGTGATCAGGGAAGACTTGTTTGTATATCGAGAGTTCGGACAGTTGTACAAACGTCTGTAAATAGCATCATGGCTTTGGGTGCTTCTCGTGGAGTTAGTTCAAACATTCAGTCACAGTCACTAGCGAGGGCCATGGCAAGAGGACCGCTACCGGTAGGACAGAAGTTTAGTGCCTCTCCATTCATTGACATTCGTAATCGCCCTGACACCATCGGAACCGCTCGTGCTGCTCCACAAATCCGCAGGACTAGTTCGCAGGTGAGAGCAAGATCTCGACGAGTGCAGCGTGCGGCTGCCCAGAATGCAACACTTCAATACAATCATCTTCAATCTGTTTCTTCTCTTGAACGATCTTTTACAAATACGTTTGTCATTGACGGAGTTGTGGATGCAAAACGATGGGTTTATATTCCCGTAGGTATCGTTTATAGCAGATCTCAAAACGTCCAAGGAATCGATCCGACATTGTTTGGAACAGTTGACCAATCCCAAGATACTTGTCAGACCGCTCACTCGGGTGCTTCCAAAGTATTTGTATCATCCAATGGTCTGAATTATTACGGGATGTATACGGAATATGCTATCATAGACAACAGACAACCAGTTTACAGTACTACAACGGTTGTAGGAGTCAAGAATCCAGAATACGGCGAAGGAGAGGCGTTGTTTACAGCGTACGATTCGTGTGGTAGACCTTGCCGACCTGTTTGTCTAACGTCCGTCAACGGCCAAAAGAACTACAAGGGTTGCTCTGGGGCCTTAAGGATCTCCACGTCTTTCCCTCAGATGTACTCCATAACTTATAGTGATGCATTAGATTCTACTCTGATGGCATATAGTCAGATAGACGCCCACGCCAACTTTTCGGTTCCCGCCCTGACATTTGTGTGTGACAACAACAATACATGGCCTTGGGATTACTGATTAATTTCATTTATTTTCATTTCTGTTATCGTCAATATATTGTATATCATAGTCTAACGGAGCATAACAATGTAACGGTAATGGTTTTTACAAAACATATAAAACTTGATGCATTATATTTTAAAATTATTCCTTGCATAATGAAATGTAACGGTTTTGCAAAACTTGCAATCTTAAATATTAATGTATTTTGTATCTATCCATATATTTTATATATATCTATATATTTTATCTATAAAGACATAATTACATGATTAAACCAAGAAAACAACTGATGGAGTCGCTCTTAAACACAGGGTAATTCACTATATTGGAGCTCCACCTCCGCCCCGGCCGGGGCTTGAACTCACGACCTACGGAACCCACTCTCCTAGCAGTGAGCGGCCACCGCTCTAACCACTCTAACCACTCGGCCATCTAGGCAAGACAAAAAATCTTGATTTTTATGACGAACGGACCCTAGAGCGCTGGCCGCGTACTACACGGTCGTTTGAGATACAGGTGTAATACAGTTAAACGACAATTTGAGAGGATCGGAACGATACACATTGCATAGATATATACATATAGTAAGCACAAATATTGCAATAACTCTCAAATTGACATATACCTGCCCATAGTGAAGGATATAGATATACATACAACACAGGGAAATTCACTATATTGGAGCTCCAGCTCCGCCCCGGCCGGGGCTTGAACTCACGAACTATGGAACTCACTCTCCTAGCACTCGCTGGTTTATCGACTAGATACTATTTTTATTTTATTTTTTTCAAACCTCTTTCAGTATACTGAAAATACAAGTATCTCTCTTTCCCAGATTATGAACTTGTAACTTTATTTTTTAATTGGCAGTATCCAGTATTGTCATGACTCATATAGATCGCTAGAACTATAAACATAACAGTGTACTTTCACGTCAAGAGTTTTTGTTTTATACGGGTGTAGAGTCTGCAGTATAATAAAGGCAACCGATGTATTTCCGTTTGTATTACATGTAACTTAAAAACACATTAGTTTCTGTATTGCATTTTCTGAATTATTCCTACATACTCTTGTTTCTATTCAAAAAGTTCTTTTCTTTAAAAGTGTATCTATAAATTCAAAAAATATGGTAAGACTTTATTTACTATCACTTTCCTTGTAAACAAATTAAAGATATTGCTTGTCTGATGGAAACGATTTGTACTTTACAAAATTCTAGTATTAATCTCCGGCTATCAATCTTGCGGTTTTACATAGCTAACGTAATTGGATTTTTTGTCAGCTAAATATCAATGGTTCTTGGTTAGATATAATAATAACAAGGTTCACCATGCCGAAATAATTTTTTTGTTTTGGTCAGACATGCTATACTATGAACATTGCAGGTAATACCAAGGTGTTTACAGAATCAGCTAACGCGGATACACATTGTCATAATATAATTTATTCCTCATTTTCACTGAATAAGAAAACGTTTAAATTTCCCTAGTATTGTTGATGCCTTTAAACAGGTTTTCAAAATTATATTTTCACTACAGTTTTACACACATCCTCTTTTACATTCAAATATAAAGACTGTGAATGTAAATGTATTTCCCATCTTTTAGTCTCTAGAGATGCGTGTACGGTTATATTGTCCTCAGGCCGTTAGATGTGCGGGTCATTAGGACTATACTAGTAAATTCAGAGACAATGAGGTGGGGAGTTTTTTTTGGGGGGGGGGGGGGTCGTTAAATTTTCAACTTTTAAAAAGTTTTTTGATCTTTTTCAAAGAAATTTTGTGTTTTACCAGAAAATACTGCACTTAATCCCTCACCTTCAACACTCAGTATGTGTTAGATCAATATAGATCCATTTAGATTCTTCAGGCTGATTTTCATTTATATTGTTGTCTTTTTAATTTCCCTCCTGTTAAACCTATGTTTTTGAACAAATTCCCACTAATAGCATGCTTTGAAAGCTTTTTGTGGCCTTATTCCGGATATAAATGTATTGTTAGTCTTTCAACAATATTAAAAAATCAGATTTACAAAAAAATCATTTAATTATCGTTTTATTTTTCTATTAAACGTGATTTCCTAATCCAATTTTTTAATTTGTTTGTAGAATGTAAAATCCATATTTTTTAATGTCCATGCAATCTGTTTTCTCTATAGGAAATTTAAAGCGACTGACAGTAAATTTCTCAACCAGTATGTATATACCCAAAAAGAAGTTACCGATTGATCGAAAATAATATTTGGAAAAATATTTCTTTACAATTACATGTATACAAAATATTTTTGCTCTGTAATTTAAGGGGATTTGCATATTTTATTTTTGAGGTGCCATTTTTGCTGGTTTTGTATACCTGGTATATTTTATACAATTTTGAACAAAATATTATTGTTCTGTAATTTAAGGGGATCAGCATATTGAAAAATTATTTAACATTTTGTGTGAACAGTTTTTGAAACAACAACGGGTTTTGTTAACATATTGATTTTTGAATGATGCTGATTTTCCTTTTTACTACTTCATTCTTAGAAGTTTGTTTGGTTTTTTTTATTTTCATTTTCGTATTTTTCCCCAATATGCAATAACTTTTTGATAAATTATTATTATTATACTCTTGATAAAATAAACAGAATTTTTATTATTTTTAACATTAATTTTCTTCGCAATCCTTAGAGAAAACTTTTCATGTATTCATTAAAGCAATGTAATTATTCTTTCGTTCGAAATGGGTGGTCTCAATTTTTTTTTAAATACATAACAAATATTCTGTTTGTAGTAAATATTGTTTTAAAAAATGCTTCTTTTTTACGGTAACTACAAAACTCCGCGAAATGAATTACTAGAGTCAATATCTGAAATAAAGAGTAAATGATGTTATGGCACAATAAAAATCGGAGTTATTTCCCTGAAGCCGGAACGCAACATTATAATTATCAGTATTCGGTGCATAAATATCGACAAATGTTACAATACATACATGAATGTAACATTTTTTGTGACAGCTATTTATTTCAAACTTCGTTTACCAATCAGTTTGAATATATAGGGTTTTTTTTACTGCAGAAGAGGCACAATATAATCTGTACCGATCCACCCAGGATTGTTTGTTAATGATACGGTAGGAATTTTATTCAATTTTTAGAACAAATACACATGCAGTATCTACAATATATCCGGTAATTTTCGCTTTTTTCGCGATCTCTTTAAAATCGCAAAGAATTGATTACGCAGAAATTATATCTTGTATCGTTTTATCTACGAAACTTTGTTTAAATCGCAAAAAATGACTGACACAAATCAAAAATGTTACAGATTTTCGCCATTTTCGCAAATTTTGTGACAAGCGAAAAAAAAAATCACGGATATACGGTACTTCATCGTGAATATTTTTCAAAATTGATAAATTATGCAAGGTAGTAGTCTAATACATACGTTTAGTTTTTGTCTTAAAATTAATCTTAAAATATCTGTGTGCATGTTAAGAATAATTATATCTATATGTGTATAAAGAATTTAATTAAAGTCTTAAAAAAGCACATATTTAATCATGTTTTGTTACGTTCTACAAGTTTTTCTGTTTCAAACGTGAATATTAATTGCAACAAAAATATTTCAACCACCTGCTTTATATAATACATGACATGGTAATTATTCAAAACTTGATAGGTCTTGTACATAGCATGTGGTTGTGTCCCAAATCAGTCCGACAGAAGAACGAAAGAAGGGTATTAAAATGTACTAATCAATTCTTTTATTGATTTTTTTTTAATTTTGACTTTGTTTTATTGTTTCAGTTTGCTTGTTTTTATTATGATTTTATTTGTTTGTTTACTTGTTTGTTGCTGGGTTTTTTTTAAATAAATGAGAATATGTGTTCTTATTCGCATTAAATGTTGAAAGTAGAATATATCTAATCAAATTTTATATAATAATAACGTTTTAATGCTTTCATACATGTATATCAAAAGTAAAATATTTTTCAAAGAGCTGTTTACGCCACTGAATTTCCTGATTGATCTTTAATTCCCTTATTAGAAAAAGATGCATGTGTTATACATATTTCAAAGTGAGAATATGAACTGAAGACAAAAATATCGTAATTTCGATAAGTATTTATTTATTAGAAAAAGTTTACTTCCAAGCTTCTGGACATTTTAGGTAGTACATAACAGATTTTCCCATAAGTCAATCTTTTTTTTTCAAAATTGCACCAAATCATGTTAATCATGTTGAACTGTAAACACATACAACGTTTTTTTTTAAAATTCTACCATTTGTTCTCTCGTAATTTAGGTCACAAATATGGATTCCGACACTCTGTTAGAAAAGGGCAAGGCTCGTCAGATTGCATGATGTCATCAGCTGAGTCTGCAATCTACATTCAGAACATTCACGTGTTAACTACATAGAAAGCTTATTCCGAAGAATTCTGGCAGAAATAGATGAAGTTGAAAAACACAAGAAAATAAGAGGACATCAGAGCCTGCTAGTTGATTTAGACAGGAAGTGTGCAGTCCTGGGGCTTTTTAACCATATGCAAACTGTGTTCAACGGCTACAAAACGAGGCAATTGTCCTGTAGATATAGTGCGATATATAACCGTTGTTGGACCAATAGAAATGTTTTGGACCGATTATTGGTTAATTTCTTGGATGAACCTATTTTTATATAGTAGAAGTACGTTTTACGAAATAATAACAAATAATTAATAATAAATATAAAAATCATTGACATTTCAAACTTGTCGTATCAAGGTGTGCAATTTATTTGGCGTGGACAAAGTCCAGACTCCAAACGAAAATATTTGCGGATAACGACCAATTTATAATAACAAGATGTGCAGCTGTATACAAAAATGGTTACTTTAGATACTTTTGATTTAAAGAAAGAATTATTAGAGTTTTAATCATCAAATCAACTACAGGTCACACCTTTAATATAGGCCCTTTCACATTTAACGCACGATCACTTTACAACACTGTGATCGGTATATTTTAGCTTCGCACGACTTCTTGCATATGTTGCACGATGTATCGCATTCGTTGTGTGCGTTTTATTGGTCACGTGAAGTCTCCTCAAAAGAGTGGACATGTACACTATTCATACGCGATCAAATGCGATCCAAATTATCACAATGCAATGCACAAACATTGGTACGAACGCCTTACAACGTTTTGTGTCCTCACAAGAGTGATGCACGATTTTTAAAGGTCGTAAGGTAAATCGAAGCAGTCTATGTGTGTTTTGCGATCATAAGGCTGTTGCTCAACGTGTCTCATGCAATTTTGCAACACTTTACTAACCTTGCACGATGTATCAGCTTCAATTTACCATGCTTTGTCACAGGGCCTTCTTTCTACGGTACTTCACATTAGCTTTGGCTGTTACTTTGGTCATTTTTTGGCGGCATCTTCTCTCTACTGAATAACGTCTGAAACGGCCGGTATATATACCCCTTCTGACTCGAATGAGCATTCGTGTCATGCATGGAACGCATGATTGCACGAGCGCCGCTCGTCCCATCGCATTGGCGCACGTTCAATCGTCCGATCATCTGATCACTGGCGCAATCATATTGCATTATCTTACATCACTCGCTTTCTTTGTACAACAGTCGCAAAATATATCGCAAGATTTAATGCGTTTGCATCGCACAACGGTTGCTTTAGATCGTGCGAATTTCATACGAATAAATTTTATATATGATATTATTTACGCAACAGTTTACGATCAAAATCAAAATTTTTCGGTCGCACGAATATTTTGTCACTTCTGCTCGTGCGCCATCTGTGAAAGGGCCTTAAATGTCAGATGTTCGATGTCCATTAAGAGTCAATGAGCACATTTTTATTTTGTTTTAAAGAATAATTTTTTCTTTATAAGGTGACAGTAGCTTTCAAATATATTTTAAAGTTAACATTTCGAAGATATTTTTGTGAACACATATGACAATTAATTTTACTTTTTCAGTTAAGTTATGGAAAATCATTATACAAAACTTTAAAAGCTCTGACACTGTTTGGCTACTTTTACTGTCATTTTGACAAGACATCACCATCTTTTGACTTATATTTTACCTATTTTACTTTTCACCTATTCCTTCATTTACCACTTATTTTGACCGCGTTTTTGGAGAGTGAATTTGTATTCTTTAGGATCGTTCTAATCAGTTTGAAGACTCAGTGTGGAGCCGCAATACCATACTAGGAGTCTTGGTTAGATCACGACATGGTAGAAACTACAACTAGTGGAGTGACAATGATAGTAAAAGTCGCTTATTTTTCGACTTTAATGGACCGGCATACCTCACGGCTGCAAATTATTTTTTCTAAAAAGCACACCCCTCCCCAATCCTTATTGCCCGGTCGTAGAATTTTCTATGGTAATATTTTCTAAAAAGGGGCATTTTAAGTGAAAAAGTGGTTATTTTGATGTTTTGCCTTTTTTGTCGATGATTTAGTTTTTAACAAGTTTTAATTTCTCTCATGTTTTTTTATTTTCCATACATATAATAGCAGTGTAAAATTCCGACTCAAAAGTAATGTTTTTGGTTTTTTAATTTTCCATTTTTGTATAATTAATCTCTAAACAAAAATGAGTGTTTTAATTTAATCATTGTTATCATAGTTATTTCATGTGATAAATGGGTATCTATTGTTAAATATGAGAAACAAAATAAAAGTTCGCTATTTTATGAAGAAATGAAACAATTAAATGGGATTCCCCCACTAATACACGTTTTAAATTGGAGGATCATGAAAATAGTATATTTCGGAAATATTGTATCTATCATGCTTTTGTGAAAGGGTGTCTAAGTGAAGGCGGGTCGCGTAATTTTTATAGTCCTATAACCAGATCTACTCTCAAAACGTTTGATGACATGACAAAAGCCTCACAACTGAAATGTTTTTTCTGGAGAGTCGATTAAATCACATATCAATCCAGAGATTATCTTTCGTCGAGCTTTGGCTCTTTCCAATGTCCGCGAACATGTGAACATTGAAAATATTTTGGCACATCCAGTTGGTCCAATACCTTTGTCATTGTTCCACGAAGATGGTACCATGCGAAAAACTTGCAATTCAGATTTAATGTATTTATTTGAGGAGCTTGTCGCACCTATCTTCTATCTCAGTGATTTTGACTTATCTTGAACGTGCTAATAAGAGACGGTATGGGATTGATACAAGGCATGGATTCAAAAGTATTGAAAACGTTTGGCGATCTAGCGAGTTCTTATGCCAGATCACTTAAAACATGCTTTGGTTTAGCAAAACCTGTAATGGATTTGTTTGATCGGTATGTTGTGAAGCATTCAGTTAAATCTGCAGAAAGATTTCGTCATTCAAGCGATTTTGGGGTTTAAAAGGTTTATCAAGTAATTATTGGAAGAGCTTTACCTGAACGGAAGAAATTTTTGAGCAACTCAGAAAATAATCAGGCTCTGATAAGATTCTAAGGGACATTGTTAAGTACATATTTTGAGGAGAATTTTCTTCAAAGTGGCGAGTCTTTATACTTAACAGGTGTCTGTCAGAACCCGGAGGCTGTTAAAAGGTTTGAGGAAACTGGTGTGTATGACATTCCGGAACTGTGGAGCACACTCGGAGAAGCAGATACACGAATTGTACTACATTCCCTTTTTGCTGACTCCATCTTTAGAGGTTAAAATGTTAGAGGTCGTGTCTTAGTTCGATCCACTGATACGGATATGTCGCTTTTCCTTATACACTATTTTCCTCAAATGACAAACACAGACGAGCTGTAGGTCCCCAAGGGGAGTTAAATCAAGCGCAAGAGACGGACGGCGATATATACCCGTCCATGACATGTCGAAATCACTACGTCCTTCCATATCTTCTTTGTTACCTGCTGTTCATGCCCTTACAGGTTGTGACACAACATCGTCGTTCTTTGGGCTGGGCCAAAAAAATTATGTATTAAATTCTGCAAAAACATTCAGAAAAGGTCTAATCTTTGTCAGATCTCTCTGGAAATAATTTAGATATTGCTAAAGATGCCGCACGCAAGCATGTATGATCCAAAAGAAAAAATTAAGGATGCGCATGGACACCTAAATAAACTTAGTTAGACTAGCTACTTCGAAATAAACAACTCTTGCTCGGCTTCCACCTTGTGAAGCATCATTTTCTCAGCACATATTTCGTGTTATGTTCCAAACTCATGTTTGGTTGAATTCACACGAAGCGAAATCTATGTTTAGGTCACCACTGGATTTCGGTCGGAGAGAAAGTAAATGTGGTTTAATACCATTATTCGTTGAAGGACCAATGACATCAGATTTTTTACAAGATCTTGTTTGTACGTGCAGAGGCAAATCAGTTTGTGCAAGAAACTGTGTATGCAACAGACAACATTTGTCTTGCACAACTGTTTGCGAAGGGTCAGATAATTGTAATAATGAAATTACACAACAAACAAGATTCCATGATGATAATTTTACCACTGTTTATGAGGAGGAAGACACTGATGAGGACCTTTAGATGTCTGTGGTTTGCTATCTTGATTTGCACAATGCGGTTTTAATTGATAGACATTAATTAAACATTTATTTTTTCTTATTAATGAAAAATAAAGGTTTAAAAATACACAGTTAAAACTTTATCTTGCGTACAAATATTATGGTAAAACATATAGATTTAACTTTATTCATCATATTTAGGATCTTTAGGATCTTTACAAGAATGTTAAAAGAACTTAAACTTAGTTTAACTTACCCAGCAAAGTTTAGCCAAGACCAGCTTTAAGAAGTGATTTGTTGTTGTTGTTGTTGTTGTTGTTTGTTGTCATATTTTGTTGTTTTCAAGTTTCTTCATGTTTCAACCGTCAAATATTTAAAAAATCGTGACCTAGGATAAGTCGACGATGACATTTTCAATATTTTAAAGGTACAATCATTTTAGTAGAACATTGTGTTTCTACAAACAGACAGACGTTTTTTTATATAATTAAACAAAATATATATATCCAAGTAATATTATAAATTTACTTGCCAAAAAAGTATAAAATCTTTAAAATGGATGTGCATTTTGGAACTAAAAGAACATTTACTTTTTGCGCTGATTTGACATTATTACTTGATATTATATCTTTCCAAAAACATACAAATTAGCCGTTAGGTAGGGTAGTACATTAAAGTCAATTTTTTATGGCATTGTCACTCGACTAAACGTCCGTCCTCTGGAGTGATCGGTATTTTGGAAATGGCGACGGTTAGGTCATGAGTGTACCTTTTAGAAACATGAGAACTATTCTTGGAAAACCTCTCATTAGAAACCACAGAAATTGTCAGGTTTTGTACTTGACCTTAGGTTTTGTTTTTTATATGAACGATTTTTGTCAACAAAGTACAGTGACAATACTGGTTAATTAATAAAACCTAAATTTATTTCATTGAATTATAAGTATTTCTGTGGTATTTCTGGAGTGAACATTTTTTTATCACATGAAGGTTTTGTTCTTAAAGTGTTTGTTATTGGCTTCACTGTATAATCGTTGACTTTCACTCTCCAGATTATGTTTTATCACTAGGCTAATTCAAATCAAAGAAGATGGGTGAATAAGGCGTGTAAACTGCCTATATGAGGATAGATAAGGTACTATAAAATTAAAATAGCAACAAATCTCATAATTTCTTTCTACATTATTGAAAACAATGTATATTTACCATAACATCGATTTATAACCCTTAAATAAGTTAAATATTTGGAATAGGTTGATTCAAACTGGCGTATGCGTGCCAAAACCTCCAAATAGTGTCATTTTTATAACTTCAATGCCTTTTCTTTTATAGAGTGGGTCTGAGCTCCATATTTTTTTCATAGTCTATATAATGTTTAAAGGAAATCAAACCGATTTCAATCAACGAAAACGTGGAGAGATGACCCACTATACTTTAAAAATGTCATTTTGTATCACAGCAATTGAACGTATTAGAAAAATAATACAAGTCCGTAAATTCGTGGATGAAGTCGCATATAGCATTTAACAATGGAGTTTTGTTGTGACTGAAATGGCTCAGTGGTTAGAGCAGCAGACATTAGGTAACATTATAAAGCTAGGGTTTTTAGGTTGTGGGTTCGATACTATCAAAACTTTAGATTTTTTTTCCTTACCGTTTGTTAAAATATTCAAAACTAAATATATTTAGGAATTGTACTTTTGTAAACATGTATTACAACATTATCTAGTATATTTAGTTGAAAAAAAAATTAAATTTGAAATTGTATTTTACAACTAAACCAAATGGGCATTTGCGCTATCTTGTTCCCCCATCTTCAAATTTACTACTAATGTTAGTGCCCCTTTTCAATATTAAAAAAATATCCAAGATAAAAATCAAAACGACATCTTTGAGAGTTATATTTGAAATTTGTACTTGTCAGCTAATAAAAAATTTAATTATTTTAATATATATGATGTATGTTTATTTTTAACGTTTTTAGCTCACCTGATGAACCAAAGGCTCAGGTGAGGTTTTCTAATAAAGATTTGTCATAAAAGCTGTCGTTGTCGTAAACTTTTCACATTTTAATCTTCTTCTCCAGAACCACTTAACCGATTTTAACCAAAATTAGCACAAAGCATCACTGGGTGAAGATGATTCAAATTTATTCAAACGAAAGGCCACAATTTCCCTAAAGGGGAGATAATTTAGAATCATTAAAAAATTGTTTTTCAAAAATCTTATTTTCAATAGCCATTTGGTCAGAAAAGCTCAAATTTATGTGAAAACAGTCTCACGTAGGGTAGATTAAATTTTGTTAAATCATGGTCCCGGGGGATTGGATGGGGACAGTGGGGGTGAATTATAAAGAGAACATTTTTAAAAATCTTCTTCTCAAAAACCAAATGGCCAGACAATCTCAAACTAGTGTAGAAGCATTCTCACGTAAAATCTAGATTCAAGTTTGTTCAAATCATTTCCCCCAGGGGATACAATTGGAGGATGAAGTTTTACATAGGAATATATAGAGAAAATCTTTAAAAATCTTCTTCTCAAAAACCAAATCGCCAGAAAATCTCAAACTTGTGTAGAAGCATTCTCACGTAAAATCTAGATTCAAGTTTGTTCAAATTATAATCCTAGGTGTAGAATGAACCCACAAGGGGGGGGGGTGTCAGATTTATACATAGGATATAGAGAAATATCTTTTAAAATCTTCTGGCAAAGCATTCAGCCAAAAAAGCTGAAATTTGTGTGAAAGCATAGGTTGTGCAGATTAAAGTTTGATTGAACTATGATTCCCTGGAGAAATGTTGAGCCACAAAGGAGGGATTTTAGTACGAGTAGGAGCTGTTTTAAGGTAACTCCAGTGTCTTTCGGATCCGGTTCTTTTTTTTTACACGGCGTGCTAAATTTCCGGTTATAATTTTGGCACACAACAAGTGTTTTAAAATAATTATGGTTTGGTCAAAAAGTGGAAAATTTGTTAAAATATAGCATCTCCGTCGTTTAGAGGGATCGGAGAAAGCAAGGAAAGCAGCGAAATGTAAAAAGGTAAATGAGTGTGTAATATAATTGTACGTATTGTATGCATTCTCCTCCAACAAATACACTGCGTTTATGTAGCTTGACGACCTCATGTGTCCTCCGGGACAAGGAGACGATAAGTAAGTACTTGTGTAATTAAAACTACATAACACTGATTGGTGTTTAAATGATGAATTTTGGTGCATAATTTAATAAATTATGAGATCATGCATCATGGTGTTAAATTTTGGCTGTTAAATTTTTGGACCTTGTGAGCTGAAGCTCACTGCAGGAAAACGAACGTGCAAAGGTATAAATATTTTGGTCTCTATAGCAAGTTTATAAGTTGTTTTAACTATTGAAATTAAAAAATGTTTGGTTTGACACGGATTTCTAAAACACTGGAGTTACCTTAAGCCGAACACGATTTCATAATATTTCCGAGCGGCAGTATATACAGCCCTCACGTTTGGGTTGAAGGACATCATTTAGCTCTTAACTATGTAACCTGGGACCCGGTCTTTTTCATGCATCATGCTTTTGTCAATGCTGTTAGGCCTGATTTCGGGAACTGCAAATCCTGAATGGTAATAACCCGGAAACAAATTACCAAACAACTTTGCAAATTGGACATCATCGTAATGACGTAATCAAATATTCAAGCCATGGCTAAACGTTGCAAACCCTGTGACATACGAGCCATTTCCAGTTTGTGGAAATAAGTGTAACAATAGTCCACAACTGTACTGCGATCAGATTAGAGGGGTTTGTGTATCGAGAGCTCGTGCAAGTGCCGTGGCCACCGTTAGTGGTATTGTGACAGTGAAGGCCTCTCGGGGATTTAGTTTTGACATGAAGTCCCATTCGCTAGATAGAGCAGTAGCAAAGGGGTCACTTCGATAGGTGTAAAAATTCATAATCGTCCCGACACCTTGGGGACGGCTCGTGCTGACTTTCAGATTGAACGAGCTAGTCATTGAGTCAAAAGAAGAGCAGGACATCGACCAGAGATTTCCCAAATTGCGACATTTCAAAACAATAATTTTCAGTCGCTTTCTTCTCTTGGTCGATCTTTTAGTCGGGGCGTGATCAAATCTATCATAAAGCCCTTCGGGCTTTATTGGACTTGATTACGCCCCACTAAAATTATCACCTCACAATACTCAAAGAATGATTCCTTATTCCTTAATTATATTATTCTTGGCCTTTTATAATTGTGATAATATTAATAAAAAATTTTTATATATATATATATATATATATATATATATATATATATATATATATATATATATATATATATATTAATAAAAAAATTATATATATATATATATATATATATATATATATATATATATATATATATATATATATATATATATATATATATATATATATAAAAGCCTTTCAACTGTTCGTTGTTTTATTAACCTTTTCAGCTCATTTGAATAATGTTTTGACAACAATAAATAAGTCTGGGTTGTCAACAAAGTAAACATAATGATTTTACTAGTATTTACCTTACATTTTTAGAAATAATATTTGAAGCTATATACTTTTATTTAAAAAAAAGTCTTTAAAGATTAACCTTAAAATTTTAGAACTTTTCTGTATCTTTATATAGAGCTCTTTTTCTTATGGAGATCAATATAGTCTAAAATGGCCATGACCATCGAGCTCTCTTAAGGGTATGAATTAACTATTCCGCCAAGGGAAGAAACACAACGCATCGTGTTGATAGTAACAATTGTTCCATCTTGAGTAGAGAGTTCAAATCCAGGTAGCCAGTACATTATATCCATGTAATAGTATCAAAGCTAAAACAAAAAAATGCAAAAAAAAAATTAAATAAATAAATAAACAAATAAAGTCGCGACCACTCGGGTCTTGATTTAATTTTCTCATCTAATAAGTATTCACGCAACCAGTTATTCTATATCAACCTAATTTTATGTTCTTCTACCGTGAGTATAACAACATTATTCAACCTAGAATTCTATATCTGGTTTTGGACACTTCATATTGTCACCTGCAAAGATATATTAGACTTGTCATTGACAATGTAGAAGGGCGTCTTTAAACGACCATTTTTGATCAAATAATATTTGTGAAAACGAATGTAAATTTCAACGTCAACGACAATTAATGATAAATGAAACTTGTCTTCGAAATTACAATATGTGGTCAGGAAATAATTAAGTTTCACGGAGTTTGTTTGCTTCCTTACTTCTTCTTTCAAATAAAACCAATTTCATTTTATCAATTACTTTAAAACTAACAAAATAAACAAAAATTACTGTTATATTTTGTAGATTTATGATTGTTATGTCAGAATTCGAATAAAACAATATGTTATAAATTTGTATTTTTTGTAATTTGTATTGTTTATTTTTTAAAAATTACAAGTACGAGAATGTAATTGATATTGCATGTATTAATTCTGCATTTGTTTCAATGTCAAACATGGAACTTGTCTCCTGTTTAATTTTTTGTTGCTGAAATTTATCAAATCTGCTCCGCTTCACTTAAAAGAACATTACGTGATAATTATGCAAAACATGTCTTATAAAATGCGCGAGGCAGTGTCCTGAATCAGGCAGAACTCCTCAAGAGAGAAGGTATGTAAAACGTAGTAAATATCGTTTTTAAATGAATAGATCACGTTGTCCTGCAAATATAATTAAATTAATGATCATCTTTTTAGAAATTTATATATATTTGACCATTTTTACATAACGTTTATCAGTTTAACTATTTTATTGAATATTTTTATTTATTTATCTATTTTTTGCAAATGAAGATTTTGACATTTTAAATTTATATTTTTGAATTTCCTTTTTAAAATTTAATTTCTACTCTTTTTTCTAAGCATAGTCATATTTAAAGTATGTATTTTTTTTTTAAGTTTCCTTTTTTTTAACAAATATTTTTTGCGGTTTTTATATTTTAAAAAAGCGCTTGAAAGAAGGTTATGGTTGCTGGATGAAGAAAATGAACATCTATAGTGATCAGTAGTATTTTTCCAAAATAATTCGCTTATGATAAAGTTTAAAGTACATGTACCTTAATCATGTCATCGTTATGTTTTTAAAAAGCTGATGGTATTTCTCAACAGGGAGGATGGCTTGTTTCTTGTTTGCTGTACTTCGGCTGGGATTTCTTGGCTTGTCGTCTGCTCTTCTGGAACCGATTCCTTTTCCCGCCGAATTACAAGAATGCTACAAGTACCGCACCGATAACGTGACGGCATCAGCTGAGTCTGCAATCTACATCCAGAGCATGTGTTACAGGAGCTTCTTAACCGACCAGATGACCGATGGAAAAGTTTGGTCCGGAGAAAATCTCACACAGGAAGGTATTAACTACATAGATAGCTTATTCCGACGAATCTTGACGGAAGCTGATAGAGTCGAAAAGTACAATAAAATAGGAGGACGTCAGAAAAGGCAAACTTCTACTTCGAGAGTAAGACGTGAAGTGCGCAGTCCTGGAGCTTTTCAGCCATACGTTAACTGTGTTCAACGGCTACAAACCGAGGTAATTGTTGTACCATTATTTTGTGTTCAGTTATTGCTCTTTAGACTTTTGGGTATTTTATGATAATATCATGGATGTTTAAATCAAATAAACTAAGTTCGCGTAATGATCTCCAAAATGGACACTGCAGACTAAAAACAACCATCGGCAGCTTTGTTAGTTCCATCTCGTTTTACAAACAATAATTTTTATTCTCTGACATACCTAATTTTTGACATTATGGAATTGACTTTGGCTGGGAAAAGCCAGAGACTGCCAATTGCAGAAAATGCAACCATCAAAAATACTTCTTAAGTACGTGTTTCAAAATTGACTTTTATATATATATATATATATATATATATATATATATATATATATATATATATATATATATAAAGCACTAAATAAAATCAACAACACTAGGGATCTTTAAAGTGTCGGATCTAATGTATAGATACTAAGCCAGTAAAATGAATATATAAAGCACTGAAAATGGCTAACGACACGAACAATTGAAATTGTCAAATTTTCGGGACAAAAAACCAGTCCCTTCTTCAGGACATAAGAGAAACAAAAAGGATTACATAGGTAAAAACAAAGAAAACAAAATCTAGCACTACAACTAACACTACTAAAGAACCTATAAAAAATAATAACTACATTTTATACAGTTTTGATGAACAATGTTGATAAGGTTTTGCCAATGTGGCCGATCGCTCTGGAGTAATCAATCGACTGTCAACTTCACGCCTGATCGAGTTAATTAGGCTAATTAAAATGGATGTCCGAATTAATAATCGAAAATTCAAACACCCGATGTTAAGTCGTACGGCGCTTTGGTTAAGATCCGAAGTATTTAATTAATTATGTAATGAATCGGAGTTAGGTGTAAAGGAAAAGATAATTAAATAAAAAATAAAGAAATATTATTAATAATTAATAATAAATGAAAACTGGTATAAAAAGTAATAACTGATAGGTCGGAGTTGACAGATATGGTAAGATTACTATATAGGTATCAGGTGATGTTGGGCTATGACACGTTCATTTTCATGAAGTCAATTAGCTTGTTCATGCCATCAGGTCTGAATGATTTAAGTCTGTGCATCCAGAACTTTTCTTTGCTTTTCCTCTCCGCGTCTGTCCACTGAGGATTATGGTCAATAACCACTACTGTCATGTCTTCCCATTTGTGACCACTTATATTAAAGTGTTCCCCTACGGGCTCCTTGATTTTCTTGGTCTTTATGGTCGAGCGGTGGTTGTTGATTCTTCTACGGAGGTCACCTGTTTCCCCAATGTATTGCTTAGAGCAAACCTTGCAACTGATGAGAAAGATGCAGTTGTCTGTTCGGCAAGACGTGTTGCCCAATATTTTGTAGGTACGACCCGTAATGGGGCTTTTGAAACTGTCCGTGCTGATGCTGTGCTTGCACAACAGGCATCTGGCGTCTGAACACGTTTTGAAGCCGCCATTGGGCAACGGGTTGTCTAATCTTGCTCTCACTACCATATCCTTTAAGTTCCTTGGGCGTTTAAATGCCGCCATTGGTGGATCCTTGAAAAGATCAGCCATTCTTTCGTTAGTGTAAAGAATGGGCAGATTATTTCTAAGGATGCTGTTAAGGTTCTTAAGGGCGGGATGGTAGGTAGTGACAAGTGGAACCCTGCTTTTGTCTGATTTCTCTTTGTATTGCAGAAGCGTTTTCCTGTCTTTTGTAACGATCTCATCAATTGCAGATTGCACTGTGTGGGCTTTATAGCCTCGATTACACAGATGGGATTTCAGTATCTTGCTCTGTTCTTCAAAGATTTCATTAGAAGAACAGATTCGTCTGATTCGGGTTGTTAATCCTTTAGGAATTCCTCTAAAAGTATGGGGAGGGTGGCAGCTAGACGGCTTGAGATAGAGATGAGAATCCGTGGGTTTCGTATGGAGACTGAATTTTATTTTACCATCTTCCAGAGTTGAAGTAGTGTCCAAAAATATGTTTTTGGAACTAGAAATATCAACTGTAAGTTTAATTGAATTATGGAAGGAGTTGGCAAACGTTATGAAATCATTTAGGGAGTCTCGGTTTGACAATTTCAATTGTTCGTGTCGTTAGCCATTTTCAGTGCTTTATATATATATATATATATATATATATATATATATATATATATATATATATATATATATATTTTTTTTTTTTTTTAAAAACAAATTATTGTCTTTCAGAGAGTGGAACCAGCCAGTGCTGGGCGGAATACTTACCAAACCCTGGCCGCTTTCCACTCAGGAAGCACCCTGAGGAGAGCGCACGGGGGGCCAGCCTTCCTCCCATGGCATAGAATTTACCTTCTACTGTTAGTGTTGTTCTTGAATTAAAATTACAAATACATGCTAGTATATGTTAGTGCTTAACACTTTGCATGTAGCATATTGAAATCAAATCTTGTATTCAATCCACGCATCATATTCATATTTCAAAACATTTGATAGCTCTTAACTTGTTTTGGCTTATTCTTAGTCCACCTGAATTTACGAATACAGCGCTATATATTCCTTGACATTTACTTTCTCATATTACTTGTTCACCAAATAGATACCAAACTATAATTGTATCAAGAAAAACACATTGTGATTTGGGATTGCGAATTTGGATTATCCACTATGTTTTTATTCAGTTTGGAGACTCAATGTGGAGCCGCAATACCATACTGGGAGTCAGGACTAGATCACGACATGGTGGACCCAACAACGTCCGTCCTCTGGAGTGATCGGTATTTTGGAAATGGCGACGGTGAGGTCATGAATGGACCTTTCAGTAACATGAGAACTATTCTTGGAACCCCTCTTATCAGAAACTACGGAACTGGTCAGTAATTGTACTATGCATTCTGTTCTAGACAGTATATAAGCAAAAGATTTTTGTCTACATAGCAAAGTGATAAGCTCGCTGAGTAATACATATTAGTAAGCAACACTCGGTAATTTCTCGTTAACGATAATCTCTCGTTATAACAATTTGAATAGCATTACATGTTTTTGTAGATAATGGATTGTTTTTTCTTTTTATTGGTTAAAACTCTTAAAGGGTTCTGGTCTTTGGTTAAAAGTAGTAGAAGGGTGAAATGTCAAAAGTCATCATTAAATCAGAGCTCTTACCTTAGGTTTCATATGCAAGCTTTCAAATATGTTAAATATATAATTATACCCACATTAAAAGATTTTAATGGTAGACGACATTAAATAGAGGTGGAAAGTATATATATTTGACAATATTCTACTTTATTGTTTGTGTCGTTGGTTATTTTTAGTGGGTTTTTTTATATTTTATGTTTTAACATCTTCGCTAGCCAAGGGTTTCTGACCTGCACCGGTGCGGTGCGGATCAGAAACCTTTGGCTAGCGAAGATGGTAGATACTGGCAAATTTCTTTTTACTAAATATGCATTTATTTATTCATTTATTAATCCAATTTCTTTTTGTATTACAAGGTAATAGCGCTTTATTCACAAAAGCTGGTGTGCGGGCTGTTCTAAGCCGAAGACGATTCCAAGAAATCTCCGAACCACTACCCCGTGGTAATATCTACAGTCTAGAGGGACATCATAATGGTCCTCACGTTTGGGTTGGAGGACATCTTTCTGCTCTTAACTCTGCAACTTGGGACCCTGTCTTTTTCATGCACCATGCATACGTCGATGCTGTTTGGGCCCGATTTCGGGAACTGCAAATCCAGAGAGGTATTAACCCTGAAACAGATTACCCATCAACTTCACAAAGTGGACATCGCCGTAATGACGAGATCAGCTTCGGGGCATTGTTTGAAAGAGTTACAAATATTCAAGCCATGGCTAATCGTTTTGCAAATCTTGTGACATACGAGGCATTTCCAGTTTGTGAAAATAATTGTAACAATAGCCCAGACCTGTATTGCGATCAGGTTAGACGTGTTTGTATATCGCGTGCTCGGGCAAATTCACAGGCTACTACCAATGGCTTTGTTGCCATGGGCGCCGCTCGTGGAGTCAGTGTGGACATTCAATCATGGGCGCTAGACAGGGCCATGGCAAGAGGACCTCTTCCAGTAGGAGAAAAGTTTAGCGACTCTCCGTTTCAGGACGTTCGTAACCGCCCTGACAACTTGGGAATGGCTCGTGCAGCCACTCAAATCAGAAGAGCGCATTCTCGAGTCCGACGTCATTCACGACGCCGACGAATGCAGCGTCGACGCGTGCGACGTGCGGCTCCCAATTCAACACTTCAAGACAACCATCTGCAGTCTGTGTCTGCTCTTGAACGATCTTTCACAAATACGTTTATAATTGACGGAGTTGTGGATGTAAAACGATGGGTTTATATCCCTGTACGTGTCGTCTATAGCAGATCTCAAAACGTCCAAGGAATCGATCCGACATTGTTTGGAACAGTTGACAAATTACAAGATACATGTCAGACTGCTCACTCGGGTGCTTCCAAAGTGTTTGTATCTTCCAACGGTCTGAACTATTACGGGATGTATACGGAATATGCTATCATAGACATCAGACAACCAGTTTACAGTACTACAACGGTTGTAGGAGTCAAGAATCCGGAATACGGCTCAGGAGAAATGTTGTTTACGGCCTACGATTCGTGTGGTCGACCTTGCCGACCTCTTTGTCTCACTTCCGTTAACGGTCAGAGGAATAAGGGTTGCTCCGGAGCCTTCAGAGTCTCCACGTCTTCCCCTCAGATGTACTCCATTACCTATAGTGATACGTTGAATTCTACCCTGATGGCATATAGTCAGATAGATGCCCATGCCGACTTTTCGGCCCCCGCCCTAACATTTCTGTGTGACAATAGTAATACCTGGCCTTGGGATTACTGATAAAATCAGTTGAAATCAGAGTGGAACATCTTTAATCTTCATTTAAACAGACTTTACATCTTTTTTACACTACTAATTGTTCTTAATTACGTTCAAGGACATTCCGTGTACATACATTCAAATGATTTTTGTTTTGTAAAAACAATTTCAAAAATAAATTAAACCAAACACACCAACCATTGGCCTTGTGTATGTTTGAGACTGCATAGATTGCATTTGACTTTCCGTGTTTGATAAAGCTCGTATAATCCAGATATCCAGTCATTTTCATTTTTAAGCGCTAAGCGTACGCAGTACGCAAAGCGCTTAATGGCATTGCAATATGGGGATGCCGCTTCCGATTAAACGCCATCTATATTCAGTAAAAATAGACTGATGACTTGATATCTAATAATAGAACGCAGACTGCGCAGGCGGTATCGGTGTTAAGGCAAATAAATAATTACAACTATACTGCAGTAGCACATCAAAAATTCACAATAAAAGTGTACATAAAAATCCTTTGTGTTGAATTTAGATTAGACTTCATTTTTTGGTTCCATTTCTGTCTTCATATCGTTTTAGTTTGTCACATATTTTTGGTATATATATACTGTGCAGTTATATCATTTTCAAAAACGAAAATCCCGGTAATTATTCATTCCATACATTTGCTCTGTACCATATTATTACTTCTTGTTAATACGCACAACATTACAATGAATGCCAATTAATTTTCTATGCATTTCAATTAAAAACTTTGTTTTTTACTACTGAAGTTCGAAAAACACACGACCTACAGGCAATGAGAATTAATGTAATTCAGAAACATACACGGCTTCCAAAATTTTTTAGAGATGAAGCTATGCTCAGCAGTCATATTTTAGTGACCTTGCAGATTTTATATATGCGCCGCCTGTATTTTTACATGTATGAACAAAATTAGTCTTTGCACATCAAATTGATTTATGCAAACATAAGTGTAACTTTTGTATATGTGTAATGATATATTTTTATAACTAGAGAGCCTCCCGTGATTAAGCGTGAATGTAATGCGCATGCGCAAGATTGTAAAATCCAAAAAATCCAGGTGATTTCTGGATTTTTTAAAGGAATTTTTGTTGATTATTAATTAGCGAAGCTTGATTGAGGAAAAATAAAAACAAATCTTCAAGTACCAATAATGTTTAAAATATATAAAACAAAAGACAGTACTTCTCCGATTTCTCGGTATTAAAGCCCAAAAATTCGAGTCTATTATTTTAATATAGTAGTATAGATAGTAAACAATTTAATAAAATTTGCGCAATATAAAACAATTAAATCGAACAGGAATGAAAGCAGATGGATATAATTTGCTTTAATTAAATCGTAATCCATGGTTATCGACTATATTTTTATCTCAAGACCATACTGGATTAAAATATACACTGTAATTCGTTTCTATAATTAGATTATCTTAGTGGACAGAAGTAAACACTAGTATACCAACCAATTTTAATTAACAGTACAATAATAAACAGATATAACAAAATTGTTTTCTGTCTTATTACATCCTGTCGTAGCACTTTTAACATTTCAAAAATTCCTAGAACTTTTATAAGTAACATATTAACTTTGGATGCACAATATCTACATCTTTCCTTAATATCATCTGAATAAGTCACTCTCATCAAAGATTAGTATGATGAACTTGGAATAAAATGTAAACTTGATATTTAGAAAATGCAAACAAAATTACTCGAATTTAAAGAAAATGTCCTAGCATGTTATTCATGGTTCTAATTAACATATAAGACTTCTACATTAAATTGTTTGTTCCAAACGAAAAGACACATTTCATATACATTTTGTTTAATATCTCAGACAAGCTACTGGCAAACAAGTTGATAAAACAGGAATATCAACAGTCTCGTTTGAAGTCATCTTTTCGTAAGTTCTATGGTCGATACAACGACCTTGACAGAAATACAATCTTCCACTGGGTCGCATGCTGACTGACGTCTATACTAGTTGTTAGACCATAATTAATCACCTTGTTGTGTACGGACGTCTCGGGTTTTTTTTCCGATTACGACAAAGAACACACAGCGGGTGTGACCGGTCAGCAGAGGATGCTCACTCCTCCATGGCAGCTGATCCTACCTCTATTTTTTTTTAAAGAGAGAGGTCCGTGTTCGCTCTTCTCCTGTTTTGTAATTTTCCTTTGGATTTTTGAATTAGAACACTGTTCGTTATCACCACATGTCATAGAGCAACATGTGGACACATTATAAGCAAACGCTCCTATTCATTCAGTACTAATATAAACACATTGGTTCATTCAGTACTAATATAAACACATTGTGATACTAAGTAATTATAATTGAATCCTTTAAATTTCCACATGCAAAGTTCTTTGCCTCTTAAAGACAAATAAAAATTTGCAGTCCATCCTTTTCCTTACAATTTTATTGCAATCAAAATCAAAATTGCAAATTTCTTCAGGTGTACAATTAGAAGTTATATTTTTTACATTCAAGGTTAGCGCTTTTCAGTACTTTCAGTACTTTGATTTATTTATCGGATATAATCATTGATTTTCTGTTAGCATCATTATGTACAATAGCCCTGCTAGTATAATAGTAGTATACATTTAGTCCAACAATAAAATGATATTTGAGTCATTGTGCACAAGACTTCAGTCGGTCCGATGTTGGACGGGTCGAGGAGTAGAACTGTGGACATTGGAAGCGTAAGCAGTGGCAATGTTAAACCATCTGGACTGGTTCGGTATGAAAAATGAAGAACACAAGCGAGAGAATTAAAAAGGTCGTCATTCAAGTGAAATACACACGTCTCGTAAATTTAACATTTGAATTGTTTTTGACTTTATAAATAGTTGCATAACCAAATACCTGTCACAAGAGCAATTATGGCGTTGATAACTCCGGTTAAAATGATATAAATAAGAAAGAAGGTGTTACATAATTTGCTTTTTTTTTTTTTTTTTTGCTTGCAAAGCTGTATATAAAGCAGTTGTATAATTTTATATGGAAAGTTTATATTAACTTTTATAAGAACATTTCATAAAATTGAAAATGGTTACACAGACAAATGTGGCAGATTTCACACTTTATAAAAGGGGAATCCTCATTGTTGTGAAAAACTGCCTCCTTGAAACAAAATTAATTTAATCTTAACGTTTAGACGAAGACAGTTTCTTGAAAACTGCCATTTCCGATTTTTGTTTCATAGAGGCATATTTTTTGAAAATCGAACTTTTGGGTAAAATCCTTAATACCTTTGAAATCTAAGAACGCTGTGTTAAATTCCCCCGCTAAATGTCATGTCTAAATTTTTCGAGTGGTAACGCAGTTAGAATAGAGAGTAATTGTGAAGCGACAATTTTGATTGGGTTCGAATCCCGAAACAGTTGAAAAATTTTTATACACATTTTTTTTAATCGCATGGAAAAGTAATGTACATGTATATAGAAAATTTAAGAATGTCAGAATACAGTTATTTAAACGCTTGTTAATGTAATATTTTTCGTGCCTGCTTAATTTTCTTTAATCACTTACTGTGTAAAGTCTCCGTTATAAACTTGAATTATAAACATTTTCCTTTTAACACAGGATTTTAAAACAATATACGCATCAATGTAGAAAGTTGATTTTTTTTCCCTTTTTTATGAAATAACCAGATATGCCGATTTCAAAAAATACATGTACAGGTTGTTAAAAGCAAAAAATAAAAAAAATCATTAAAAAAGTATGAATCGGTAATGAAGCAATAGGTCAATGAAAATATGTACGGATAAATTTGTTCCACCTTTTTATCTAGACTAGGCGTTTATGTAGATACTATAGAAACATGCTATGATTATAATTAATACAACGCTGACGGTTTTGAAGAGCCAGAATCAGATTTATTCATGTAGCTCCAAAGAATAATACTTTAAACACGCTGGAAAGTTGATATCAATTGACATATAAATCACACCGTACAACCGCTTTGAATCATTTCATTCAAGTGCCGTGTGATACATTCAAAATTGTTTGTTTACCTGGACAGCAGACGTTCACTGAGGAAAGAAAATTCTTTATTATCAATCTTAAACAAATATTAATCTCATAATATTTGGTTAAAAGTAGAGTTATATAGTTGCTCTTTTATGACCAGTCTTGTTTTTTAAAAAGCATTGTAACATGAAGAATTTTGAGCCATTTTCTAATGCAATTTTGGGGGGAAAATGCAAACTTTGAGGTTTGGACACTTGACAAACTAAAACGGCGTGTGCTTTCGAAATAATACAATATCAGAATATTAGTCTATTATCTAAGCTTTAAATTGATATTCGCAAAAGTTTCTATAATTAATTCCTGTAGCTGCTATTTTAATTTTAGCAACAAACCCTTGAAGAAAAATGATACGTTCAAAGTCCGTTGTCCTTGCTTATTCATACACCTTTAATCACCGTTTTAATTGAACGACAAGTTTATATTTAAACAATAAAAAAATTAATGCTTTCGTTGGTGATTCATCGGGGATTTGAAGGTGGTGAATTATATTGCTGAAAATATACCTAACACGCGTTAGTGGTTATGTATTTTTTTTCTGCGATGATCGTTACCTTCATAACCTGCATGAATCCAACCAAATGTCTTCTATAGGAATTTAAATCAGACATCAGCATAATTATCTCGTGCAGTCAGTGATGCTGAAGGTTTTGAACAACCAATCGATAAACGTGGCGTGTAGATTTCATTCCTGTGAGTTTTTACAGAACTACATGTATGAGTGTACAATCAATTTCCGTGAGAAATAGAGAGGGAATCATACTTGGTGGATGTAAAATATTATACAATAAAACGCGACATAAATACTTCACAATAACCTGATAAATGTATGCATTCTTTCTTTCGTTTACAAAGCAATAAACGTACTGAGTACAATAAACGGGTGTATTGTTTACTTGTTTAATTGATTTCTAATAATGGTGGAATAACACACCTCGATAAATCACTCAAATTAACAGTGAATTATTTGATTATAAAAGAAATAATGATAAATAAACTGTACATATGTCAAATAAGCAAAACATTTGCAGTTTGGGGAATAAAAAATGAATATCTTAAAATTCAAATTAGTAAGCAACAACAAAAGCCACTGCAGGGTTTTAACTCCGGGTTTACGGATCAAAAGCCCGAAACTTAAGTAAAACGAAATATAGTTGATTTGAATAATGCAGAAAAAAATTAATGTCTGAAAAAATAGTACCTTTTCATGGACATATTTACTAACTAAAGGATTCATAATTATTAAATCTGAATAAAATCAGATTCTCGGTTCGTTCCTTGTTTTTCTATAATAAAAAACAAGGAGCGGATCGCGGATCTGATTTTATTATTGGGAATCTAAGCATTTGTACGAGAAAGGTAATTGAGTTAGGAAGTCATACAACATTTGTTTTTGTACAAGAAAAGCAAGTTTAAGGAAGGAGTCTTCTCATTATCAGATATCCTTCTTATATTAAAAAATCATAAAATTTTGACACAATCAAACAGATCATGTAAACAAATGATTCTATCAATTTAATCAAATTTGACCATCCTGTTTTCACATCAATGTCAGGTCAAGGTCACTACCTTTTTCTTAAACTTTAAGGATGATAAATATAATGTGAAATGACAATAACAATCCGTCAACCATCTCAAAAATCCATAACACGAAATACAAATTCAAAGCAGAGCAACACGGACCTCCAAAAAGATGGAGGTAGAATCAGGTGCCTAATGTTGTTATCTGCAGCTATGAAGACATCTGTTTAAGATATGGCGTTTCTATTCTTCAATGAAATGATAGAATATTAGATTGTCTATCAGCTTATCCTAAAAAATTGGAATTAATATTCAAACTAATAATGATATTGCTTAGCCCGCATTTCCTCTAATTTTCTTGAATTTTGAAGATCTTTTGATTATTTTTTTATACTTCGAATATTAAAATATATCTGATTTTTACATATTATGAAGACCTCACATAAAAATAAAAAATATACTGACCATTTAATAAGAGAGAAAATCCGATTTTACTGATTTTTTCCACACAAATCTATTTACAGAGTGAGCGCTTTATAAACCTGATAAAAATGTAAATTGATAGGCAAATCATACTTCAAAAACATATTCTGAAATCCAAGTACCTTATCATTAGCTCACATTAGTTGAAAAAAATCCAACATTAATGTTATTGTTTTAAAAATGCTAAATAGTCCTATGAATCTACATTAATTTTGAATTGCAAAAACAAAAAACAAAAAACAAAAAAAATGTGATATTTTTATACGCCAATGTTCCGCCAAAAATATAGTTCTTGTTAGATTCTAAACTTTGATTACTATTTCTGTGCCAAGTTGTATGATTATAAAAAAGAAAGAAAATTATGATATTTTAATTTCCTTTCGTCTTGATTTAATGACCATTTAATCAAATTTACTTTTTACAAATAGAAAACCAGAAAAAACATCTTCCTTAAGTTAAAGAAGCATGTCAAATGCTATGTTTTTATTAAATTTTAAAGCAGTCTACTGTACAGCATTCCTTACGAAAGGGTAGGTACTGAAATTTAAAAATCAAACACATTAATGCCCTCTTTTAAACTTTATCTACAGCTAAATAAAATAAACAGCCAAAAGTACCCTAGCGTTGTTTCTGGGCCCCTCGATGACAGTCAACTTAAGGTTGTATGCGACATCTGTCGATCCGAATTAAAATTTGCAAATTTTACTATGTTTAGCTAAAAAAAAAACGTTTAAAATTTGTCTGGAAAGGTAACAATATCAAAATTCCTAGAGGGATTCGAACTCATGACATAAAGATTTGTAGTGAATCCTCTTACCACTGCGCTACGCTGTTTGGTGACAAAACTGTGAAAGAAACTATTCATAAATTTTTACTTAATTTCATTGTTTATTTTGATTAATAAAACGTCACAACATGTAAGTGTGTCATAACAACTTAATCCATTGTTGTGCGACTGTACTGTTTAAATAGAAGCTTGCATTAAAACTCACCTTCTAAAATTAAAAAAAACCCAGATTTTTCTTTGTTCACTTTTTGCTCTGTCTTTCTACCGTCCACGCTTTCCAGTAGCCATACCTGTTTACTTTCTAAATTCATCTCGCGAGGTCAGGTTTCATAAAGATTAAAAAAAACGTTTATTGACAGGCAATAAAAGGAATAAATAATTATTAAATACTCTTTTATTAGTTTTTAACTAAATATAATGTTGTTGTCTATTTATTTTTCAAATACTTCCTATTCCAATTAAACTGTATCATTTGAGACGATAAAACACTGTCATTTTGGCTGATTTTAACTAAACAAAAACAGCACATTAATGTATCATTACTGGTTTAAAAACATATTTTGAATGTATCATCCAACGGACGTTGAACGTATCATTTTTCTTCGAGGGTGTGTTGCTAAAATTAAAATAGCAGCTACAGGAGTTAATTATAGAAACTTTTGCGAATATCAATTTAAAGCTTAGATAATAGGCTAATATTCTGATATTGTATTACTTCGATAGCACACGCTGTTTTAGTTTGTCAAGTGTCCAAACCTCAAAGTTTGCATTTTTGCCCCAAAATTGTATTAGAAAATGGCTCAAAATTCTTTATGTTACAATGCTTTTTAAAAAACAAGACTGGTCATAAAAGAGCAAATATATAACTCTACTTTTAACCAAATATTATGAGATTAATATTTGTTTAAGATTGGTAATAAAGAATTTTCTTTCCTCAGTGAACGTCTGCTGTCCAGGTAAACAAACAATTTTGAATGTATCACACGGCACTTGAATGAAATGATTCAAAGCGGTTGTACGGTGTGTAAATGTTCACATCAAAATACAGAATATATGGTCATCTTCCTAACTGTATTTGGTGGTTGCCGTGTTCGATAGAAATGCGCGTAAAATGTTTGTGTATCACTGTCACTGTATTTTGTCTATATACGGAACATACCCGCTATGTAAAAATAGTCGTCTACGCTTTACAAATGCGAATTTTCTTGTTTATACCGAGTGTATACGACTTTCGTGAAAAAAGAACAAAAGGACACACAATCCAATAAGATTTGTCTTTTGACCCTAAATGTTTGGCAATGTCATGAAAGAGAGTGTTGCAAAACAGCGGGAATATTCCCTAACGTGAAACGGACCTTTAATATCCGAACAACGGAAAGCTGTAACAAAGGCAGGAAAGCTTATTTCGCAATACGAAATGACCCATCGGGCCCGTGAGAGCGAGGCTCTCCCTATAGACAACACGTGTATATATGCACAAATATGGAAATTACAATCTATACCTATGAAGTTGAAAAACTTTTCCAAGATGGAGACAAAAAGAATGACTTCACGCGCAGTGACATCACCTGAATGAATACTAACTTCACGTTTGGTGATAATTTATCAATATTGTTTAATAAGTGATAAAAACATTGGAAACTCTCAGTAAGAATTCTGCTTTATTCCTCCACTCTGGTTCTGATACAGTCCCTGAATGTTGTTGTATGACGAATTCACAGGACGTAAGCCAACTTGGATTAGTTTTAGTCCTCCTTGTACTGGTTCATTATCTTCTTGAACGTCTGCTTCGGCATCGGTATGTGCCACGATATCCGTGTCTTTGACATTATCTTCTTTTGAATCGCCTTCTTCAGAATCTGGATTTTCGTCTTCTTCATCCACATCAGAATCGATGTAAGTGTCATGTACTTTATCTTCTTCATCTATATCAGAAGTAAGTCCAAGTGTAGTACTTCCTCTTCGTCTTCTTCTGACTCAGGATTCTTCACAATAACCGCATGATGGATATCTACCTGATTCTTCTCTGGAGTGGCTGCAGTCTGTCGGTTCTCTTCTTCATCTTCTTCGACATATTCTTCTACATCGGATCCTGTGTCTTCTCGAATTTCACGTTGAGGTTCTTGCCTGAAGTCAGTGGCGTGATCAATGTCTTCAATTACTTCTTCAGTAGGTTCTCTGATCTTCTTTATGCGATCACCAACAGTGCGGCGGGTAACCCGTATCACCAGGTTATCATCACTGTCGGAGCCGGATATTTGGACTGACCGGAAAGGAAGTTGGTGTATATTGCTGGTATTCTTTCACGAGTCTCTATCTAGGAATGGGTTGTGGTACTGTCTGTCTTTGTCTAGCTGATGGAACAATATATTAACTCTCTTTTTAGGAATGAAGCTTATGGGCAGTAATAGATTTCTATGGAGTGTTCTTATTTTCCCTAATTTGTCTTCTCTCTGAATGTTGTAGACTGTGATATCTTTGTTTGGTTAAGATAGAATGATCTATGGTTCACTTTCCGACTTGTCTGTTATTTTGTGTTTTCCTTCATAACTGACAATTTTTACAAGAACACTGTCTCCATTGTTCAATATTGCTCCTCTGACTTTTCTGTCGTATAGCTGTTTTGATTGCGATTCTTTGATATTCTATTGTGCTAGTTGATAAGAGTGGTCTAATTTCGGTCTTAAATTTTCTACTAATTCTGTTAATTTCTGTTTTTCTTCATTCGGATTTGTTTTAAAGACTATTTTAAATCGACTGGCAATCTTGGGTCTCTTCCGAACATTAATGAATATGGAGTGTGTCCTGTTGATGTTTGTCGCATCCAGTTGTAGGCATGTACTAATTGACCTATATGTTGTTTCCAATCGGCTTTCTGGTCGGGTTGTAAAGTTCCTAGCATCTTGAGTAGTGTTCTATTAAATCGTTCACAAAGTCCATTCCTCATTGGATGATACGGTGTGGTTCTGGATTTGTTCATTCCGGTAATTTGACAAAGTTCGGGTATTAAATGGCTTTCAAAATTAGCTCCTTGGTCTGTATGGATGGTTTTAGGAATTCCGTAATGTATCATAAAATTGTAGAATAATGCAATGGCTGTAGTTTTGGCTGTTTGGTATTTAGTTGGTATGGCTTTTGCAAAACGTGTAAAGTGGTCTGTAATTACCAATATATTTTCGTATCCTCCTTTGGACTTTTCTAACGTCAAAAAGTCTAAACAAACAAGATCCAATGGTTGCAAAGTTTGTATAGGAATAAGAGTATGAATGTATAGAAATGTAGAAGGATGTTATTTTCAAATATTTTTTTCACATTAATTGCAATGTGCAATTAGTGTAAAAAAAATATATTTAAAAACCACACCCTACTACATGTACAGTATACATGAAGGACATAGTTTGCATCTTATAGTGTGAATTAGCTAGGCTATCTTAATTCTCTAATTTTAATGCACAAATCAATCATTGAATGATTAATAATTTTAAGTGTTTTGATAACAAATTTTAATTTGTGAATTTAGGGACCAAAAATGATATCAATTTCTGTCCATACAAGTGAAATATTCTCAAGATGAATTGATTTTCTTATTTAAAAAAAATATACATTACTCTTTAATTCAAGCTCATTTAAAAGCAATGCATACATTGAAAATAAGTTAAAATACTTCATGCTGAGAAACTACCCAGGGATCTGCAATGTAGATACTACATATAGCTGGTATTATCCATTATATGTGATACAAATATAAATTACTTTAGACTACAGACAATAAGACATAAAAATAATATACAATCAAAATACCTTAAAAATGCAGCTAAAATCCGCAGGAGCGGCGCGAATCAGAAACCCTTGTCTAGCGAAGATGAAATGTCTCAGGGTTCAAACAATATTTATATCTACGTACCAGAATGAACTTTTTTTTACATGTTTTTGTATTTGAACTCTCTCTCTCTCTCTCTCTCTCTCTCTCTCTCTCTCTCTCTCTCTCTCTCTCTCTCTCTCAACTTGTTCGGCTAAAGAAAGCGGCTATTTAATAAAAATCTATGGAGATTTGCATTGCAAATGATATAAAATAAGGTCTGGACGATAACATTTGAAAATTGTGCAAGGTGTTCCAAGAGACTGGAAAAAAGATAAATTTCCATGGATAAGAAATCTTCCATTCCTGTAAAAATTTCTGAGTAAAAAATAGAGATGACATTTTAATGAATGATTTCAAATATATATTTTTTTAACTGTGTATTTTCGATAAAAACCGTCAAAATGAGATGAAAATAGTAACTTTAGACAGACTTTTCAGTCTAGTATATATCAGGGCTTGAACAAATTTAACAAGGACCCAATGCTCTTGGGGCAATGTGTGGTAGAGTCAGGTACATGTGTAAATGGCATTCCTACTAGCTCTAGCTAGTGGATTAACCCTTTAGCTCGATCGGTAGAGTGGGGACCCGGGTTCAAAATCCAGCAGAGGCATAAAGTGTCTCTGTTACAAATGGACCAGCAATAAGATTAGAGTCCAAACAAAACACACAATATTATTATTGAGATGACAGACCAGAGATGATGAAAGGGCATCTACTGATCTATCCCATTATTGGCTTCGCCCTCCAAACGGTTACACCGTAAAACATATAAATGTTTGATTTTTTTCAAATCCCATAAGAAAAGTAATTTTGTGAATCTGTCATCACTCAATGTAACAACAATTCCACAATCGTAATTATTAACATGCGCAAAGTTGATGACGATATAATGAAGGAAGCCAGACATTATGCATCTCATTGAACATGCAGCTGTTGAATAGCAAATACAAATGCAAATGTTATATTGGCACAGATTCCTTTACTGTAATATATAAAGGTCCATCATGGTCAGGCAAGCTGTATCAGTATAAAGAATTAAAAAATAACCATTATTTAAAATTTATATAGTCACATTAAGGGGGATGTGCGGCCATCTTGTACATCTGAGAATAAAAATGTAAACATTTCTTGAACTGGCTTGTTTCTGCACAAAACTGGCCAAAAATGTTTTCTAAAGATGAAAAAGCAATAAATTTGAGGTTGTGCATGGTGTTTTGTATGCAAATTATGATTTAAGAACAGAACAATGCTTTTTAATCACTTTGAACAGCTGTAGAACTGCGCAGCAGCAGACTTAGTTTGAAGATTTAAAAATCTGAAATAAGTAATAGAGGTGTTAATTGGTGTCCCCTCTACAACCATTTTTTGAGAAAAAGGTTGAATTTAGCACATTAATGTAAAAACTTTGCCTTAAAATAGGGTACCCTATTTTTATAAGTCGGCAAGGGATCTATTTTTAGAACAAGAAAATTCCAGGTTATACTCACGTGTCTATGGAGGCACATTGACGTTATATTTTCATTGATAAAAATAAATGTCAATTCAAAACAATCTGGGCTGAATGTGAAAGAATTCCAATTGTTTTGCTTTAGTTCTATAAGTATAAATTAAATTAGATTCTTTTTAAAAGTAGGGTAGGGGCTCAAAAAATGAATTGCCTTGAATAAAAAAATACCGGGTATACATATATTTTTCAATGAAAATATAACTTCAATGTATCTCCATAGTCACAGACAAAAATATTCGGCCAAATTAATGGTTTTTTAAACCAATTTTAAGAAAAGGGCACCCTTTTATGAGGCAAAGATACAACTTAAATAAGAAAGCTTTGACCTTTTTATCAACAAATGGTTGTAGAGTGAACCCTAAAGACCTCCTTTCATATTTTTTTTTTTTTTTTTTTTTAGATTTTTTAAGTCTGTAGCTGTGCAGTTCTAAGCGATTTAAAAATGCATTGTTCTGCCCCTATATGCTTAATTTACATACAAAACAACATATTGAAGGTAATATTTATTGCTTTTGTATCTTTTGTCAACAGTTTTAGTAAGTTTTGGACAGAAACAAGCCAGTTCAAGAAATGCTAACAATTTTCTTATCAAATGTAAAGGATGGCCGCACATCCTCCTTAATTAAACATGTTAAAACGAATACCTTGGATATTGTGTATTGTTTCTGTGTGTTGTAAATTTCTCCCGCTTAATACGATGACAACTCATTAAAGTAATCTTTGATTCGGTTTTACAAACACATAAAGTTTATTAATTTTTTTTCTCTTTATGATACATTGTGGATCCTCTATATATTTTGGGGCATTAGATAGACCACGCTGTAAAACCACGAAGAACCAGTCAATGAATGAACCAGATTAATCTACGCGGATGAATATAAAATTTACTAATGAATTTCTTTTAGTTAATAATCATATTAAATGTAAATCTATGAGCATAAAGGGTTTTTCATATTACACGTTAATTATATATATAATCACTAATAATGCTGGTGATATATTCTAAAAATTACACAGGACTATAATGTCTCTAAACTTGAAAATTCAAGATGGCGTCGAATGCCTAGTCTGTGCACGATTGATGTTATTGATATTTTGTAGTTTGCGTTCCAAAACGCAGCTAAATGCAAAGAACTCTGGCGATTTCTTAAACATTTTTGATGGTTATGTAAGTATATGCACAGCTTGATTTGCTAAATAGCTGGAGCTTTGAAACTTTTTAAATTGCAAACAATGCTTTGTTTTTCCGCTTTTCTCATTTTTAGAATATAATTTGCTAATTATAGCTTCCAAGTTTCAGGTCTCGTATTACAATGTTTTCTGTGAAAACAGTGCAGCTGAATTGATTCCAACAGTATCTCCTTCCTAATGTTCTTCATAATGTGTTCACTTTTTTGTTTTGTTTTTCTTTTAAGTTTTACGTCTTTTATTTTGATTTTAGTTTATTTAATTGTTTTTGTTTGTCCCTGCTTGAGTGTAATATAGAATTTGTTTTTTTATATTTTCTGTTACTTGAAGATACTTATATCCTCGATTTGATGCAGACTTTATGGAGGTGAAAGGGTTTCCATTCCTCGCCACACTAGGATTTTATTTCGGCTAGGCCGCTGCCTGTTGGCATCTCTTTCTTCTTTTACATCAGCATTTGCTACTACTATCCATGTCAGGTTGGTATCAGTTGGCATTTTCAGTTTGTTCTTCACTTGCATTGTAGTCTTGGCTAAGTATGCTAGTCTGCATATGGGTGGATCCAGATTCAAGGCCGGCATGAGTTAGAAGTCTTGATAACAGACTAACTATAACCTTATACTTACATACTTGTTCCACTGAAGTACATATTAAGCCTTATGGAAAATGTTTGGCATGTATATAAAAAACATTTAAGTGGCTCTGCATGAACGGATTGAAGTCCTTCACAACATGTTTTTCATTAAGTCCACCAACATTGTGATGTTAGGATATAAATGCATGATTACTATATAAAATGTATTAATTATATAATGGACATCTTTCTGTTCAACTTAATTTTATTATAATGATATAACTCTATTTCTTTGAAAATTTAACTAAAGACAAAGGGAATCTGGACCTATAATAAATACTCATCAAGGTTTGAGACACTGGGAATGTATACTTGCAAAAAATACATTTATTTTTTCTAGAACTGATACCAATAAATACACCAATGGAAATTTCTTCCTACACCTCTTATAACTCTGTTCAAACTAATTCTGTCAAACTGTTACTCTTGAGATGTTTGAAATGAATGAAATTTTTTTTTTTAATGTTAATGGAAAACTATAATAAAAATTTTAGTAAGCCATTGAATGGAAGTATACTTAAATTATTAAAAGAAAAGATTGAAAAAGTTCTAGCATGTATTGTAATTTGATAAATTTATAAAATAAAGATACATGTGAATAGTAGTGACATTCACTTAAATCATTTTCAAACATCTCCAAAAACAATATTGAACCTTCTGGATCCACCCTGTACATTTGACTGGAATGTAAGGAAAACGGTGACGGAACAAAACTGCTTTTGGAATCGTGCAATAGTGATCATTTGATAGAGGTATCCAAAAGTGCATCTTTGGTCTGTAGTGTGAACTTGTCAACTTTACCAATGACATGAACAACTTCTGTTAACACCTTAACAAAATGCTGTCTAATAATATCACACTGGGCATAACTATACAAGCACGTTTATTAATTTGTTAATAAAAGATACATCAGATGGGCCTGATATTCAACTTCACAGAAGAGGTCATTGGGATAAGATTACCTCATATTGTATCCACTGTTATCCGATTATGATTAAGTTGGGGGGGGGGATTTCCATCATTCTAGATCAAGAGGAATGTTATATTGATGAAAATGTCATAAGTCAAACTGGTAATTTTAAGTCTTTCAAATCGTTTATTAAACACAAAGTATTAAAAACAAAACTCTTTGCGTGCTGAAAAAAATAAAAAAATTTAAAGTAAACATCTGTCTAAACTTAGTTCACCCTCATTTAATTTATGGGCTCATATTATGTATCTTTCAAAAAACAATCTTTCAACAAGCAATGAATATCTTGAATAGCATTAACAAGGAATGGATTGATAAACTCTCTATGAATTAAAGATGTATATTAATATATTTGCTGCTTCTGCTTACCTGATGTACAGTCCATGGGGAAACAGTGAGATAGGTTTGACGGTCATTGACCAAACATTGGTATCAGTACGACAACAAGTACTGTGGAAACATTAGAATTCGTGGTGGCTCAAGTTTCGTGGCATTCGTGGGTGGCCCTCTCCCATGAATTTTCAACCTCAACGAAAACAAATTTGATGAAATAGTTTTCTTACTGAAACCGAAAATTGACGAAATTACATCCCCACGAATAAGCAAAAAAAACCCACCACAATCCACGAAAATTGGCCCCCATGAATTTAAATGATTCCACAGTATATCTTGTACTGGTTCTGTAAAACATGCCTAATGTAATCTGTACACAGATATAACTTATTACATTTTGATATCATAAAATCTTGATTGCATAACATTAGGATATTTTGATTAAGTGAGCATTTTAGAGTGTATGTTCAACAATTGACAACAAATAAGTTTATTAGAAATAAAGGGTTATTATTACTTAATTTTTAATTAAATTACTGTATTTAGATATCTTGTTGGAATACTGATTTGTCAAATATCATCATAAATGTCAATTGGATATAAAATATTGGATAACTGTGTTTACACATCCAATATGTGTACAATTAAAGACATATTTCATTTAAAGGGAAGTGAGTTACTTTTAATAAAACATTCCAAATGTTCATTTTGACTCAAAAACTACACTATATATCAATTAGGAGAAGTTTTGAAACATTTCGTATTACGAAATATGAACTTTGTTTTATGATTAAGCTTTGTTTTGTTATTCTGTTTTTGTACTGCTTGCATGCCATGGCATGCGTTTTTGTTTTGTTTTTGTGTATATGTGTACCAGCGATTGTTGTGGTATCAGCATATAATTAAGCAAATTTGGTATTAAATCAGTGAATTAAAGATTTTCTAACCACCTTTCATCAATGTTTGTTTCTGGAAAATCTTGGAAATTTGTTTTAAAAATGCAAAAATTGTAAGATTTTGTGAAATACGTATTCTTGTAAATGTTCTATCCTGTTAAGCTAGATTTTTGTTGGGCTCCAAAGGAGGAGGAAATGACCATAAGGTTGTTATGTATTATTTGCAGAACCTGAGACAGTAAAGTTGGAGAATACAGTTGAAGAAGCAGGGACTCAGTTGTCAGTTGACACCATTGAGTCTTCTGTGGCTGCAGATATCAACTCGGACAACAGTCAGTCGTCCACGAGTGTTCCGCCGGACATCACTCAAGCTGAGACCTACTCGTTAGATGACCCCTACACCAGTGATCCTCCTGACCTCAATCCAGAGGAGGATACAAACCTTCCCACAAAGGTCATCAAGAAAGAAGGGGGATATCTGACCCTACCAACTTATGAAGCTGCAGAGCTAAGTGATTCAAGCGGCCCACCAGATATCACTAGTGCTGCTTATGAAAAAACTGAAGAAGTGGAAGATATAGAGATCAAGGATTATTCCTATGTGGACTCCAACTCACCTGCTCCTTTACTGACAAGTCTGGAAGAGCAGGGAGAGTTTACTGACTTTCCAACAGAACTTCCGGAAGACCCCCAAAATATTTTCCCAGACACTGACCCTCCCCCTGACCTTCTTCACCAGGAAGACTTGACCTCCCCAGAGGGTTATCTAGGCTCTTCTTTTCCAGAGTCCAGTCTATCAGAGTCTCTGCTTGCTGTCGCTCCTGGGGACATTTTGCCTGTTGTGTCCCTTCCTCAGATTAATCCTAACTTTTTTCAGCAAAATTTAAGTCCAACATTAGCACAGAATATCAAGAGAGGACCAGGCAGACCAAGGAAAGATGGCCAAGAGCCTGCACCACGAAGAAGGTCATCGTAAGTGGAGGCAGGGCCAGCTTGCCAATGATATGGTCAAGAGAAAGCGGTTTATTCTTTTCACAATGATCTAAGTTTTCATTTGTTTAAAATTGACCATGAGAATGGCAGGTTGGCACACTGTAGAAATGAAATCATACAACATGCAACTTTTTGTTGAATATTTGAATTAATGCAGAAAAATTAATAACATGTCTGCAACTGACGTTATTAATGGGTCTTATGAATACTGTCCTATTACCTATTTAGAAGCAAGCCATTAGCCAAATCAATAGTCACTAAAGCTCAGAGGATTCTACACAATAGTGCAGGCATCAGTAGGAAGTTCTTCCCGTCCGCTGAACAGATGGATTCTGGGAGTCAAAGCTCACTGTCCCAGTCTGAGTTAACCATGACTTCTATGACCATTGATACTGGGGAGGACACGACTCAGTACGAAATGGAGGAAGAAAGTGAGTCAGAGTTTATTCAGAAAGAAAATTTGTATACGATAACTTATATGTACTTTTTCATGCAAGTATTTTATTTTTAAAAATTGCATCTATTATTATCTTATTTCTTTTCTTGAGTAAATTTCATTCCTAAACAAACCACGTTGAAATTTAAGAATAAACTTGTGGTCATGTCTATGTTGGAATTTAAGAATTGTTATGACTTTTAGAATATGCACAAACTGACCGTAGCAATGCTTATTATTTGTTTTGTTTTTCTTCAGTGCTAATTGGGGTGTCAGAAAGCTTGGATGAAACAAGCCTAGAGTCACAACTGTAAGTTTTGATTACTGTATAACATAATGTAAACAAACTTTTATTTGCAATTGCCAGTACTTTATTTCACTATATTTCAGTGATAAACTATTACAAATTGATTAACAATTGTTTTTTTTTTCAAATTATTTTATTTAAACAAATACAGTTTTGATAATTAAAGAACTCGAAGGACTGATTTGCGGTGAAATTATCTGTGAATGTTGCAAAACTTTTACTCTCTGTTATAAGTTGGTTTACCGTATGTTTTCTTCTGTTCAACACCCATATACTAAATATGAATAGCTACTACTGAAATCAACTGCAAGGTAACATGACTGTTTGTGTGTAGGCCAGTTCGCGTCTGCAGTTTCTGTAACTGTGGGGAGAGGAGTTTGCTGGGACAGGGGGATATCTTCCGATTCGAGCCCACCCAAGGCTTTAACTTTAGAAAGACCCTGGCTAAGAACGACAAGAAACCTGCTGATTTTGACGAGAGAAACCAAGAAAAGGAAGGTACCGCCAAACCTTTGACTTGGAGAAGAAACAGGGGTCCTATTAAAGGAGTCGGGTGAGTATATTTTTGTTTATTTAGTTTGGCTCAAAAAGTTTTAAAGCAACTTGCTAACAGAGAGTACTGTTTAAACAATGAAAAAATTTTCTTTAAAATAATTTTCAAATGAATATACAGTAAAACACGCTTATAACGAACTTGCTTATAATGAATTGACGCTTATAGCGAAGTGAATTTCATTCCCCATGACTATATTACATGTTGTAAACTTCACGGATATAACGAATTACGCTTATAACGAAGTAAATTTGCCTGTCCCTGGGACTTCGTTATAAGCGTGTTTAACTGTACATGTACAAAATTAATATATGATATGTTTGAATTTGATTGCTGTAGTGAAAGAGAAAGAGAAAAGAGTCATTCGCCCAGGCGAACAGGAAATGAAGAGGACCAAAATATCCTCTTAGGTGATGAGTTGACCTTTTTAGGTTTCCCAGAAGACGTAGAAGCAATGCAAGTTTTTGAACCAACAGGTAAGATATTGTCTTTAATAAATTAAGAAAAAATATTATTTTTTAATGAGTTGTTTATTAGAAGAGTAATGGAACTTGTTGATGTTTAGGTCACGTGTGGGCACATAATCGTTGTGCAGCCTGGTCAGAAGGCGTGACTGCAGGTGTAGATGGAAGTCTTCTGTCTGTCGACCAAGCCGTCTTCAATGGACTTTCTCAGGTATGTTATTGGCCCTGTTGGCTAGTCATATTATATCTATGGTATTGAATTTACCTTAGTCTGAATTAGTTCACATCTGTGGGGGTTTTTTTTTATGTGTAAAGACATTTTAATGTTGATTTGCTTACACATGATTTTTTGTTTGTAGAAATGCAGTTACTGCCGGCGTTATGGTGCCACCATTACCTGTATTTATCCAGAGTGTAGTAAGAAATATCACTATCCTTGTGCTGCTGCTGGGGCTTGTTTTCAGGTAAGTCAAGGCCAAAGTCTACAGGTAAGTCAAGGCCAAAGTCTATGTCAAGTTTATGTGTAAGGTGGTTTATTTAGCTGTTTATGATCTATTTAGCAGTCTCCCCCACACGCACACAGACACATTGAGAGGATTTATTATATCCATATCTCTTCAAATGCTTATATTGTTTTTATTTTGTATCTGAATTGTTTATACAGGTTAATATTACTCTAATAAATGCATTAAAAATTGATGGTACTTGAACTTTAGCCTGTTTGATGAATACCAAGTGAGATGTTTTCACACATTTTCTCTGTGTTTTAGGACAAAAAGAAGCTGGCCATTCTGTGTCCTGATCACTCGGATCAAGCAGAGACAATTGGTAAGTTTCATTTGGTTCTGTGTGTATTGAATGTTGTTGCAAGCACTTGCAGAGATTTAAGTCTAAAAGTAATCGCTTTCTTGAAAAAAGTCAGGCATATTTAATATTTTATTTAATTAGATTTGAACAACTAGATCAACAATATTTACTTACATGTATTCATTGATTGATGTACATTTATTTTGATTGAAGTCATTATATGACATGATATTTTAGCTGGAGAGGAGGCGTTTTGTGTGCTCTGTTGTCAGGCAGACAAGATCGGTAAACAGCTGTTTTGTACATCCTGTGGACACCACTATCATGGCGGCTGCCTCCACCCCTCCGTGGCCCTCTCACCTGAGGTACGGGCAGGCTGGCAGTGTCCTGACTGTAAGGTGTGCCAGATGTGCAGGTAAGAGATGCTTAAACACTATATTCTGCAGTATGAAATTCTATTGATAAAGCATGTTTAACTGGAGAACTTAATTAGTATATACTGGTATTGATATTGCTTTACAGACAACCGGGAGAAGACAGTAAGATGCTGGTCTGTGACACGTGTGACAAGGGCTACCACACCTTCTGTCTGAAGCCGGTCATGACTGCCATCCCAAAGAACGGCTGGAAATGCAAGGTAATCAGATTATACAATGATTTAACTGTGTTTCTACTTCAGTTCATTTACTGTTATTGTTCAGTGACGATTTAGGAAAACAAGAGAAGTAGAAGCTATATCTTATTGGAATAAATTGAAAGGGTTAGACAGCATGTAAAGCTAATGATACAACTGTAGGTCTCTCTCTATTGGGTATTTCATTTGCAGACCATGAACAAATGTATCTAGTTGAATATGTTGACAAGTACATGCACATCTACATGTATACTTATGATATTTTGATTTTTCAGAATTGCCGAGTGTGTGGCGATTGTGGATCCAGAACTCCTGGGAGCGGTCCGAGTTCTCGCTGGCATCTGAACTACTCTGTGTGTGACAGCTGTTACCAGCAGAGGAACAAAGGCCTGTCCTGCCCACTGTGTGGGAAGGCCTATCGACAGTTCACACAGAAGGCCATGATACAGTGTGGCACCTGCAAGAAGTAAGAACATCGAATTATCAACAAAAGTATTAATTATCAACACAAGTTAGTCTGTTGAATCAGTAACATTATTAGAGATTTGCTATGTACATGTACATAGAGCTTCACTTTCTGGTGTTTAGGCATGTGCATGCAGAATGTGATGACGCCATTGACAACCTGATGCTGGAGCGGGTCAGGAACGAGGAACAGGTGGACTACATGTGCTCTGTGTGTCGCAACAGAGACCCTGAGGTCAGTCAACAGGTGCTTGTTGGTGGAAATTGGTCATTTGTATTTACTACATGTATGTGGCACGTGTCTGTATCTTTTTTTATATCGATTTACAGTTGGACCCAGTGTTTCCTCCTTTCAATTTCCCTTCCCACGAGGAACCCAGTAATGACATGCATGTGTTCGACATCAAAGGCAAGTTTGCTTACATTTAATATGCATGTAGTTAAAATTTTAAAAATCATACTCTATCAGATAATATAGGGGTATACATTTTAAATGTTTTTCTGTAGGGGTGTGCAATATTACCGGTATATCGGTATATTGCGGTTTAATCCTTGCTGACAATATATCGCGATATTAAAATCAAATACCGGTATTTTACGATATATATGATTATATAATAAAAAAAATAAAATTAAAGAAACAGCTGATATTTAAACTAAATAAAGTGTTTTAAACTCGCCCTGACATCGACAAGGCACCGGATGTAAAATTAATGTAACGATAGTAACTACGCTTGTGTATGGTAGGTGTGTGTGAATATGGGAGAGGATCCAGTTATTAGTTTTTTGTTTTTTTTATGGACGTAAAATATAGAAAACATTAGGGTAATTAGAATGACTTAAATATTAAGCGTTACCTGATTTTCTTGGGGTTTTTCGTTTGAGTCGAAGTTGTATTTTCTCGGGAAAGGGCAATTTACCGTTCCGATTTGAATAGTATTAACATTGTTTATTCAAAATGGCTGACGATTACGAAACAACTATTTAATTTGTGAGCAAATTCTCATGGAAATATATCTTAAGTTTATTTATTTCTACAGGTTTTTCAGTAAAATTAATTAATAAGTAAATAATTGTTATGTCTTTATCCCCTCGCGCAACTTGTTGCGAAGGGAATATAGCATCGCTGATTTGCGTGTGTATGTGTATGTCTACTCAAACACATAAATAATGTGATTTATGTCTCTGGTCTACTTCAGCAATTCATCCGATGTACATCAAATTTTGGTCAATTTTTCCCATATTACCGGTACTTAGAATGGAACTAGTCCAGTTTTAAGGAGATGAATACTTGCGTCATATTTCATTTTTACTCTGATCTAAGTTATTGGCATATATGCTTAATGTATGCCCTGTCTTACCACAAAACATTTTGGTCTCCTCAATTGCATTTACTGTTTATTCCTAAATAATGCATTTCCCACATAATGATTCATGTCACTAGGGGATGCTCCGCATAGTGGTGCCCTTGTTAAATATGAACTTATGTGCTATATATTGCAACACACATTAGAACATAATTACAGTGTTACAAAGTAACTGAAAACCCTAGATTTTGATCACATTTATTAGTTTATTTATAAAAATATCAAGGTGTAAGTATTTGCAATATATTGCAATATATTGCAATATTCAGAGTATGATATTGCAATATATCGCAATATGGTTTTCACTGGCAATACCCAACTCTATTTTTCTGTCTTCAAGATGAATCTGCTGTCTTTTATCTCATCTTAGTAAACAGTTCTCTAAGTTCTATTTTTACTAATGAATTGTTTATCATCTATCTCTAGATTCTGACATGGAGAATGCTTCCTCCAATATGGATGAGAGTTGCAGCTCCTTTCTCCTTAATGAAGACTCCATTTCTAGCATGGATATTGACATCAATGCTTTAGAAAAGGTTTGATTATTTTTTTATTGTATTTTGAAATAATGTTGTAAAAAATATGCAGCGAGTTTTCATCTGGAGAGAAATGAATGCTTTTTGACTACAAAGGCAATGTTCTGTCTGTAGTTCTCTAGCCCTCCTCACATCCACCCTCACGGTGAAGGTTGTGGCATTGGAAGCAAAGGAGGAAAACTCAATGCTATGAGCCGCAAAAAGATTGGGGTGTCCTCTTCAAGTTCCGGCAGATCAAGGGTAAGTTCTGTTTCCTATAAACTGTCAGAAGATTTTAACTACCTAATATACATGCAAGCTAATACAAGCTTGCAATAAATCTGCTAGATAGTCTACCCTGCAGAATGTTGTTAGAAGTTAAAGAGAAAACAAAGAGTCAAAGATTTATTTTAATCTATTTTTTTTTTTCAACCTTAATTTAGGGAAGACCTGTGGCTCCTGAGAAAAAGAAGAAGCCTCCTCCATCCTATTGTGAAAGCAAACGAGGATCCAAGACAAAAATGAAATCTAACCAGCCTGGAGCTCAAGCACAAGTAATTACACCTTGCACTTTAGGTTACAAGTACATGCGTGGGCACCGAGTCTTTCCTACAATTTCGTACATGCATGTATATAACTTCTTGTCCTTATTTTGTGATTGTTTCTACAGATATCTCCAGCACAACCTGGGGAACCCCTGAAGAAGACCCAGTTCCCTACAGAGGATGATGACGATGGAGATGACCATCCCCAGACCATTATACTGTCCAATGCCCAGGACAAGTTTGTGTTGGATCAGGTATTAATCTTTATGTAATGTGAAGAATATCCCGAGAATGTTATTTTACTTAAGAAAAATCTGCAATCATTTCATTATGTTCAAATAACTTTTATCAAAAAATGAAACATTCAATATGATTTGAAACTAATGGTTGTTGATGTGATGTTCATTGACTGTATGTTTTTTTTTACTCACAGGATGTGTGTAAGAGCTGTGGAAGCTTTGGTCGGGGGGAGGAGGGGAAGCTGATTGTGTGTACCCAGTGTGGTCAGTGCTACCACCCATACTGTGCCAGTGTCAAGGTCAGAGCCCATTCTGGTGGTTGATTGAGTGGAACTAAAGAGTATTCATTGCTTGGATTTGTAATACACCAACAAAAGAAATAAAATTCATTTCATTTAAAGCGGAAGTCAGGTTGACCTTGAGGCATTGCAATATTGAAAAAACCATGAAGGATAAAAATCCAAAATGAAATGTAGTTTTTTTCCTCTTTAAATAAAGAATAAACATGAAACTATTTGTAACTTCTTTTGTTGGTCATTGTATGATGTAAATTTTAGCTTTGTTGAGCATGTCACTATTTTCAATTTCTTTTTTTTTATATACAAAATATGTTGGGTATTTACCTTTGTTCTGAATAAGCACGTCACTATCTGTAATATCTTATTTCATTCAATGTATGATGGATAGTTAGCTTTGTTTTGAACCTGTATTTTGTGATGTTGTACATTGTTCAGGTGACCAAAGTGATTCTGTCAAAAGGCTGGCGCTGCCTGGACTGCACAGTGTGTGAGGGCTGTGGGAAGCCCCATGACGAGGGGAGACTACTGCTGTGTGACGAGTGTGACATCAGCTACCACATCTACTGTCTGGACCCACCCCTGGACCAGGTCCCCAAAGGAACATGGAAGTGTAAATGGTGAGTGATGGAGAAATATTAAATGCATTGCATATTTGTCATTTTTTTCCACTTAAAACCATAGTTTGGAGATCAGTATGCATCTCTCACTTTTGCATTTTGACAACTTTTAAAAAGTGATAGTCTCTGTGATTGATCTTGTTTCTGATGGTTCATTCACAGGTGTGTGATGTGTATAAACTGTGGCACCACCACCCCTGGGTTTGGGTGTAACTGGCAGAACAACTACACCCAGTGTGGCCCATGCCGCAGTAAGATAGACTGCCCAGTGTGTCGACACAAGTACCAGGATGATGAGATGATCATTCAGTGTCTGCAGTGTAACCGCTGGCTCCATGCCTTGTGTGACGGACTGCGATCGGAGGATGACATGGAGAGAGCGGCAGATTACGACTATCAGTGTCTGTTTTGTAGACCAAAGACTGGCAAGGATGGACCACGTAAGTCCAGCGTCAGACATTCTCTTTGAGTTGAAATTTATGATTGTAATTAATTTACAATGTAAAATATCATAAGTATTTTTTGTTCAAATTTAATTTATTTAAAGGATGGACAATAGACTTCACTTCTATCTTTGAACAAAATATAATTTTATTGGAGTATTTAATACCCAGAACTAATTTTTTTTTACAGCTATAAGTAATTATACATTAATCAAAATACCGGTAATCATACATAAACTCAATCACTTGATAAGCATAAAGTTTTGTAGACATGGAATTTTATAGTAATGCCTCTTATTTTTGTCATGTAGTGCCTCCTCCCCCACCACCACCCACACCACCCCCTATTGAGATGGAGGAGCCACCCACCCCACCCTTCTACAGAGAACCAGGTAAGTTGTTTGATGAGGGCAGCTGTAGGTAATTTTTACCCAAGATTTGATTCCCAATGTTGGTCATACAGCTGACAACAAGTACACGCACTGTTTACTGTGTTTACTCAGTTGACCAAGATTTATTAGAAATACTATTATTAGAAAAGGTTCTCTGATTGAAGATTGTTACACATGCTTAACTTATAACAGAAAGGTAAAGATTTCACTCAACAGTATTCATTAATGCACAGATGCAAAATTGTGCAGGTATTTCACATGCACAGTCTCAAAGACAACACATTCACAGTTTCACACAATCTGACTTTCTGTTGACAGTGGAGAGTTTGAGCAGCTACTTTTCCAAGCTACCACCGGTCTATTTTCCTCTGGGTAATTTCTGCATGTAGCAGTCACTTTCAATTGCTGCACCAAAATGCTTTATTTGTCAAGTCAAAAGTTTACCCTGCATGATAAAGTATTCAAATTATTTTTATTTAAGTTGTGTATATTTAAAATAGTAGAAGCAAATTTATAGGGAGTAGGAATTGAAAATTTGTTAAGTTTTTCCTTTGTGTCTCTAACTTTTTAACTTTGGCCATAGTTTTGATTTTGTATATAAACTCCATTTGATTTTTCAAATGTTTCATAAAGGTCAAAGGTTAGAGCTTTATATGAAGCCAAGGTCAATATTGATTTTTTATGGCGTCGAGCGAAGCTCGAAAGCCATCTAGGGATCGTACGTCCGGAAGTTTGCAAATTTTTAAGGAGCCAAACAACTCAAATGAGTGCAAAGTTTTCTTGTGTGTTTGAAGAAAAATAGATGACATACTTCAACTTCGAGCAGAACTGTACGTCAACAAAACGAGTTGGCAGATACGAAATGGTTGATGTCTTTGAATGTTCATATTTTATTGTAAACAATATGTCTGGGTTTCAGCGGACGAATACACTTGCACGGAGACACATGCGATAGTTATGCTTACATACTCAATTTGGTTATGAAATAAACCAGCCTGCAAAACAGATTATTTTGTATCCATATCGAATATTGACAATGCACAAAAGTTTGATCTTTTAGAAACAAAACTTCCTATATTAAGCGATAAGTATATCTACAACCAAAAGTTATTTTTAACCAACTAGTGAACTACTTTCACTTTGTAAACAACGTGAATGGGTGCCTTCCTTTTATCTACCCCCGATCTTTTCGGCCCGTGTCATTTGGACCCATGTGAATTTTAAATTAAATTGATAATAAGAGACAGTGTGTTTATCAGCAGTATACAGATTACAATATATAGAATTAAACACAATCATAATTTAAATATTTAATTCTATATGAATAGAGAGAAAAAAATCTAAAAAAATTTTAACTCTTAAGATATTTCTAAACTTAGATTTTTAATTAGCATTCAAAACTTTTTTAAGAATTAGGTGAATCAATTTGTAATGAATTGTAATTTAATTAGTTATGTGATAAAAAACATAATTTTTTATTATTTTTGAAAGTTGACTAATGTATTTGTCTTTATATTTGTTTTTAAAAAGTAAGTATAATTGATACCAATTTCTAAATGAATGGTCAATAACCAAATCAGAATGTTTTTTGTAAATATATAAATAAATCACACTTAATTTTAAAATTTTTATTATTCTAGTTGACTGCGTAAAATCTATATTAAATTTCATTTTTGTTAAATTGACCGCCCAACTCAATTTTTATAAAATTAATCTCCAGCAAACAACAAGAAAGTTGGTCTCATGTTAAGTACACACATTACTAAGAGTTACAAAATCATACTTTGTTTTCAGTTTTTTTTTTAAATCTACAGTACCTAAGTGTACATTTGATCAATAAAGGAGAACCATAAATAACACAAATAAAAAATATATGCATTTTTGTAATAGTGGAGATTATTTTGACTTTAAAAAAAAATTATTTAGATATTTATTCTTCAAATTAACTTTAACTCGACGCCATTGTGGCCCTTCAGGCCTTTGATTAATATTTTTGGAAAGATATACTGTACATGTATATGTAGTGATTTTAGGAACATCAAAAATACAATCTTGTTTATTGCTTGTTCAAAGTTGGCTCTGTTGTATTGTATGCATTAACAGGTCACAGATTTATGTTAATTATTGTCGAGGCAAGATGGTCATAGCCATTTTGCTAATAGTTTTCTACTTCTGGACAGAGAAAATGAAGAATAAGTTAAACTTTTAGCTACACAGCATCCATAAATTTGCCACATGCTTTACAGACTATGTTTTGGTTTCACAATTGGCTGTATTGAAAATGGAAACATTTACAATATTTCTATTTACTCAAGATGTTCCTTACCGTGTGTTGCTTGCACCCATAAATGTATCTGAATGTGTGTCAAAATGATTATAAATGAATAATTTATAGACAATTTTTAGAGAATTTCGTTGTATGTGTATATTTTTTATTTTATACATAACAATGGACAAAATAAATAATGTTTGATCTTTTATTAATTTTTTTGTGATAGATAGACTTGTACAATTTTCAAGAGTCACTTAGTCTATAAGGTTTTGGTAAATCCCAGAATATTAAGATCTCTGTACACTTTCTTTCAAACAAAGTATGTATTTTTTGACATTCGACATGGGTGTAATTTGACTCGGTATTTTACAGAGCCTATTCCACAGAAGCGTTACTTGATGGATGGAGTCTATTTATCAGAGACGGGAGTCCAACACATGCAGGAAATCACCATTCAGATCCCCAAAGTCAAACGACAGAGACGCAACAACAAACGACTGTCTGTTGACATGTTGCCAGGCCAGCGCCTAGCAACCCAGATGTCCACCGAGGGGGATGAGGAGAAAGGTAATTGATTTCTTCTCCATAGTCATCAGAAACCTACACTTGATGATCTTAAAAAGCACAAGAACACTAGATCACTTAACTATATTGATTCAGAAGTTAAATATGCAATCAGCCCATTTGTGTCTCTAGTGTAGGATGTTATTAATCGTTATTAATCACAATAATCACTTTCTTTATTACTGATTTAACAATTACCTGTGTATATTTTGATGGTGTTATGTATTTGTGTTCTAAAGGAAATAAATAAAATATACATGTATGTGTTCTAACAATTTAAAAGATTAAATTAAAAACAATTATAACAGCATTTCCTGTGTTTACAGATGGTATGGACGAGGGCAGTGAGTTGTCTACCCCTGCGACAGCTGAGGCCAGAGGGGATGGTGATCCCCTACTGCTGAGCCCCACCAGTCAGGCAACCTCAGGGGTCCCAGCCGAGGGAGAGAAAAAGGAGAGAAAGAAGAGGACCACCATTGGTCTAGGTTTGTAATTTACTTGTACCTGTCTAAAATAGGAACATTTAATAGCACATGCAAGGCAAATAAAATACATAAATACTTGTTCCAAGTTTTGTTGGGGGGTTGTATCTTGTTTTGGTTAGACTATTTGATTGTTAATAGTTTTCTCATTTATTTGATTTGTTTTAGGTGTGGGAGGATTCATTGCTAAAGCACGATCAAGACAGACCAATGTGAAAAGACAGATGTCAGAGGTCTCTGCTGAAATGGCTGATGGACAGCCACGACCTGAAGGTAAGAGGTCGAAGGTTACATATGTCAATTCATGTTATATTTGAACACCTGCATGTTTACACATTCAAGCAAAAGACATGTTTGCAAGTAACACAGTTTCAAAACTGTAAATAGACAGGAAATAACTTGATAAACAGCCAGATTTGAATTGTGCTTTAAGAAATAGATTGGGTTAAATCCGATTGTTTAATATGTTTCCATGTTTGTACTGTAACCAGATTATGATCCATGATTTGATTTTGTTAGGTGAAGATGGAGAGCCCATCCCTCTGTTAGTGGAAGGGGAAGTAAAGAAACAGAGGAAACGCCAAGCTCGCAAGAAAAGTCAACTTGAAAACAGTTTTCCCAATTATTTACAGGTGCTACTGCATTTTTACATTTTGATTGCCAATCTGTATGGCATTAGAACACATTTGCTAGTGTATCTCTTAATATTTATTTTGATACCTACATGTATATTATACTTTTGTGCCTATTTTTCTTTTTTACTGATTGTTTTATGTATTGATGTTGTAGGAAGCTTTCTTTGGAAAAGATATCCTTGACAAAAGCAAGGCCAAGGTCAAACAAGGTCACCGAGCCGACTCGGACTCAGATACAGAATCCAGGGCCTCTACCCCAAACCTGCCCAAGGACATCCCCCAGCCTTCGCTGTTCCCTGAACTAAGCCAGGACAACACTAAGCTACCCTCCACCCTCCCCTCTGTGGGAACCTCGCAGTCAGTCCTATCCTCGGGGGCGTCAATGGTCCCTAGCTTCCCGGGTACTGGGGACGACATCAACCCTATAGGTGTGTACAAGTGGCAACTAAACTCAAAGCATTATGCACTAAAACACAGAAAGATTGAAATGCCAGGGAATAGCAATTTTGATTAATCATAATTGTTAATTGTTTAATCTGATAGGTTTAAAATTCAGTTTTAAGATCAGGGATTTGAGGGAAATGAAACTGACTTTATAGGGCCCATGTTTGCTGTAACTGTTTGACTTACTGTCATATTATTTCCACAATTTCATTCATTTACATTATTCATGCTTTTTGGTGCTTACACGAAACATTTTGTATTACTGCATGGACAATGTTCAAGCTATCAAGGTTGCCAGAATGGGAATAACAATTATAAGACTATAAAAGTTTCATAATAATTTCTTATAACTAAAGTATAGAATTTGATCACAGGGGATGTTCTGCCAGACCTTGAGCTGCCACATGATGATATATTTAGCATTTTTAAGGAAGGAGGTAAGCTCTTACTAAGCGTCTTAATTGCTAGTACAACATAAGCAACGCTTTAACATATATACTTTTTTATACCTGAAGACAACAAGCTTTTAAGATATATGTAAGTGTATGAAATTCTTTGTTGTGGTATGTATTGTTTCTTGCCCCCTGATCATGCTGACACTGACCTGTTTGACAGAGCTGCCCATGTCTGAGGAGCAGCCCACATCCAGTCAGGCAGGCGCATCGGGCAGCGGGGAGCTCCCCGACATCCTGTCCATTGAGAACATTGATGTTGACCTACTTCCTGAGCATGCTGAAGGTCAGTGCCCATTTTGTGGAAAAAATTTCCCCACAATGGAGTCCTTACTCACTCATACTATTTCAGTTAACATGGCTTTGATTTAATGGACATAAAGTTGTGTACATTTATGAGGGCACCTGTTCATTTGTCTATTGTACATGTATGTCAAATGATTAAAATGTTGTAGAAAATGCATGGAGCTTTTGATCCATACCTATTTTTTGCATAGAAAAGAGTCTTAAGTAACAAAAATTAAATAGTCTACATGTATTTTGAGGACTTACTTCCATAAAGTACTTGATTGTTCAGATCATTGAGTCTATATACTTTATTTGTGTTGTTCTGTAGATCTGCCCCCGATCAATGGCCAAGAGGTGGATGATATATTTAATGGAGTATTACCACCTGAGGAAGATCCCAGTCAAGGTATGCTGGCAGTGTGTGCTTCCATGAAACTCTTTGTAGTCTCCACAAATAGACAGTTCTATGGAAAGTCATGTAAATTACTCATTCTCCATTGATGATCACATCTATATCATATATATACATGTATTTATAGCTGCTCAAGGAGGTGGTCCCCAGTTCCCTGTGGCTGGCCCTGTCCCACGACTACCACCCCACATGCCACCACACCCAGGACAGATGCAGGGCATGCCCCAGCTTCCTTATGGACCAGACTTCAGGTATGGACTATTTTTCTTCTCATTTATATCTACTGTTCAGCTCATCTAAGGTCAAGCAAAGATAACAGGAGGAATAATAAAAATCATAAACCCAATTAGAATTGGACTCGCAAGGAGTGAATATGTTGAGAGTATGTTGATCTGGTGTTATAAGGGTATGGGTGGGGATATTGGACTTGAATAAGTGGATAAGTGTTTATTTATGTTGATCTGGTATTGTAGGGGTATGGCTGGAGACCAGCCCCCCTGGCAGCAGGTGGCTACAGAGGAAGAAGGTGGGGGAGCCACATCCAGCCGGAGAAACATGTTGAAGTGGGAGTGTGATGAGGACCTTGGAGAGAGTGCCACCATTTCAGCGGTGCTGTACTGCAATCTCCGCCACCCTGAGTTCAAACAGCAGTACCCTGGTACCACATTAGTTCAGTTGTTAAATATTAGATCAGTGTGTATATGGAAGATATACACCAAAAAATCATGTACAGTGTACATGTAGATACATTATATGAATGAAATACACAAATGAAAAAAATTTGAAAACTATAAGTAACCTATAATGTAAATATAATTAGGAAAACATGTTTAAGGGGAAAAAAGAAAATACATTTTGATTATATTTATGAAAAGCATTTTGATTTTTACAATGTATCTTATAGATTGGTCTGAGAGAGTCAAAAAGATTGCTAAAGCTTGGAGAGAATTATCTTCAGATGAAAAACAACCTTTTTTGGTGAGACTTTGTTTTAGCACAATTTTTAACAATTATTTTGTGTTCAGGAAAACCATGTATAAGCAAATAACATGTTCTTTTAATACTTTCAGACTCAGGCACGCAAAAACAGAGCCAATATAAAGGTAGATCTACATTTCTTTCTGCTTATTTCATTGTAAAATTATAAAAGAAACAGTTAATCTCTTACTGTATGAGTAAGTTAAGGAAGAATTTTATTACTGCTGGTTATTGCTATCAAAGTATTACTGTACATGGTGGGGTTTTTAATTCCAGACACAGGATGGAAAGAAGCCAAAGAGCAAGGGACCCGGTGGAATTATGCGGCCTCCCTTACCCCCAGGGTCTCAGGGACAAATGCCTTACCCCCCTCCAGCTGCTGACAGTAAGTTGTTTGTTCCATGCAGGTATAACATGTCTGGTACGTGATACAGGGCTCAGTAGACTGTGTGTCCCAATTGTCTGAGACCGTAACTTTGTTGCTTTAGCATTTCTTTGTGAAGAGTACTTGACCAGTAAAAATTCCATAGTTGTAGGCCCAAGGGGCTGAAGGGAAAAAAAATTCTATTTCTTTTGATGTAGAAATCACATAGTAAAGTAACTTAATAGATGTGAATAGTTTTCTTTCATTTGAAAATACATTTGAATATGAACAATGTAATCTTCAAGAAGAATGGCTTGAACCGAATCATGTGATTTTATACAGGCAGAGTGTTCATATTCCATGTCTCTCCTAGCACTATACTATGACAACTCAGCGAAAGACAACTCATCGAAAAAATTCATAGATGCGACAACTCGCAGAATGGACAGCTCATCGATACGACTAGTCATGGAATAGACAACTCATGGATACGACAACACATTGATACTCATCGAAACTCATTGAAACTTATCAAAAGTGAAAATAAAAGTGAAAAATAAAACACAATAACTGATAAGTAACAAAAATTTTAATTGTATTCGCACGGATTAACATTTACATTAATATCTTATATTGTGTGCTAGCCCTTCAAGGTATGGTAAATAATTGCCATTCACGACCCTTTCTCAGTATGTTGAAATGATCGAGTAAATCTTTTTGTTTTTTGTAATTTCTTTTTTCCATTGTCTTTTTTATGCCACGACTGAGTATGAAATGAAAAAATAATTTGAAAAGTATTTAAACATTTATATTTTTATTTCAATTTATATCGATGAGTTGTCATCATCCACGAGTTGTCTTCCGTTGACATGTCGCGTCGGTGAGTTCTTCTTTCGATTAGTTGACTTTCGATGAGTTGTCGCATTCGATGAGTTGCCTTTTGATGAGGTGTCCAGTACCGTGTGTGTTTATGCGATAGGAAATTAAAATGTTTTGTACTTAATTGATGATCATCTTAATGACACAGTTGTATTGTACAGAAATGCTGCACTTAAGATTGTATTTTCCTTTATCTATGCATGTATATGTTTATATTACATGTTGTGCCTCAAGAAATCGATGTACTTTTTGACGCCCTGCATGGAGTGCGTTTTACTTTCAGACATAGGGTCACCAGTCGGCCTGAGTCCCTCCAACAGAGTACCAAGTAACCCCTCAATGGTGACCACACCGGAAGGTAGGACCATCATAGTATCTACAAACCACTTTTATGATGACTGCTCAATTTACATTAAGAATTTTTTTGCTTTAATTATATCTCTGTACTGGTATTTAAGAATTTTCTTCAGAGAAAAAAGAAAATGATGTCATAGAAGCTCATTGAATATTTGATATACCTGTCTTGAATTTTATCATTTTTTCTAGGTCACTCTCCTGGGCAGATGCCTGGTAGTTTACCGGAGAGCCCACTGAGTCACCCTGGTACCCCACAGGATCCCAGAATGATGGGGGTTCATGGTGACCCGTTCAACCCAGGTACAGCAAAATGTTTCTTTAGTTTGAACATGCCTTAGATTAACCTACAGTTAAACCATCATAGCAATAGACATAATTTTCGTTGTCGGAATGTATTCTAAATTTATAGGCATTTATTTAATTGAACAATATAATTTAAGTTATTTTTTAATTGCTGATATACATGTAAATCTGAATATCAGAAGAAGAAACTGATGATTTTGCAGTGATGGGACACCCTGGAATGCGACATCCTCAAGGCGGGCCCCCGAGGCCACCCATGGGACGCAATCCCTCGGGTGGAATGGATCCATACAGTCAAGATCCCTATGCCAAGCCTCCCTCTACCCCACAGACTCCTCAGAAGTCCCCGTCCAAAATCCAGTGGCCTGGTCAGGCTCAGGAGTCAGATCCCTATGAGAATCCCCCAGCTACACCAGCTGAAGGCATGAGCTCTGGCCATCCAGGTCATCCATATGATCCATATGCCCACCCCCCACATACCCCAAGGCCAGGGATGGTCCCCCCACAGGGAATCCATAGGCCTCCATTTTCCCGCCAGTCCTCTGTACCAGCCACCCAGACCTCTCTCAGTGATGACCCATATGCCTTCCCTCCCCACACACCTGGTCCAAGACCGGGGGGAGATGGTCAAAATCCAGACATGGGAGGAAGACAACAGGGTGCAGACATGTACCCTGGCATGGGGGATCATCTTCGATCACCCTACCCACCCTCTTCTGTTCCCGGTTCCATGGGCCAGCCACTTCCCAGTACTGCTCCTGATATCTACAGAATGGCGGGACAGCCAGGCATGAGGCACCCATTCAGACCCCCAGGGCCCCCAACATCTCAATCTATGGCCAGGCCCGACCTGTACGCACAACCATTGCACCCAGGGATGGAGCCACCAAGGGAACAGTCAGCAGTAAGTGCAAGGAAGCTTATCAATTAGTTAAACAATAGGAATAGTACTGCATAGAGGTTATTCTTTCTTTTCATCCCAATGCAAGGAAGATCACCCATCTTCATCTTCTAAGATCCATTATGTATTTAGTATAGTACATAAAACCTATTCATAACATATTTTTATTAGGTAGTTTGTATGTACAGTATACAAATTCAGGAAATGGAGATGTAGACTCTGCTGAAGAATAAGAAGACTCAAATCAGGCACATATTGCTGGTGTAGCACTTGCACTTTAAAGAATATTAGATATTCTTTATGACTGTGCTTTTTCCCCAAAAAGTTCTATTTTAAGACGAAGCTTTATTTTTTACCAGCTTTTAGATTAGGACAAGTGTTGGGGCGATGGAAGGTTCACTAGACTGCTTTCTGTTGCATACTAATCTAATGTTTTACCACTCCTCACTAGAGACCAACTTAAAAAGCACTGGTGGAATAATCCTTGCTTGACTTTTAATAGGTTTAAGCATCTTTGTTGCAAACAACATTTGCGTTTGAGAGTAAAAGTTTTCAAAGAAGTAAAACCTGTAACTTTGAACTAGTCATGAATGATGTTTGCAATAAAAACTTTTCATCACTTTGTTAAACAGTACATAACTTGAAGGTGATAGATAGTTGACTCTTTAATTCAGTTCTTACTCTCCCTTTCCACACCACTTGCCTACCATCCAAGGAGGTTATCAGATTGTCAGATGAATTTATTACTGTAAACCAACTTTTCTGCATGCGAAAAAATATGTCTAAAGTTTGGAGGGAACCTCATATTTGTGAATAATTGTCACTGAACCAGATCATTAAAGTCTCCTGTATTTGTGTAACATCTTAACAAAGTTTAAGTTGCAAGAGTTAGTGAACGTAAACCATTAAATCACCTGTAAATCAGTACCGGTAAACGTAAAATGGTCACAATTAAGGTTGGTTTACAGTACTGGAACAATGGCTCCATGTGATCACAACATGTGGGGATTGAACAATGGCTCCATGTGATCACAACGTGGGGATTGAACAATGGCTCCATGTGATCACAACATGTGGGGAAGGGGTGTGTGTATGTTTATTGAAGCACTAGAAATTTCATTGAGAACTCTGATTAGAATTTAGGTTTTTTTTCATGACTACCAGTTTATATTTATATATTTGTGTGCATGTCCAAAGATTTTAAGCAAAATGAATAGTTGTTACAGTACGATGACTTTGATAATTTGGGTCATACTGCAATTGAAGCAGATTCATCTTTAATGGTTGTCCTATCCTCAAACCACTTAATTTCTTACATGTTGTCTATTCTTCAAACTTTATATAAATGAATAAGAAATTAACGATAAAATTACATGCAAGTTCTTTCACAAAATTATAGATTTTTAGCTCAGCTGAACTATAATAGAAAATATTGAAATAATTTTCTCCATTTTACCACTGCCAAAATCAATGATTATGTTGATGGGTACCAACATGTGTTAGAACCACTGTTTAACTACTACACACTTTCTAACACAAAAGCCAAATTCTATAATAATTACAAATAATTCCTAGATTTAAAAGTTATAGAACCTTGCTGAAGTGTGGAAAACTTTACTGCAAGTGGTTATTTAACTAGCCTCAGAGTTATTTATTTAAAACCCGCAAGTAAGAGAGAGGAAGGACAATTGGTGACAGCATCTTTACTCAGTATTATTTATATATTACATGCCTAATGTGTACAATATATAATGTGTATTTGATCCCCATCAATTAATGAAAAGATTAAATGCATGGCACTTACACTAGCTGGAATTCACCTAATAATCATAGAGAGCTCATGCTTGAAACAGTCTTTAACATCTTAAGTATGAAATAAACAATCTTGTCTTGCAGCTTAAAGTGATCAAAGAAGGAGGGGGTAGTTATTTTGAAGCAAGTGACATGGGCACTTCAGTATTAAAGGGAACAAATTCTTCATATTGATGTCAAGTTTTCCAGCTTTTGGCATATTTTTTTTTTATCCAGATGTTTATTAATCCAGACTGTTTGGTTGGGAATAAACATATCTGGATCAACCAGGATTGACAATACTTGTAAACTCCAAGCTAGACAAGATTGTTTACACAGATCTCAAAATCTTGATGTTGTAGAACTTAAACAGCATTATTTTAGTTGATGTTTTTCTGTTGTCATTTTTTTTTAATTTACTCACTGGCTTATTTCTCTTTTGAGTTGATGGTAGACATTAATGCTGACCTTTGACCTTTTTTTGTTGCCATAGTTACAGCAGATGTATGCTGCTGCCAGTAGACGTCATGCACTTTTCCCTTTCTCTGGAATGTTTTCCTCTATTAAACATCCTTATTTGGTAAGTCTTAGAATGACAGGACTGTCTTCTGTTCTTGACGGGGTGAAGACATGCATGGCAGCTGTAACCCCTTCATAGCACAGTTACTGATTTGAAACTTTTACCTCCAAAAAAGTTTATGTATAATTTTAATGGCATGCTGATCAGGTTTTAAACTGGAATCCGGAATGGCATGATAGATCCTAAAATCCTTGTTTTTTTATTTTCATTACGGCATGCATGAATGGGACTTAAATTCCAGATATCTTTGATCTTACCATATGTTTGGAATATTTATCTAAATGCTGAACCTGATAATCTTGGGTTACATTTGTATGACTGTTGAATGCAGACTTACCAAACCATTCCCCCCCCCCTTCTGCATGTGTCTGTCAGGACACCTGTACCGGTGTAAAGACACTTGGAGACCGTGGCACCTTTTGCTGGGTTCTGTCACTGAAGTAGTTTGCACATGCTTTTCTTTTAACATAGTTAGCACCTGTACTTTAGAATAACATCTAACCTGCACCATGTATTGAAATAACAAGAGACACATTAATCTATATTGAATGATTATTTACATCTTTAACATAACCTAACATTTCAGATAGATATAAATATTTTTAGGGAAAGGTAGAGAAGATGGGAGAATAAGGCTTGTAAAATGCTTATAATGGGATGAAAAAGATATTGTAAAATAAAAATATGAACAAGCTAACATTACATTGATTTTTAACCCTTAAAATGTTCAGTATTTGGAATATGTTGATTTAAACTGGCGTATGTGTATCAAAACCTCCAAATTATTTCAATTTTTTAACTTCTATGTCTTTTATTTTATATAGTGGGTCTGTGCTCCATATTTTTGTCATAGTCTAAATAAGGTCTAATGGAAAATGAACCAATTTCATGGAGTGATACATTTAAAATATAATTTTGTTTCCCAATTGAATCCTTTTAAAAATAACACATGTACACGTCCAAAAATTTCTGGCTTAAATCTCATATAGCAATTAAATAACAGTTTGTTGGGACTGAAATGACTCAGTGGTTAGAGCACCATACCTTAGGTAACCTAATAGAACTAGATTTTTAGGTTGTGGGTTCAATACCACCAAAACTTGAGGACCAATTTTTTTTTCTTATTGTTTGTTAAAACTAAATTTAGTTAGAAATTGAGCTTTTACAAACTTGTAACATAAAATTATTAAATAGATTTAAATGGAAAAAATTAAATTTGAAATGGTATTTTACTATTAAACCAATGGGCATTTGCACTGTCTTGTTTCCCCATCTTCTTTGTGAAGGACTGGAAAAGAAAAAAAAAAAAAATAAGGATACAAAGGCATCACAGCACACTGAACTGCAGTAAATACATACTCCAGATAGGCATTTAACACAAATACCTATTATCCGTCTATGTGATGTGACATATTTGTGTCTTTGTTATTTTTTCTGAAGAATATAATTTTTGGAAAATCATAATATTGGGTACAAACAAGCATTCTTTTTTTGTTGTTCACTTTTTCTGTGGTTATGTCTTGATTAGTTTTTCCTCCTTCTACATCCTTTATAAAAGCAATTCAAAATTTTCTAAATCTATTGCAAAAACCAGGCATATTGTAAAAGTCTTAAATAATGATTAAGTCCAAAGTATATGTACTGTACATAGTTTCTTAAACAGCAATTAATTCATTTATCAATAGATTTAAGTTATTGAAAAACATATACTTTATAGATTTTTTTAGAGATACCAGGTATTTGAAAAGTATGGAAGTGTTCTCTGTTTTCACTCGAGTTGTGAAGCAGTTAAAGACAACCTCTTTGCCTCTTAGCATTGTCTGTGGCATGATGTACACACATACATTGGTTTGAATTTCTTCATTGAGTGTAGAGTGCTGTTTGCAAAATCCTCTCTCTCTCTCTCTCTCTCTCTCTCTCTCTCTCTCTCTCTCTCTCTCTCTCTCTCTCTCTCTCTCCAATTCTCTAATATATGTCAGTACTTGTTAAAACTGTCATTTGAAATATCCAGTATAGCCAATATCTCACTCCATTTGATTTACAAACAGGGATTGCAGGACAAGAATTCCTCTGGTGAGACCAGTCAGCAGGTCCGGAACATCCTCCACAAGCAGGCTGAATCCAGGATGAGGCAGGGGAAGGGGTCCGAACCACCACAGCCCCCCTGGGAGAGTCACCCACAAGGTAAAACCACACCCCAACACTTTACGCACTTTGTTTATGTAGTATATGTCATTGCACCATTCAATTTACATCAATAACATTTTAAAACTTTGCTGAGATATCTGTTGTGCCTCATCATAATTTGCAGAAGGGACTTAACCATTCTTAGAATATTGATAATTACTAACAGGTAGAATTTAGCAAAGAATGTGTTGAAGAGAATGTTAATACATGTAATAGCAAACAGAGGGAATTATGGGTAATTACCCCCACATCTTAACTACACATGTTAAGAACAGACAATGTAGCCAAAAATACTGGAAGTAAATCAAGTTTACTGATCATGTTAGAAATAATTAATGGACCGTGGTACATGTAAAGATAGGGTGAAGGGGGCTGTCATTTTGCCATGTATGTTAACTAATTAGATATGAAACATGTATTTAAATCTTTCAAACTAACCATTTACTGATGTGGGTTCTTTTTAGCTTACTGCTGCCAGAAGCTGCAGAGATATGATCAAAATTTGTCTGGCATCTCTTGTATATTGCTCTTTCTTACTTCTTTATAGAAAATGGGGGTTGTTATTTGTGAAATTACGTAATTTGGAAGCCAACTAGTATAAAGTAGTCTGGAATTTGTTAATGCTATGACTATTGGGTTAGGGAAAGGACACAAATATTTAAAATGGAGTTGTTCAATTAGTTTACCCACACATAGTTAAAATACAAACTAACACAATACAAATAACTTAAATATTTGCATATTAAAAACAATAATCATTTAGACTTCATTTTGTATTCCATTGAATATATTTAAGCGACAAGTAGTAATATTTTGGGCATTGTAATGTCGACCTCTTGTATTACCTGGGTATTCAGTTTTGTTTGCTGGTAATGTCACATGTGTTTTGTTTCTCTGTATTCATTTATTGTTGTATCATTGGAGGGATAAAACTGTTACTTACACATCTAAGTGATACATGAATTCATTATGTATAAATACATTGCCAAATTAACTTAAAAGAATTTTCTAAACATTAAACATAAAACGAAATTGACTTTGAACATGGGTAAATGTTTTAAGAATCTCATCACCTTTTAGAAAAGTTCCACTGACAGAATATCAAAAATATGTGTTCAATGTTAAAACGATGTGAAAAATATATGACATCAATATACGGGTAAATGATTTCACAAGACATGTTTTGACCAATGTCACAAAATACATATACAAGGCATTGTGTACTTTGGTGTCATCAATATTCATTGAATACCAATTTTCATGGATTCCGTTGTTGAGTTGATCCACAAAATTTAATGTTCATTGAAGTGCAATTTCTAATTACACATTGTATTGATAAGATCATTATCCATCAAATTTATGTATCCTTGAAACTGATTTTCATTCAATCCATGAAATTTGATGCACTCGAATATTGACACAACCACAGTATTTAGAACCTATTCACTGTTATAACATTTACTACATCTATCATCTAACATAGACATTCTTAACCTAGTAATTATAAAGAAGTATCCCAATGTACCAGATAATGGTACAAGTGCTGTAGTACTCTAAGACATTTATGTTCATCACTAATCCCACTGATGTATGTGTGCTGTTGGCTTTTCCACCCTGATGTCTTCATTGCACTGCTCTCTACTACAGCTTATACTTCTGAGGAGATGACCCGATTCCCTGTGTCCAGAGGGGCGTGGCCGCCGGCCCCACCCCGAGTGCCAGGGCCCAGACAATTCCCCCATCCCACGGGTAGGTTCTCCATCAGTAGTCTGAGGGGTTTACTGCTCGAAGATTTGTGCATGACCCATAGATTGACAACATTTTGTTTTTTGAAATTTTTTCGGTGTTTAATTTTTCATCAATACAGATTTTGTTTTCTGTATGACCATTTTCTAGGAGTTAGAAACCATTTAATTATTTTTTGGCATTTAGTGCATGAAGACTCACGTAAAGAAACAATTTTGTAATCTGATTATCATATGAGAGTCTATTTGTAGTAGAAAAGAAAAACATCTGATTTTTCCCACCTGTTTCACATTTTATTGTATGCTTTTTATGGATGTGTCACAAATCAAAGCACTTCTATGTTCAAGCACTGCTATTATGCATTCTCTGTTTTGCCACTGAAATGTTTCGTGTTATTGTGAAAATCTAACAAATGAATTGTTCTCTCTCTCTTCTGCACAGACTAACTTATTCACAACCCTGTAGAAATGTGTGAACATTAGATTCATATTTTTTTTTTTGTACTTAAGAATCAGATATTTAATGTGTATTCTTGAATGAGATTTTTCTTTATGTTGAACATAAGTTTATGCATTTCTCACTATAGAGTTATTAAAAATAATATAAACTAAAATATGATAATAAGACATTCATTAAAATAAAAATTCAAAACTCTATTATCTAGTGTTTGTTACATTATCCGTTATCTTTCGTTTGTAACCTGATAACTGATAAATGATCTATTTTCTTACATACCGATAATCAGTTATTGTTTGTACGTACATGTGTATCTCCTGTCTTCTTGTTCAGACATGGAGAACTTTGGTATGCGTCCTCCATACAGTGAGGGGGTACACCCTGGTCAGATGAGGCAACCCCGCCCGCACGGCCCTATGATGCCGGAAATGTACTCCCCCAAACACTCTCCACAGATGTCCCCAGGACAGCTCCCAAGTCTCAGGCCAGGCCAGGTAAACTCGTCATTCTACCTTAATCACTTCCTTCTTTAGCCATGAAGTATATAATCTAAAAGATTCAATTTCCTTATTTGATAGGAATTTTGAAAAGTGCTTTTATAATTTTTGTGAAACATGACATTAAATAATTCATGTGTCAAGTAGGTATTGATAGGAAGAGATGGCAAATTGGCGCGTATACATGACATTGGACTATCATAATAAATGTGTATTTAATTTTGACAGAATCCATTAGCTGGCCATGATCCTAGATCTCAGTTCTCCAACATGATGGAGCACCGCTTCCCTGTTCCTGGCCAACAGGTGCCCCCCAATCAGCAGCAGGTGCCCAACATTTCGGGCCAACCTCAGACCTACAAGTCCTACCCCCCAGAGGCTGGGGAACAGAGTAGGATCAACCCAGGGGCCATGGGGGAGCAGAGGAAGATGAGTGACCATGAACAGAGAGAGGACGAGAAATCAGTGGAGACCAAAGAAGAGAAGAAAGAACTGGTGGAAGACAAACAGATGAACGAAGCAGACATTGAGGAGCTTCTAAGTACATAAATATTCCCCTATCAGTAGTTTATCTATGAGATGATTTTTCCAATGAAAACAAAGATTTGATTTTTAAAGAAATGTCTGGCATGAAGTTATTGTGTTCTGAAGATTTTCATTCTCTCTCTCCCTAGGTTCTGATGGAACATTTGACATCATCAAGTTTGTGGACACAGATACAGAACTGAATCTGGATGAGAACAAGAGTATATTTGATGACCTTGATGATGTTGAAAGTGGCTCTATGGATAAGGGAGACTCCAAAGAAGACATGAAGATGACAAAAGAGAAGATGGACTCAGATCTAGATTCATCCAAATCAGGAGGAGGAATTCCTGACTTCCAGTCCAAGTTTTTGGAGTTCAGTCAGAAGAAGAACGAGGAAAGAAAGATTTGTGCGGAGGGCAGTGGCCAGATGAGTGAAATGGATAAGAAGGACCAACAGAACATCAGTCAAATCGCTGCACTGCTACAGCAGCAAAGCTCAGAGCACATGCCTCCTACCCTGGAGAGGAGGGATTCAGTCAAGTCCGATAGCTCTCTGCCCGGGAAGGAGCAACTGCCCAGAACGCCTGGTTCGGGACCTTTGACTCCATCAGGAAAACAGCCAGGGGTGGATCAGGGATTCCCAGGAATGGGATCCAGAGGGCCATACTCAGCAGGAATGCACTCCCCTCTCCATCAGATGCAGAGTATCCCCACCCAACCCTCACCAGGTTCCACCTACCCCCCAGGGCAAGGACCCCCCACCCCTGGCTTACCGTCACCCAAGATCATGCCTTCACCCAGGAGCAACATACCATCCCCAAGGACTCCAAGTGTGCAGTCGCCCTTCAATCCCATGAACAGTCAGCAGTCTCCGTTCCCACAGACCCAGTCTCCCTTCTCCCCAACTGTCTCCTCCGCGCCACAATCACCATACGCTGCCAACAAACCACAGCCATCCTTCTCACTTCCTGTCGGGAGCACTAATCAGCAGGGATACTCCACCGTGGAAAGTGGAGTACCTGTTCAAAGCCCAGGTCAAAGGTCACCCAGAGGAACCATCACTCCTACGAATCAATACATGCAGGGAACCTACGGTCAGCCCATGATGCAAGGACCCCCTAGAGCTACAACACTGACTCCTACACCAACTAGTATACTATATGGAGGACAGTCTGGTATGGCACAGCATGGGATGAGGAATCCTGTGCCTGTCTCTATGAATGGAAGTCGACCACCTTTCTCTGGAGCATCTGCCCACCCAATGGGCCACAGCATGGAGACGGCTACCTCACAGATGCACTCGATGGATCCGTCTGCTGTTCCACACATGGCTACCTCTCAGTCCTCCCACGCCCCAGGAGACATGCAGGGTCATCCCCCCTCCAGCCAGAGCACCGCTACCATGCCACCTTATGGAATGCCCGGTCAAAGGATGCCAGGAATAAGGCCTCCAATGGGAATCCCCACCTCCTCGGTTCCATCCTCTGCCCCCGGGGCTCAGGGAGGCGGGCGGCCCCAGCTTCTACAGGAACAACCTCTATTGATACAAGATCTGTTAGAACAGGTAAGGAAATCTATGATTTATTCACTATTATATCACTGCCACTAACTGCACATTAAACATTCTGCATCATTCTGCACCATATAAATAATCATAATTGTCATCTTGTCAAGTACTACTTTGAGAAAGCATTATCATATTTTAGTATGAAGATGGTAGCAGGAAGATTAAGCTGACACAAGTATGTTTTGTATAGGACATTGAACAAAAAGTTAATTCACTAAAAAATAATGTTCATAAATGTAGTAGTTGAATGAGTATTGGAAGAACAACACTTGGTCTATTTTATATTTACTAACAAGTCCAAACTACTTGTGTTTGCTTACTTGTAGGAGAAGCAGGAGCAACAGAGACAAGCCCAGCAACAAGCCATGGGCATGATGCAGCGCCCACCCCCTGAGGCAATGATGGGCCAGCCACCAAGACCAGGGATGCCCATGGGACAGTATAGACCTCGCATGGAGGGGATGAGGTGTGTGTTATATCAGTCATTGAATGTAATTCTTATTACCATGCATCTGTGTAAGCATTAGGCTATATTGGTTTATAATATTTGTCCTAGGCACCCTGTGGATCCTAACTGGAATGTCCAGAGACCCTATGGACAGCCAGAGATACCCCCGGGGCAGCCTCAGTTTGTGAGGATGCCGGGACAGCAGATGCCCCCAAGGATGCCTGGACCTTATGTTGGTCAGCCACCAGTTGTTGGCCCCATGGGGATGCCCACTCCCCCACCCCCTCCTCCCCAGCCCCCCATGACAGGTCAGTATTTATTTTTGTCCTTCAGCTGGACTAGCTATCCTACATCAGTCATTTGTATTTTGAACTTAATTTTACACATGTATAAATGAGATACAATGTGTTATGCATGAAACTGTTCAGATGATTCTGAAAATCTGTTTGATTATACCAGTTGTGGTATGCCTTATCATTGTATATGTGTGAGTTGATTCAGTTGCATAATCAATTATTTTAATGAGTGAGTTGATGGGTTGTACAAGATCCTGTATATTTTGACATCAGGGGAGTTAACTCCAGAGCTGGAGAGACAACAGCAGCAGTATGAGGACTGGCTGATGAAGCATGGCAACTATCTGGAAATGCAGGTCAAGAGCCTGGAACAACAGATCGGCAAGTGTAAGCGCACCAAGAAAGCCATCAATGCAAGGAATAGACAGGTGAGAGTCGGCTTTCTTTTCATAAGTATGAATAAAACTGGAAGGTATAAACATGTACATGTAGGTAATATTTACTTGAAATTCTCTGCATGCAGATGCCATTGTACATGTGTTGTATGTGGCACAAAAATTTTTATTTTTAACTGGACGCAATTTACTTATTTTTGTAATAGTCACTGTGAAACTTACTCATATATTTGTTGTTGTTAGCACCCCTTGAATTGTTTCTTGAATTATCTCAGGCAAAGAAAACGGGTAGAGAGCCATCAGCAAACGATGCAACAGAGCTGGAGAGAGTGACACAGGAGCAGGCTGGTCTCCAGAAACAGCTGGAAAGCTTTCGCAAACAGGTCAAGCAGCACCAGATGCAGACCCAGGAATACCGGGCCAAGAAACGGGTAAGACAGTACGGGAAGTTTACTGTCACTCTGTGAGAATCTCGGGTTTATATTAGATGTTCATTTGTATGTGTAAGCAGTGACTGATTAGAGGAGGGTGTTAAGAAAGCATAACAATTGGGTTGAGCATGGAGGTTTTACAATTACTCAGTGAGCACCCGGGGCTATACGTGTATTAGATATATGTGTTAGTTGCAACTGATTAAGACAAAGGTGTTATGACAGCTTAATGACAAGATTGAGCTATTCCACTTCCTATACTGGTAAATATATGTAACACCGAGTCTGTGACAAGTTAGGCCTACTTTCAGGAGCGCTATGGACAGGACTGGGCCTTCAGCCAGATGGCCCCAGTAACAGGCCCTGCCATTATGAATGTTCCGCCCGGGGGGTTACAACCTCGAATCCCCGGTCAGCAGGGCTCAGCTAGACTGACTGCCTCAGCCAGACAAGCGTATGATGAGTACATGCAGGACAGGTTAAGGCAGACCCAGCAGATCCCCGGGGCAGTGGGTGGGCCGCGTCCCAAACACACAGTGGTAGAAGTAAGTGACTGGTTATACATATGACCAAGGTTATGTGGTTCTTAACATTCATGGAGAAATTCTGTCAGGGAAAAAAGTCACAAAACAAGAATTGAAGTTAAGATAAATGTTAGCCATGCAGATTTTACTGATTTGGATACTGGTATGTCATCTGAAATTACACTTTGACAGAATTTTTCCGTGAAAAAAAATGAAGTGATTTACCAAGAATGATATAAAAAATATGTTTGTTTTGCTAAGCATTAATTTGTATCACTTAATATTGCACCATTCGTGATGGCAGTCAAAGTGAAAATTGTAAAGAGATCATTCTGTAGTTGTTAACCTTTAACATGTTTTTGATGCTGTGAAAGCAAGCTGCTTTGAGGAATGACTGCAAAATGTTTTCATGCATTTACCAAGTGAGAAAAATCATAAAATCACTGAATGTGGCAGCTTTGTATTAACCACTGAGGATGGATGTGGTATATGTAGCATTTTTTAATGGTCTAACCAATACTACTTATGATCCAAATAGTAGATAATTCATGTCCCTACAATTCAGGATAACAAGACTAAAGTGGCAGGGCCCAAAGCCATACTACAGGTGAGATAGTCACATTTTCTCTGTATCAGGCCTTAGCATGACACACAAAACAAAATGCTTCAGCTAACAATCTGCTGAATCCAGACAGATCCAGACAGATCCAAATAACCCGCCCACTACACTGTTACTAGGGTAGCCCTGACTTGTCTCCGTTTCTTTGTTGTTTTTATGTCATGTTGTTCTCGTAACATTTGGGGTCGCCATGGAGTCAATCCTGTTGTCCCCGTAATTTTTTTCTCTCGTTCGTGTTTTATGTACTACATATTTACGGCCATTTCAGGCAGCTTCTGCCATGACCTAAGATATTAAGAGAGTGTTCATTTTTGCATAGCTCTTTCAAATGAAAATGCAGTATTTTATGTATAAATGCTTTTTATGTTGTAAATAAATGATAAGCTGCCTGAACTTGAGTAAAGTATCATCTAAACACAATACTTAATGTCTGATGGCCAGAACAGAATGCCTACATTTAATCAGTTATCAATATAAGACTAAAGTTCAACTAAGGTTTAATTGTGTACCATTTTTAGAAATGTGCACTTCTTGGCTACTGCAAATTTAACATCTCTAATAAATTGGACATGAGGGAGGGGGTATGTTTTATTGCAATATTCTAATCCTGGGTAACAATAGTTTGATTAACATCACACCTACCTCAAATGTTAAAAATTAACAGGCATGACAAATCATAGTTATAGGAAGGTATGAATAGACAATATGTATCTATGTGTTGTGAATAAATGCTTGGGTAAGGAGAATTCAATGAAAGAGTTGTTGAATTCTGTTGCTAGCGGCTATCATTTGGTACAATTAGTGACAAAAGCATGTCCATAACAAACAAGGTTAAGTTATGTTGATTGTTTTAAATTAGTAAGTACTGTGGGCTCAAAAAAATTTATCTCGCCCTGTCGCCCTTTGTCAAGTGAATATTTGGGCAAATTTTGATTTATGTCAGAGAGAGAGAAAGGGAGGGAGGGAGAGAAAGAGATATATTTGCTTTTTTGTTTATTGCTCAATCCAATGCACAAGAGTAAGTTTGCTTTCTCTAACACTTTGTGAACTGCAATATCTCAAACTAAATTATTGTGTGTTTACTAAAATCTTCAGTCCTTGCCATATTTTCTACTGATCGGAGGAACTATAAATACATTTTGTATAATTTGTCTTAGCTGGTTTGGAAAGAAATCCAAACTTCTGAAAAGATTAAAATCCAGCTTTTTGGACATATAAAGCAAGTTATTCAATAAACAAATCTTAGAAATTCCCTTTATTTATGCATGTGTTTCAAAAGTTCATAATAAGAAAGGAAGCTGTAAAATAAAAATGATGTCATTTTATTGCACTGTCCAAAGTTTAGTGTGAGTTCTCGGTGATGTCCATTTAGTCCATTAGATTACAAATTTTGTCCTGATATATCACGTCATAGTTGGATTGTAAGTGTTGCATCAGTGTACCCTTCTTTTTTGTATATACATGTATATATGGCATTTATATATTTTGGCAGTTTTATTTCTCTTTCATTGCCATTTGTTAACTAACAGCCTACGTACTGGGCTGGGTTTGTACACCAGGTTGGTGATCAATTCATTATTATTCAATGTGAAACTCATTTTGTATTTTTTTTTAAAAAACCTATCGACTTTGTTGAAGACAGGCAGGGTTCACCACACATGGGCCAATCAAAATTGAGGTTGCTGGAAAATTATAATTTTTGGGGGGGGGGGGGTAGATAGAAAATTACAATACATGTCATTTATAAGTCTGCTCATACCTAAAAATCAAGTTGGGAAGCTATAGTAGTGTTAAGTGTTTAATTTTCCATGTCTCTATTATAGTTGTGATTAATCATTGCATCTTTGCAATGAGATATTGGAAATGAATCCTATCATCTAGGGGACCTAAAAAAGTAAATTGAATGTTCTAACCTTGTTTCAGGATAACAACCCATTCAGTGAAGAATATCAGGAGAGAGAGCAAAGAGAAAGAGTTGGTTGTCTGCCAAAACCTGGGCCTGAACCTGGTAAGTATCTTCTTATTCATCAAGCAATCAGATGTAATATTTCTTCTTTCTGCTAAACCTTTGCAGACATGCATTGTTTGGAACTGGGATCTGATAAATGCAGATTTAATATTGTTCTTCATTAAGTTGCAAGACTATAAACATGAAATTATATTTATAAGATTCATTCTTGGATGAACGTATAAAGTTATACTTATTAAGCACAGCTTTAAAAAATGAATGTTATGAAAACAGACATGAAAATACAAGAAATTGTGAAAATTTGATTTCTGCAGTGCCCAAAGCAGAAACACTGAGTGATCTTAATTACTGTAAATCAACTTTTATTTGCGACGACTTTATTATGCGATTTACTTCGGATAAACTGATTCGCGACGACTAATGTTCATGACCAAGCTCTATCCAGACCCGTGTTGTTATAACAACCATACGACAAGGACCAGTTTGCGGCGAGAAATTTTTACGACGAAGCTCTCACGAAACTTGCAAAAATTTCTCTGACGCGAAAAAAAGTTGATTTACAGTATCTTAATTTTGATACACAAGTCCTATGTTCATGACACAATCAAAGTTTGTGTCTTGTCTTTCATCAGTAGACAAACCAGAGATGATGAGACAGATGCCGCCATACTTTGACCCCAGAACCATGCCCTATGATCAGACAGGGAGGTTCCCTGCCCCAAGGATGCCGGGCCCAGCGGAACCCATGCAGCGTTTTCCAGGTACAAAACCTTAACATTATATATGTACCTATTATTATACATGTATTATACACTTGCTGTACTTTTTGCCCCCAAAAACATAAGAAGCTCATACTAGGTAAAGAGTTGCCTGTAATCCCAAAGTGTCAGTACCCTAAGAGGAGATGTGTATACTTCATATTAAAATTATTGTTTCAATTAGTCGAGTTAAGTCGGAATTAGATTCTTAGTTTTCAATTTTTTAAACGAAGATCATAAGAATGGATTAAATGAGGTTAAAAAAAACAAATTAAAGCTGAACACCGCTCGTAAATAGGCACTGTCAGCCATATTTCTCTTTCATCACTGCTGTCCCTACAACCCTTATATAAGGGGCAGACCTCTAAACAGTTCAAAGTACTTCGCTGTAGAGGTCTCACCTGTGTGGACGTACATCTTGCCTCACCGTGTTACTCGGTCGCGATAAAATTATGAATTTTTACGCACTTTTTTCAAGATAAGAGAATACTAACATCAAATAAATTGGTCAATTATTTACTAACAGAATATGCACATAGTTTAAGAAATAAATGCATAAAATCCAAAGACAACGAAAGGAATACTACATGTCGGCCACGAGTTTCAGGTGTGCAATCGGGTGTAACGAAATCGAAGGGTTTATATACCAGGTACCTGTGTGACGGTGCCTATTTACGAGCAGTGTTCAGCTTTAGTTTGAAAAGAGATATGTATCAAGTAACATTTCCCCTTTAATAAGGTGATAGTTGACATAGCAGGCATACCTGTTTCACGTACAAGAACTTGTTCTCACCAGGCCCTGGGCAACACATGCCTTTTGATCCATCAGCAGCTAGGATGCCTGGGCCCCAGGACTCTACCCCCAGACACCAGTTCCCTCAGAGGATGTACACTCCCATGAACCAGGGACAAGTGGAGGGGGCACCTGTTGGACCACACCCACAAATGCCCTACCAACCAGGCAAGTATCAGTCCCTGTATACGGAAAGGCAACAATAAGCTATCTTTGGAATAGTGTTTATCATAAGCTTTTTACTGACTGTTTCACATTTGTATTGTTTAGGCTTCAAAAAGTAAGTATTGGGGAATTAATATTTCAATTTTGTGTATTGTTACTGTATTTGATGCCTCTTTTACAATCGTTTTATTTATGTTGGTTGCATATTGTTATCATTACCCATGTAACTTCAAAGGGCAAAGTTAATTTTTTCCTAAAATATTATGAATGTTTGAAGTTCGTATTGTGTTGATTTAAAAATTTGAATAACTTTGTTTTATGGACTATCCATGGTCAGGTCTTTTAATTCTTTACCCATTTCTTCAAAAATTATAAATATATGCAAAGGAAAAATGTATTCCAGATTAGGTGCAAAACACATTTGAACCCAGAAAATGCCATTGATGCTGCACATTTTGCACAATCATTTCATTTCCATTGCAATAATAGTTTAATTAAAATCTAGTTGTGAATGTTTTTCATAAGATGGAGTATTTGGTTGGTTCTCTGAACTAATAAATTGGTTATTTAAAGACTGAAATGACTGTACTCATGGACAAAATACAGTTGACATTATATGGGCCAAGTTCATGCATTGATCTGTTTATTATTTTTGTTTCATTTTGTGTATGATGGAACAGATAAACAGAATAGTTCAAGAAGTTTTTATTTCTTAAGCGAGTTAGTTATATGTACATGTAACGAGACATATTTATATGGAATATTAGTGTGAAAATGGTTTGAACTCTGCGTTTCCCATTTTGGTCATTGATAGGATACATTTGAATCAGTTATCAGGTTTTTCATTTAAATGGTTACTTGCATTTGTTTTGATGCAAAAAAAATTTTCTGTCGTAATGAAATTGAAGATTAATACTAGAGAGAACCAATCTGGATGTTTCAGGTTTTCCGACACCTGCGTCTGACATGGGTACGAACATGGAATCGGGCGAGAAAAAGTCAAAGAAACGTAAAAAGAAGAAGAAAGCTGCAGAAAGTAAAGGCATTCTCAGTACATTGATTGGCACACTTTTTTGACTGTATTCTTTTATGCTTTTGTATATAGAGGTTTTTTTCTTGTTTTCTTTTCCCATTCCCTGCACCTTGCTATATTTTACATTTTTACCTATGTAAAAAGTGCACTTATCAATCTTGCTCTTGTTAATTTTGTGAAAGAAATGTTGTTTGATGTTTGAGGGATAAACAATATAATATTATTCTAATGATACTTGAATCATATTAGCATTGAACTTACAAAACATTTTGGAATGGTCAATTTATCAGTTTGATCTTTAAAAGGTTTAAGTATTTTTTTTAATCTATTTTTTTTTACCAACATAGCCTTTAGCATGATTTTTAAAAATTTTGTTTATCTTTTTTTTTTAATTTATACAAAAGCTATTTTAGACTTTAGACTTCAAAAATTAGTATTTTGACTGTGTTGCTCTTGCTTATACAACATTGATGTTTGTAACAGTTAACTACAGATAGAACTCAGTGTATAAATACTTTATTCAGAAAGGGTATCATCTATTTGTGTGTGTCCCTGCATATATTCTAGCTTCCTCGTATATTTAGATACTTAATTTTATCAATGAACATAACTAACTCTTCATATGCTCTGAATATCTTACATCTCTCTGTGTTTACTAATATAACATCTGTTCTATATTACACAAGGAGATTATTAAGAGTATTACAAGTAGAGGCCCATTCTGTCCTGAGACTGTAGTCTTGACCTGTTTCCTTCATATATCATTGCTTAACCTTCTGTCCCACGTAAAGAAGCAAAAAAGGATCAAAAAAGTGTGCCGCTGGTGTATCTGTGTCGTGCTGTGTATCGTAGCTCTAACGTTTCTTGGCTTTTTCACAGGAAGATGAGATTCTATCCCTTTGATTATTATTTTTTTTACGTTGTTTTTAACAAGTGCTATGTAATGTGTATGTAGTATTAATGAAAATCTGGATTTTGTTGAATTGTATCAACAAGATTAACTTGCATGCTATTAATATAAAAATGATTGGGTTTACATTGAATTCAGGTGTATTATTTGCCATTCCTGTGTTTGCCTGCATTGTGCACTGTTCCCTTTCTCATTCTAAGAGCTTTAGTTTCTGATTTATCTTTTAGATGTGTGGTTTGGATTTTTTTTCTCTTATTTTATTTCATTTTTGGACATTTTATCTCATAAAATTTTCCGTTTTTAGTAAATTGCTGATATTAGTGTCGCCATGAAAGACTCGAGATTTTATTTTGATACAGATAGGAAGCCTGAGAAATACAGGACCTGGAACTAATGATTGATGTACTAATGTGTTTCATTATGGAGGAAACAAACTTCTATTGTTTAATTATGTTGGTCGATTTTTGGAATGTTGATGAAGATTTTGTTATAGTCATATGCAGTGGCTAAAAACTCATGTCAACTAGCATGAATTGCTTAAACCTGCTGGGTATATAGCAATCACTATTCACTTATCAATTGTCATTCAGTCATATAAGCCAACAAAAGTGCAGACATCTCTCATATTTTAATATTTACTTCCCCCTGGATAATTCCCATTTGATGTCCAGGTCAACTGTTGAGGCTTCCCCCCTTCAATTATGTTTCATTGTGGAGAAGTGAAAATCATTAGACGCCAGTTCAAGATGTTATGGAAGCCTTATTTACAAAGAGATATTTTTAATTCTCCACTTTATGTTAGTAGTTTGTTTAGTTTTGTGTTACTGAAAATAACCTTTTGATATTTGGTCTATATGATAAAGAACTTAGAGGGCAAGAAAGAGATTCAAGGATATAAATGAAATGTTTGATTTGTTTGTTTCAATCTGACTTTATCAGGATTTTTTTCTGTGTCCAACTAGTTTAGTTTTTGTTATGTTCTTTTAACTAAAGTGTGGCATGGAAACAAAAAAACTCAAAAAGTAACTGTTTGCGGCATCCTTGAGAAAACTGCATGTTAACAAGTATTTGTTGTATAACAATAAGAGGCCACATGTTTTCAAAAGGAAAGTCGTGCCATCCTAAAGCTAATGCTACATGTACCGTATGTCATTGTTCTCTGCTGATTGGAACCTATGACCAATACAAAGATACTACCGGTAGTAATACAATTAAATCCGCATATTATTAATTTGATTAATATTTCAAGTGATTTCCTCCAAGTGAATGCTCCACTCTTTCTAATAAGCAAAAAATTAAACTTAAATGTCACAGGTAACAATTTTATGAATTTTTCGTACCAGTACATAAGTTTTCCTGTACCTATATGTGTGTATATAAATGAGTTTATATAAAATACAATAATGGGCTGGGTATAAATTCATGAATTGTTCAAGAAATGGGGTAATCAAACATGACTAAGGGGTGGGTAGCACTGATCAGAGGTTAAGTCTGCTTCCAGGTTTAATTATGTTTAATTATGTGCCATGTTGAATAGGTGTCAAATTGGACATATACAATGTAGTACAGTTGTTGTGGATTGATGGTCAAGCATTTCTGTTGTGTGAATCCTTTAAGAGCATGTCTAGTTCTGCCTTTGTCAGTCCAAACATCTGTAGAAGATATCAGTGTGAATGTCTGTATAGATTTAAGGTGTTGTTTGTGAACATTTTATTGAAGTATGTTTCATTAGAACTCTCTTAAAAAGTACATTTAAAATCAAAGTTGTAATATTTTTTACCTTAAAATTTTGTTGATGTAAGATGGTATCATTCATTTTCATATGAAGATGTTCTGATATAGAAATGCTCTTTAAATGCTTTTATATTAGTGCTGACTCAGTTTCTGATTTGTTTCAGGTCCAGCTGCTACAACGGTAGGCACCGCCGAGCCAAGGCCACCTGTCCAGTTTACTCCTCAGTCTGAGACAGAGAAACGCATCATGGAAATTCTAAACAATTCAGCGGGACTGGCAGCCCGATCTCAACACGAAGCTGTGGAGAAGTCCCCAGGGAAAGCCAAGGGTGGAGACACCCAGGGACCCCCTGCCTCAGAGCAGAAACCTGAGGGCAGGAAACCAGAGGAGGGTGAGGGTGCTCAGAGGGTGACCTCTGTGAGTGTGCCCGGCCCCAGCACCCAGTCCACCTACACCACTGCTGTCTCTCAGCCAGCATATCAGAGCGAGGGCAATGACGCTGACGATCAGCAGGAGGAGCACATTCTGCCAATGAATGTGATGATCCATCAAAGCATTCCTCAGAGTGCAGCTATTGCCTGTACTGTACCCCCGGTCCAGGTGTCCCAGGGTCAGCCGATGGAGACAGCTCGAGTCCAAGAATCGGATTCAACTCCTCAGACGGCTTCAAAATCAGTGGAAGGAAGTGTTCAGTCTGATCAAGGACATACTCAAGAGAGACCCCTGATTAGTGGCAGCGCAGAGGCATATCCTGTGTCTACAGCAAATAGCAATGTGAACACAGTGCAGGAACCAGAAAATGTCAGCACAAATGTGCAACAGTTACCTCCCCACTCCTTCCCAATAACCTCCCTCCCTGGACACCCCCTCCCTCCCCCCAACACCCAGGAAAGAATGTCTCCCAGGGGCATGGTTCCTCCGTCTTACATGGGTGCTTATGGCCAGTTTCATGGCAGGATGTCACCACGTCAGGCACACTATAGTGGTGCCCCTCCAACATTAATGCCTGTATCACAGAACCAGTCACCAAGGCAGTCCACCACCCCCTCCCCTGGAAGATACTCACCTAGACAGGCTAGTCCCTCCTACCCTGGCGGTCCGTCCCCTGGGCGTTACTCACCCCGACAAGGTTCACCTGGAGTATCCAGGCCACCCTCCAGACCCCCTTCCCAGCCCGGGCCAGGATATGCGCCCCCCAGGCAAGGCCCAACCCCACCAATGACTGGCTTTCCAAGCTCCACCCCTCCTGCCTCGCCAAGTGTCACTTACTCTCCAGTTACAACCTTCAGTGCTGTGTCAGTAGATGGTTCATCAAGAGTGGATACTTCTGTAGCTTATACAACAATAAACTCAATGCCTAATGTTTCTACAAGTACTGTACAGTCTGTCCCCCCAAACCCACCCACAGACTCTGTAGCCCCTCCCCCAGCTACTGAATCTGTGAGTGCACCAGTAGTGGAACAGTCAAATGTGAAACCGCAAGATACCATTACTAGTGTTAATGTTAGTCAATCATTTCAAGTTTCTAGTGCAAGTTCTGTGTCCACCTCGGAGACAGTGGCCGCTGGCTCAGAACAGTCTCAGGAAGTCCCCAGCAGTAAAGATGCTGACCAGTAGACTAGTCACTGGCTGTTGTTAAGTGTGTATGTGATTTATGAAAGATACTTTATGCATAGTTTATTTGATTTATTTTAATATTATATCTGCAAATAATAAATGGTATGTGATTTGTTTGTTGTTTTTGTTCACTTTGAGATATTTAGGATACTCTGTAAGCTGTCTACCATAGAAAGGATTGAAGATCAATTAAACTGAAATTAAATGGTGCAATATTGAAATTAATATGGTAGCCAAAATGAAAACTCGGATAGTTTTAGATATTTATACCCAAAGCTAGCCTACAAGTTGTGAGGGGTATAATGTTTCTCTGTCCATCAGTCAGTCTGTCAGCCAGTCCTCCTGTTGAATCACTGCACAGAATTTTGTAAAACTTTGTAGGTATTTTGTACATATAAATGTGTAGATGTGCATATTACGAGAAAATTCCAATTCCATTTTTTTCCTGTTAATTCAGCGCTTTTGATCGTAGAAGGCCATATAAATTTATATTTAAATATAGAAATAAACAGGAATTTGTAAAACTTAGTGGGTATTTATTAGGACATAATGTGTAAATGTGCATATTACTATGAAATTCCGATTCCATTATATTTATTTTGTCGGTGTTGCAGACAAAGGTATAGATTTGCATATATGCTGGAGATTTTTTTGAGTTATGCCCTATATTTATTATGTGTATTTACGCGTACCCTGTCATTTATTATGTGAAGAATTGTCAAGTAATGGGGGAGCTTGGGATGTGCAAGCTTGATCACCTTTTCTTTCATACACCATGTTCAGCTTGAATGAACAAAATTCCTTGAAACTTAACTTTGTCTCGAGAAATATCGCGTTGGTTATTTCTTCTGCTCTCTGCATTTTGAAAAGTATCTTCCAATTTTTATTTCATTCACAATGGTTCTTTTTTCTAATATTTGAGACATCTTATCTTTTGGATGCAGGGATCTAAACGCATGTCTTTCCCTGCTTATCATTCAAACATGTAATACAATAAATCTTTTTAAAGGTGAAAAATTGTTGATCTGATTAATTTATCACCAAACGATTTGGAACGTAGACTTGCCAGTCTGGGGCCAATCGAAGATCACTTATACTTGTCATCACGTGACTAGAATAGACTGCGAAAATGCAGTGACCCAAACTTGACAAATATTTTACATTAAGGATGACGTTTATTTTGGGGTTTAGTTATCAAAAACCTTTTACGTATATTATAAGATTACTTACAGAATGAATTAAAAAGCTTCCCAATTTATACTTATATTAAATTAGTTGGGTTCAGTTCAGTTTATTTCACTCGAAGATGGTACACGAGGTACATGAACCAAAGTGACATATTTACATGCAATATTGTTGTAAAGGTCAAAAAGTAAATGGGATGAACAAACAATTTGCTTTAAATTTGTAATAAACACAATTTTCTTAATGTCATTGTCGTATAGTTATTTAAAGTCATACTTTCACAAATCTGTTTAGTGTTAAGAGAAGTAAACTAATCTGTAGCTAAATACTGACTTCGTACGGTACATAATGCCTTACATTAGTTACATTCAAAGTTTAAAATCAAAGTTTCCTAAACATATCTATAACAATCTTAAGTTTAGAAAACTTGGATTTTAAACTTTTAATGTAACAGAAAGCCGAGTGGCATCCTACCGGGCTAACCGCAACTTCACGGAGACGTTATACGAAAAGAACTATACGCTTAAAAATCATTGGTGAAACATTCTAAAATAAAATGAAATTCTTTGAATATTACTCAACCCTCCTACTTCTAGGACAGTTTACACTTTATAAACCGCTTCAATATATATACCGGTAATAAGGGATCATTCTTTGAATATAATGAGGTGATGATTGGGGCGTGATCAAATCTATCAAAAAGCACTTCGGGCTTTATTGGATTTGACCACGCCCGACCAAAATTATCTCAGAATCTTCCGAGAAGCCCGGCCTTCGGACTTCAATGAATTTGGTCACGTGAGCAACCACGTTCATATCCTGGTGAACTTTTTAACGTGCTGTTTATTCCTTTAAAGAATAAAACCGTCAAAAATATCACTCACTCAGTAGACAGGGATATCAAATGTACAACAGGCGACCGTATTAATTGTTCATTGTTTCTGATGCCAACTGTGAGGGCTTCGTCACAAAATATCACTGGCAACATGCATGAGTCAATCGGTGCCTTGTGACATGTTGGTGACGTCATAATACGTACACGTCGGTAGTATTGTGACGCCTGTTATTTGGCGTTAACAACAGTTTCAGAATGGCTTCTTGTCAACCTTTGCCGTCTTTGATCATTCCTGGATTTAAAATACCATTAAATGGGATTGGTGAATATAACACTAACGAAGTCACCGAAGAATTCTCCAATGTGATCCAAGCCAATTCAAAGGCCTTCCAAAATCGCTTTCCTCCGATATCTCATCTTCAAGTTGAAAACAACCAGAGAAGGAAGCTCCCGGGTAATTTCTCCAACCTATGGTCTTATGGAACTCCGTTTCTTGTCAAACTTCTCTTCAGTGGAAATCTTCCGCAGACGTTTTTTGATGAACTTTGCTCTGCGATTCAAGACCCAGTCAACAGAAAGAAACTGTGGCACCGAAAAGAGACGCCCGTGGAAAGGTCTAAAGACTTGTGGGAACCGAAGGACTGGGCCAGACTTCGCGATCAAGGAAGACATGTTGTCTTGAAGATAATCGATGCTCGTCTTCGGCAGAAGGAGAAAATGCTACAGACACAGAACGCCCTGCAAGAACACAGCAGAGAAAGAACAGAGGCAGTTCTGATGAAGAAAGCTGGCATGATGAGCAACGGTAAAAAATCATACCTCAACAAGATTGAACAGCAAGCTGAAAAAATAAGAAATATTCGCAGGATCAAACGTGCCCCTACAAGAGAAACGAAATCTCCCCATAAACCGGCGTCCATCTTCAATCTTACAGATTCTACTCTCTGCAAGACCCCGGATTTCTGCAATAATTATCGTAACTGAATATATGTTCATGCTTAATATGTGCGAGGTTAATATATACGTATATCTAATAAAAGTCAAAACTTTCAATTGATATTGTATTTTTGATTAATTAAAACAAAAGCAATGTAATATAAAAATTTATTATGGAATTGGTTAAAAATCAATATAACGATCTCTCTCTCTCTCTCTCTCTCTCTCTCTCTCTCTCTCTCTCTCTCTCTCTCTTATTGCACGTATTATTTTGTTCATGATAAACAGTTGCCCTTCGGCTATCATCCTTTCGTCGTTATGAAGCAATGTAATGGATTGTTGGATTGTCGATGATTTCCGCCTTGCCGTTGGGTTGACAGGCGCGTCTAATCATGGCCGCCGCCAGAGTTTCTGTTGACACGGCGGAATACTTGCCACAGCAGCAGATACAAGGCGAGAGGAGGCACGTTGCAATCCTCTCCCCGATACGTGATTCTTGGCGATCACACAGCAACAACCTGTCATCACAAAATATCTGAACGTCAGATTTTTATTAAAAACTTAAAAAACCAAACGTTGCGTGTTGCTGGAAAATCTTTATATTTTTTATAGATGCCACAACAAAAACCTGCCTGACTGTCATTGTATAGTTTGAAAAGAATATGGAGAATTTTATCTTTTTTTATCGCATTGGTTTGATAAACATAAAACGAAATATTTACATTTTCATCTGTCTTTGTCTGTGATAACATTTCGAATCAATTTTGAGGCCTATAACCCAATAATTTCATAAAAAGCTGAGCGACACAAAATGGGCGTGTCTTATAGCATAACCGAAACTTGGTATTGGCTGCGCTGCGTAGTAATACATAGCATGTGCTACATGTAAAAAATAGTGATTTTAAAATGTTGTTTTAAACTGTAAAAATTGGAAATACTAGTAATATAAATATAAGTAATAAGAAATCATTCTTTTAATATTATGAGGTGATAATTTCGGTCGGAGCGTGGTCAAATCTATCATAAAGCCCTTCGGACTATATTGGATTTGACCACGCCCCGACCGAAATTATCACTTCATAATACTAAAAGAATGATTCCTTATTCCTTAAATACAAACATTTTTTGTAAACGTTTCTGAACCACTGTCGATGAGGGCGAAATTAAACGAGGGCCAAAATTTTCCATTGTAATAATTCCACACATTCCCGAATATTGCGTTGCGACTATTGCATAATTATTACATACCCGTGATTTTTTTTCTTTTGCAATATTCAAAACTGCCATTAATAACGATGTATAATATTAGAAAAGCAATTTAAAAAGGCATTTTTGACAAATGAATACTCACCCAGGGCGGAATATTGATAAATGATCGAATTGTAATTCTTGAAGTTCTTCTTCTACCTTTCCCTTTAAGAAAAAGAAGAACAAAGTTATGTTATTCATAATAAATTGTTTGCATTCAAATAACTGAAATACTGCTGTTCACAAAGTGTTAGAGAAAGCAAACTTACTTGGATTGAGCAATAAACAACAAGCAAATCTCTCTCTCTCTCTCTCTCTCTCTCTCTCTCTCTCTCTCTCTCTCTCTCATTAAACGTTTGAGAAGCGGTAGCGGCTTCAGAACGTCTAATTTTAATTAGATTGTCTATCTATCAATCTATCTATCTATCTATCTATCTATCTATCTATCTATCTATCTATCTATCTATCTATCTATCTATCTTTCTTTCTTTCTTTCCCTCTCTACCTTTGTCTGAGGATACAGCAAACAGCTGTTTTTGTTGCTGCCCTGTGATGAAACATGAAGAAAGCGCTTACAGCCACTGCTCTTCGCAAGTTCTGCCGAATTCATAACATAATCATGGTCAACTCGGATGAAACCTTCCTACAATCAGAAGTTAACAGTACATTTAATATACCTATAAATTCTTTGGATTATAGCTATGATATGGGCCTAAAATGGCCCCTAAAATAAACATAACTTTCCTGTAATTCTTTGTTTTCTTTGAACAGATTTATACATGTGAAGTTTTTTCATAGTTTTCATTTTGATCCAAATGCCCACTATTTAGAAATATGACATCATGATTTTAACCTTTTCCCGCCAATTTAGCATTTTATGCGTAAAACGGCTTGTTTTTAAGCAGTTTTTCTTTCAGGAAATATTGAGCGATTGCTTGAACAAACAAAATATTCTCACCAAAGATGTACCTATTCAAGACTAATAAGTGACCAAAACAAAATTCCTTGTTCAAAGTGCATCTCTCTATTTCCTATTCAGAAATATATGAGAAAAATGTCAATTTTTGACTGATTTTTGATAAATTACAAAAAACGGTCACTTCATATCGTCATTATATTGCCAATGAGTGCAAATAAATCAAATAAATAGGTAAAAAAATATATCTTATATGAACTCTTCTAAAAATTAACATAATAATTTAATGTACCTGAAACACTTTAAAAGATGTCTAAATATGGGGGCCAAATTTGACCCATATCATATATTTAATGGACAAAAGCGAAATAACAACCACAGCAGTAATATACCTTTCCTCCAGCCTTGGCTCGAGTTGTTCCCAGACAGTTAAATCCAACGTCACATCCTGCGAATGCTTCTTTGTAGTCGTCCAGGCGGTCAAAGTCAACTACTTTTTCTTCCTGAGAATGACAAAGAATCATCTCAAGATCTATTTCTATAATTTCACAAGAAAAAATATATATTATACTGTAAATACTGAACAGATAAAAATTTCATTTAGATATGTGCTAACGTTAGGCCTATAGTGTTTATGTGTATGCCACGCGTCTTCATGTGGTTTTTTTCCGTTCGGTCCACTCGATCAAGAGTACAATGGGGTCATTCACTCCCCTCCCCATGTTATATCCTTATGAATTCTGGCCCGAGGTTGTCTGTCACGTTGGTTTTCAGCCCCTTTCTGCCCACTTATTATATAGTATACATATTCAAACACACCCCCACATCCCGGGGTCACATCCCCTCTTGACTTACAAAACCTGGCCCGAGGTTGTCTATCACGTTGGTTTTCCTCCTCCCAATCAGCACGACTCGGGCGAAGGGTTTGGTCAGAGACAAGGCCTTTACCAATTCCTTCCCAGTCTCCCCCGTATAACCGACAACGAAAGCCACGTGACCCTCCTTTTGGAACGCCTCTAGGTCTTCCTCTGTGGCCATCCTACCACGTAAAAAAGAAGACGTTATGATACTGACGTCATAAAGAAGTCTTGATAAGTTTACTATGAATAGTCAAGTTGTCGATCGATCGATGGGTGGGTGGGTGGGTGGATCGATCGATCGATAGATAGATAGAAACAAATAGTCTTACTTTTTTCAAAAGAATAATTTTATGTACGTACCAATATTTATCATACAGGAGGACAATTAATAATTTAATTTTGTCTTATCGCATGCGATCATTTTATGTTCTGAATGTGTAGCTGTTTCCACAAATAATTACAACGAATTACAGAATATCGGTAGAGTTTTCAATAGCTGGCTGGATTGCTCAATAGGATATACAATTTGGTCAGCAAGGTATCACATTAGGTCTAAATCTAGGTCATGTGATTACTCAGGTATGACAACAATAAAGTCAGATATATCTAGTAAACATTTGCACTTTTAAAGCTTTTTTTCGGGGGGGGGGTATTTTTTTTATTGTATCCATCATTATTGTTATAAAAGTTTGAACAAATTAAGCGGTCACGGCACAAATATACCATTAGTGGTGTTGTACCATGTATTTGAGGAACAAGAATTTCATTAATGAATTTTACAGGAAAAAATTTCCTTCTTTTTAAATTTATGTTTGAATAAATTTTCCTTTTGTTTCTATGTTATTTGAAGTACATTTCTAATATACTTTCCGAGTTATTCTAAGCAGCATTGATGCTCTAGAATCCAGTGCTGTCCTGGTAAACATTCTATTTAAAAGTCTATGAATAGAATAACTAACAATAGAAGAGAGTGTTCTATAGGTTTTCTTTGTGTAATATGAATGGGTTGAACGTAAAATAACAATCTACACTAGAGTAACCACAGTACCTGGATTCAAACCTAATGTGATACTTTGCTGACCAAATTGAATACCCTATTGAGCAATCTAGCAAGCTATTGAATACTCTAGTGGTTTTCTGTAATTCGCTGTAAGTTTATAATTATACATAACCACTGTTGTCAATTCATTTAGAAAATTTCAATTTTGCTACAAAAATTTCCGACATGAAAATGAAGCTCCTATTATTCTAAGCGAATTTTTAATTTGGAAAGTATTACTAGTATTCTAAATACCTTTTAAAGGCCATATTTAGTACTCTTTTGGAACTATATAAATACAAATAGTGATTTTCAACATTTTATGTATTTGGAAACAGAGATTCCTTGTTCACAAAGTTATTTATCTCTCACCCCATCCTATATTCATTACCAAGCGTTAAATGTTGCTAAATAAACTATCAACACGTAAGGTCAAACAGATTCTGCATAGTTAAATTAGACTTACATGTATATGTCAAAATCGGTCATTGATCGTAATGTACATGATTTATGACATACATACGATATAGCAATTTCTACTGTGAAAATGTATTAGAACCGTTTTAACAAGAGCTTGGACTTTGGGTAGTACGTGACAAACTCCGATTTGATGAAGGCGGGGTCTACTCGTTGTTTACTGTCCAGTCATTGGCTAATAGATATGAATACATTGAACGCAGTGACACTCGTCCGACCTTAGCCAGCTTCTCTCAGCGAATTAGAAGAAAGGAGGTCAATATTTGAAAGCTTGTTTTGATGAGTAAACTAGATAGTAACATCCCACCGAAAGTCCAAGCTCTTGTTAAAACGGTTCTATTTCCATACGCGAAAAAACCATTACACTAAATCAAGTTTATAAATAATTACGAGTACCCGATAAGATACCAAGTACAAATATAAATTGTCCTAAATTTAGCCCTATTGATCTCTATATCCACCCTATTGTAGTTCGTTACGCCTATTATATGGTCTTTACGGTTCCAACTTCCCCCTTAACGATTGAATTCGCCAAAATATGTATGTTATAAAGTATATTGTATTCAAAACTAAACGTGATCAAAACAAATCACCCACCTTATATGACCCTGAGAATCCGTCTATGTTATGAGGTTTTTAAACACGTCCTGATTAAATTTCTTTATCGTTATGTAAAATCAGGGCGCGGATCATACTATTTATTAAAAGTAAACCCTTGATCGCAGGACACAGTAGTATTTATGGCATGTCAAACGTTGCAATATTCGATCTTTTCCATTTGTATTGTATAAATTTTCATTTGTATTGTATAATTTTCTATTTGTATTCTAAATTTTCCATTTGTATTCTATAAATTTCATTTGTATGCATATTTAATCACCTTTTTCTTACCTTTTTTCTTCTTATGAAGTGGTTTATCTAATGATTTATGCTTACATGTCAAAATTATAATAAACAACATGACATGTGATACTTGTAAGCTTGTACAAGTATTTTTGCAAGCATGGCGAGAGCGGTTAACTGCAGGTTTATTGGGGGCTCACACACAGAGAGAGAGAGAGAGAGAGAGAGAGAGAGTTTCAAACCGATTTTATGCATGTTTTTGAAATATTGAAATATGAATTGTTTTTGGTCTTATAACGTGTATCAGGACATAAATTAGTTTCAATTAAAGGCTTTGGTGTGAGTGATGGATAACAAAAAAAAAATGAAACAAGAATATAAATTTTCTCCTCCCCTCTCAACAAAATGATTTATGTTAGATATCGGTACTTTAACCTATTTATAGGAACTGATTTATCCAAACAAAAATTTTCAAAAATTATTGCATTTTAGAAGTTAAATTCTATTAGTTTATAGAGTCAATCTAATTAAAACTAGATATTCTGAATCCGCTTCCGCTTTTCAAACGAGAAGCGGGTAGCGCCGGGATTCAGAACACTTAATTTTAATTAGATTGTTTATAGAGTCGTTGCTCCATTTTGTTAAATCAAGGTTGAATTTAAGTTTGAGTCGAAAAAGAACTTAGCTTACTAATTTTAAAATGTATAAAATCATTCATATCTTTTGTATAATAATTATTTGTATCGCAACATTCGAACCAAAAAAAGTTCGAACCAAAAAAAGTCCGCACACTTGCAAAATTTAATGAAGAATTTTATTAAAATACATTCGTTTGGCTCCGTGGTTCGAGGATTGTGTATAAACAAACAAATATGGGTTCGATCCCATCAAAAACTTTCAGACCATTTTTGTGTATCTTTATTAGAAAAAAAATAGCATAGTTGGAAATAAAGTTTTTGTGTGGTTTCATGTTATGAGTTAGCAATTATTTTTTTATTTTGAAATTGGTTTAATAGGTGTGTCATCTTCTTCTCTCATGTTATGCTGTATGCATTCAATCAAACCTGCATTAATGTTGAATCGTCCAACTACATTAGATATGAGAAGGAATGCGGTCAACAGTGATTTTAATGTAAATCTTCCTTGATGTAAGGGAGATAACTCAAATTATTCATCACGTTTAATTAACCTGGTTACAAGCACCTGTATTTCTTATACTTGTTATTGTGTTGTATTTTTTATTAATTTCCAAAAAAAACCCTTTTAATAATCATGCTTGGTGTATTTATATTATGTCCCCAATAGAACCATGGTTTGCAAATAGCTCTATTCAATTCTACATCAACGAAATTGTTATTGGTGACACAAAACTCTATGGGTGTTTGTTGTGGGGATTTTAAGTTATGTATTGATTTGTTGTCAAGTTATTTAGTCATTTCTTAAAATATAAGGGAAGTGATGCAGCTAGGGATTCTCCTAATATATATCAATTTAATGTTTGAAGAAAATAGATGGTTTAAGGATGGGAATCCATATGTAATTTCCAAGTACTATATAATTTCTCTATAACAGGGTTATGCATGACCTTCACACGCAATGTCTTTATCAAGCTATGAGTTCATAAGATACTGTGAAGACAATGAGAATACAATCTCCAATCAATCAACAATAAAGGGAGCAAATAGAAGGAACCTTCAAAGGGAGATAATTTACGACTCTTTTTCTCCAATGTTAAAACATATGATTATCGAAATGATCAATGGCATCAAATTTAGTTAAATCTGTTTATTCAATATTTGGCATAAAATATACACATGTCATAAACAACAAACACAATCAATCATCATGCATCATTCTCAGACTGGCAAACACAAATAAACAAATCTCTCTGTAATATAAAGTAATGCATTGATTCCATAGGATCCTTTGTTTTCATAATCAATTGACTAGACATGATGATACTTCTGTTGATTTCATAACTAGCTACAAACAACCACTAAAGAAGAAATTTTGTATGAACATTCAAATAAACATTATCAAAACTCATTATAATGCCTTTATAAAGATGGAATTAGGGTATATCATGATAGGGATCTAATCATAATAAATAACATAGAAAATAAAATATGCAAAGGCAAGAAAATCAAGGAGCACAAAGTAAAATGTGCTATGGAATAATACCAATCAACTAAAATCCTAAATATATAAAATCATTAATGCTTTAATATCAGTATAAAAATAAATCTGACAAAATCTGTCCTTGCAAATAAATTAAAATTGCTGACTAATATCCCTCTTGCTATGAATAGAAATAACAACAACACTATAAAAAGAATTCTCAGGCTGGGAAATCCATGTCACCTGACAAACAAGGTAGTATTGACTTTAAGTGTCTTCTCCAGTGGCTCCCATGCCCAGAAATCACCTTGACCTTCGGACGGCCACACAAATATAGTCCTGGAGGAACACAAAGGATCTAGGGAGAGGAACTCTTCATACTCCATCTTGTACAATTCCATTTCCTGCTTGATTCAAAAAGAGAAAAAAATCAAAAGTTTTTAAAATTTATATACACAATTACAGGAGTCTTTTCTCCATTTTTTTTATTCATGCTGATATAGTGGCCAAAATTGTAATCAGCACTGATCTATGACATCTTATGATTAATTTTAAAACTAAGTACTGGTATGTCATACAGTGCCTGATGTGTTTCATTACAGTTCCCCCACTTTTTTCCACCAAAAGACCATGAAAAATGTCATAAGTTTTCACCACGACATATAGCATTCTGTGTTTGACTTTTATGGAGAAATCATTTTGGTCAATACATGATTAAATCTATCTGTATCATGGTTTGATCACATGCCGACCATAATGAGTTCCCTATAAAAGTCAAAGAATGATTAATTATTCCTAAAATACATTAGTATTTGCTAAAAAGCAATCATTTAAAATAAAATGGTATAAATCTTGTGGGAACTGGTGAGTGGTTCCTTTAATGACTAGTATAAAAAAATGGGAGAAATAAAGATCAACATCCCAGATCAGGATTCAAACCCAAGACCTCTGAATCTCTAGTCAGGTGGTAAACCAAATGAGCTCTTGGGCTCACTGGCACCAGCAATTGAACCAGTCTGATCATCACACTTAGATAAGAATATGCCAATCCTTGTCAAAGTGGATTTATCTATCATGAAATTACTTGCACGTACATGCACATGCAACTTACTTTTAATGCTCTGTAATCCATATAATTCTGTAAAATTATACAGACGAGTATCAAGAGACAGACAAGGACTCGCAGTATTGTATAATTAGGATCCCAATGCCTACAAAACATCAAGAGTATATAACAATATATTTACATTCTACTGTGTTTTTCCATTAAATTCTGTGATCTTCAAATGCCTCTAAATGCAACAAGTAGTCAAAGGTTAAAAAATGACAAGTTTTATTATGACGTCACAAACGTTGAACGCTGTAAACTGCAACGTCACAAGCGAAAATCAAAGTTCACGCTTGTGGCTGTTACTGTGGCTCTTCCATTAATATTAACTTACCCTTAGGATAAGATAGAAATTATAAGGTATGAATCACATTTGCAGACAAGGCAAGAAGTTAAAAAATGTAAATATAAGCATTAAATCATGATTTTTTGAAGTATACACTCTCATAACTGCAGCGGTGTGTGCATACAAATTTTCATAACGCGCTAACGCGCGTTACTCAATTTGTATGCACACACCGCTGCAGTTATGAGAGTGTATACTTCAAAAAATCATGATTCAATGCTATATTAAATAAGGATAAAATCAAATAGAAGTATCTGTAGTTTAAGCTTAGTCACCAGAAATAATTCCTCATTTAAAAGTTTCAAAAGCAGTACCGGTATTCAATTAAACCAAATAAAACCTCTGTCCTATTTTTGTTTCGGCAAGAGACAACTTAATATTATACACACAAAACTTAGACATAACTGTATCTTAAACTTTGATCGCTTAAGAAGAAATATTACCCAAACCCCTAATTGTCAATGGGGATTACCAGAAGATTCCTATCATTTGTTTTTTGGATGTAAAAAATATACCAATGCACAAAATGAACTGTTTTCAATACCTTTCAAATTTAAATCAAATTAACATTATATAAATAGTGCCTGTTTGGGAGGCACTATTTATTTTATTATACTGAATGTCTTAATTTTAGAGAAAAATTTACTGCTTTTATATAGAAATGACGTGAATTTAACGGCGAACCGTACGCGCATAATTTACGCGCATGTAACAATTCGTTCTATCGGCCCGTTGCCAAGCGTGTTGCTAACGCTGAGGGTAAGGGAACGGATTGTCAACTGCGTCTAAACCAATCAGATTTCAGTATTTAACATGAAAGTATAATAATATTAATTGTCATTTTACTTTTGTGGGAAGATGATTCTCTGGCCATCAATTTATTGACCAACGTATTTTTAAGCTGTTCAACGATTTATCAGAGATTGTTGTAGAATCTCTTGATTTCAGTGTTTTAATGCCTAAAACAAAATTAAATAGAGCTGTTTATAAATACATGTACATTTGTTCAATAATTTTACCATTTTAATAATGTGCATTTCTATGTACTTTTATTCCTAACTATAGACCCCTCCACGATAACTGCGGTACTGCTCTCTTGCAGGGCAAATTGATATACTTTGCCGAAATTTTAGTAGGTAGATAATTAAATGATGTAAATGAAACAATTGACGTTATGTCATATTTCACAAAATTATGTCATTTTGCCCTGCAAAAGAGCAGTACCGCAGTTACCCTGAAGGGGCTAATTACAGAGACAGTTGTAAATTGTTATAAATGGTAAGAATCTTGCAAGTTGTAAGAACTTGTGTTCAAACCATTTTTATATTTTATGCATTAAAATAGTTCAAACCATCTGTTTGAATTTATTATTAATGAATTTTTTCTAAGTACCTTGCTTATTAAATAGAGTATTTAAAACCTTTTTACAATTCAATGACCTGTGGTGATATATAGCTCTTTTTAAAATATTTCAATGCATCACTGGGCTTTTTTTCTTGACACTCTGGTCAATTTTAAAAGTTATTGTTCACTATACAACAAATTAACATGACTACAAATCAAATCTCTCAATGTTTAAGAACATGCAACAGTTGTTGGCACATAGCCTAATATCAATAATGCATATACATATGTATCTTCTACTGCATGGTAAAATTCTGCCAACAGTTACGCGAGAGATGTGGTTATTGAACTTCTTACGTCACGGAAACTTGACCGGATTTAAATGAAAATGTCGAATATGATTGTGGAAATGTTGCAAACAGGTTTGTATGACGTTTTAGGATCTTGAATCATAATTCGTTACATTTTACAGATAACAGCTGTCATCATAAAGATACCACAAAATTGTACAGTATAATATAACATTAGCATACTCATTTTCCACTTTCAATGCTTGTTTCTGAGCGTGAACTTTTCTTGTGCAGTTTTCATCCAAATTATCTTCTATGTTAGACAATGAACATCTACTTTCATCACAGTCTGCACAAGTGTCAACGTCGGCCATTAATTCTGTAAAAAAAAAAAAAAAAGATTGTCGCCCTTTGAAAATTGTGTCGGAACACCTCGGGATTTTGAATATTAGGTGAATGGTATAATACCAACACACACTTTCTTTGGCGGATAGCAACAAAGATGTCAGCAGGCGGAGATACAAATTTTTCTCGAGTGCTCAACAAAGAGCAGAATGGAGTTATTCAAGCTACATTAACAGGTATATTCTTGAGATGGTTAATTAATTGCATAGATTATTGTTACTTAAGATCGAAAGCGAAAGTAGTATGATCAGCGTATATGACAGAACAGCAGAGTATATTTAAAATTAGATTGATTTATTTCTGCATCAGGGATTTTGTTGCGGCTTGGGAGCCAACAATTTTAAAAAAGATCAATATTTTTATGAAAAAGCTTCTTACAAATTCATCTCCGCAACGGTAAATTCGTTGTGTGTATAAAAAATGCTTAGGCTAGGGGAAAATATCGACATTCGAAGTTCTCAGAAAAAAATAAATAGAAAGTACTGCAAAATGTCAATTTGCACAGATGGGCAGACCAAATATTATATATTTACTATGGTAGCAATGTTTGTTGCAGTTAAGGAAAAGTTTGTTGAAGGAATGTTATAACTAGGGCTGGATAACGAGATGTCAGATGTAATTCATGCATTCAACACCGTAGTAGGTCACCACCAGAGGATAAATGACCTGAATATAGAGTTTAGGTCAATTTTACTTTCAAACTGACTTAACTATCAATGTGTCAACATTGAGTACACAGTGTTAAACCGGTATAGGTGGTGAGTCAATGCAATATCAGTCAAGGACGAGAAGGGATCAAATCAAGAACCTGCAGCTGCTGAATTTTTAAAAATGCATCTATATATACTAGGTAAATTTTATTTAACCAAATTGATTATTCAGTGGAATATGATTTAATATAAAAAAGAAAGGTGTGCATGCATGTCATAGTTTTATTTTCTATTGGGATTTATATAGTCAGTAAATTTTGTTGCATTTTTATATTATATAAAGTTACAATGAAAGTAAAAACCACAAGTGGATTTGACAATGAATCAGCTCAGCTATTATGTTTTGAAAATCTTCATTAAAATAGATTTCAGTTGACAAGTTAAAAAAAAGATTATGTTATGCTTGGAATATATGAAATATGTCATTCTTTGAATATATCTGAAATATATGCCAAGGATTAAAAGGAAGTCCGAGAGAATTAAATGAAAAGTTTTGCTATTTATGATAGGTCTTATAAATGTCTTAGATAAGAAACAAGAAATTATGCCATGCTCAGGTTATTCTCATCAGAAATTCTTAATAATATAGCTAGAATTTAATTAGTCTTGTAAATACCTTTTGTGTGCAATGAACTTTTTTCTCTGAAAATCTTTAATTAGACGCATACCACCAAGTCTATCGGCACAGTATCTAATGATACTCTGTTGACAGAGATAGTATTGCTAGAATATATATATTTACATAATTATATATTAAGTAATCTATGAAGTGAATAATAATGAATCATGCTACATGAGTAGATTAATAATTTTAATTATCTAATTTAATTTCTTGTTTCAATTAAAAAACGGACCATTTTTGAAAGTCTGATTTCATAGGGTGTTGAATGACAATGACATTAGAAATATCTCCTAAAGATGGAAATTTGAACAGGCTAAAGAGAATAGCATAGAAAAAATACCGACCACTTCATAGAAATTACCGGTAACTTAGCTTTTGTTTTATATTGTTTGATGTGTTTCTGACCATGAGTAAAATGTTTGATTTGTTTAAAGGTCAAATTTGTCATATAATTTATGATTTTCATAAAATATAAACTAAAATTTTAGAATTCAGTGATTTATTCTCCTTTAAGGTAAGGTTTGCGGCTTGCATTTTTTAGAAATTGTACTAAAGTTACATACCATTTTGTTCACTACACTAAAGTCTTTTTTCTCATGAAATTCAAATGATTTTGCCGGACCCGTTTTATAACTACAAAGGTCAAAGTTCATGATTTCAAATTTTCATGTTGATGAAATGTAGGTAATTTCGTGAAAATATATACATTTTATATGTGACTATTATGGGGGTTATTTATGCTTAAAATGTTTGAAAATAATGTCACTATTTATATCATGATTTATTTCTTAAAATTTCTGATGAACTTTTTAAAAAAATTAAAAGAATAAAATGCAACAAAAGTCATAATTTTGGACTACTATTTTTTAAACGAAAACATCTTATTTGAAACCTTTCCAAGTCCACCGATTTCAGGAAAAACGTATCTTAGTATATGTGTAATCTGGGGTTTCTAAAACACTATTCAAAACTATATGATGCGGACTTCGTTTTTGTGGAAATTGATAAAATGCTTGTGTTCTGTTACTTTTTCAATGAAACTACAAAACCCCGGGAAATAACAAAAACCTTACACCAATTATGACGTCATATTAAGTTTGACGTCATAGCTGAAATAAAGGGTAGGTGGTGCTAAGTCACAATGAAAATCTGTGAGTTATCTCCCTGTAACCGCAAACCTTACCTTAAGTACTATTTAAGTTCTATTATTCAGGCCAAGGAGGAAATGATGACCTTAAAGCCTTTAATGCATCTCTCTAACCCCTCATCCACTGGCCATTATGTCTATTCCTATAACCAACACTAACCCAGATATTTCCTTGACTAACTTAATAGTGCAGAATAGAGTTACCATATGAATTTTATTTTGACCAGCACATCTTTTTCCTCAACAATTGTAATTTTGTTTGTAGCATTATACTCAGGTGACCAGTCTTTGGGCCACTTGTGTTGGAGAAATTTACAATATAGTCTTTTAAATCAGACTTTTACTGTATCTTTCAGATTTGTACCAGATTACTATGGCCTATGCCTACTGGAAAAGTGGAAAGAGGAATGAAACAGCTGTCTTTGATCTGTATTTTAGGAAAAATCCATTTAAAGGAGAGTTCACTGTATTTGCTGGTCTGGAAGAGTGCATTAAATTTGTCAAAAACTTCAAATTCTCAGTCAGTGGTATGGGGCTTATATTATCATTTCAAATGAAAACTATTGTTCTTATTAAAATGAAATAGACAAGTCATACTTGTTTTTTCAACACGATTATATTTATTTTATTTTTTACATTTTTAGATATCAACTACTTAAAAACAGTTTTACCCGAAAATATTGAGAGTGAATTTTTTGATTATCTTCAAAACCTAACAACTGATGAGGTACGACTTATAGCAATAGATGAAGGAATGGTAGTTTTCCCCAAAGTTCCCCTCATCTCCATAGAGGGACCTCTCCCCGTGGTTCAGCTAATGGAGACACCTCTACTGAATCTCGTTAATTATGCCAGGTAAATTACAAATGTGATAGTATGTATTCAAAGTACATGGTACTCTACATAAAATTAATGTAAATATGCCATGTTTGCTTCATAGATTTTGATACACCTAGGCCTAATAATACAGAATGTTTGAAAAAGTCCTGAATCGATTTGACTTTAATTCAAGAAAAAATATTTGAGATATCATCTATTGTGTCAGATTTGACACTTTCTTTTATCACACTGTAACACAGATTTAATACTTTCCTATGTCACACTGTGACACGGATTTGATGCTTTAATTTGTCACACTGTGACACAGATTTGACGCTTTCCCTTAATTGTCACACTGTGACACAGATTTGATGCTTTCCTTTGTCACACTGTGACACAGATTTGACACATTTCTTTGTCACACAAATTCTTTAATTTCTTTTGCAGTTTAGTGGCCACTAATGGGATGCGGTTCCGGTTAGCTGCTGGCCAGAACAAAACACTACTGGAGTTTGGCCTCCGGAGAGCCCAGGGTCCAGACGGAGCCCTCTCAGCCTCCAGATACTGCTATATGGGTGGTCAGTCCTGTTAATTAACACATTGATTTCTGTTAATATAATGTTTGTTCTTTAGAGAAAAACATTGATTTTTCTTTTGTGTTTTTGTTTGCTTTACATTGATTAAGGGTTCACTTAAAACCTCAAGTACATTGACAAATAGGATTATTTAATGAGAGTATTGTGTCCTAGCCAACAAATTAAAAATCAGTAGATTTTTATTGGGATATATTAATTTCCAAACAGATTTGTGATTCTTATGAAGTTATTTTATGTATTTCTCAGCAAATGAATCTTTAAGTCCAAGAAATTTATCAAATGCCTGTTCTGGCAAATGCATGTTTGGATAAAAATTTACATATTGCATACACATATTAATCATTGTGGTACAAGAGAAATAAGTATACCAGTACATGAATTCTTTGATTGTACAAATACTTCAGATTTGTTTAAGATAAATTGAAATCATCAAATTTGTATGATTGCATCATTGATTGTGTACACTTTGATTAGCATTTTCTCTAGATTGGGTACATTTCTACTTTAAAAGTTAGGTATGGACAAATTTCAACAGAATAATTTTTTTTTAAAATCTGATAAAAAACAAACACTAAAACTTGTTTATATTAAAATTGATGTATCCTACCAATGCTTTTATTTGTATATATTCTTATTGGTGGGTCAATCAAACATGTAAATCTGTGCTAATTAGGATAGCTAACAATTTCTTTCTTAAAACTTTAAGCTTCTTACAAGTTAATGCAATATTCAAACTTTTCTTGCACTTTCTTTTAGTTCTAAAAATTGGCCATATTGATTGCATATTAAATGCTTTCATCCTCTTATAGACTGTGTAAGGTACTTTATTATAAGTCCCATTGACTTCCCTGGCTTGTGTTACTGACTAAAAATAAATGTTGTGTTCCTGTTTTAGAATACATATATTTAGATAACTTGACCTTGTTGTCTATGTCAAATTTCATAGAATTTTTTATTAAAATAGGAAGTTTGGACAGAAATTGAACCTATCATGTGGTCCATTGTTGGGAAGTTTGTCACAACTATGATATTATCTTATTAAATTTCTCCAATAGCCTTTCATAAGATGTTGAAATTAAATTAAATTGGATGTTATTAACTATGGTATGTGCTTTCAATCTAAAGAGGTGATATTTTGTAAATTTTTATTATTCCTGTTTAAGTAGAGGGTGATTTTGCTGATTCATCAAATAAAGAAAGAGCATTCATATCAAGATACAAAAGAGCTTTTACAAATGCAACTGAACCATTTCCATCTTTACAGTGTGTTAAGAATTTCACAGGGAGAGTCATTTTATTTTCCGTCATTTTTTTATGACAAAATCTATCGAACAAAGGGTTCTACCATTCCTGTTAGTCATTTTATACAATTTATGTCGTTGGTTTGAAATATTTGGTCATGCTAAATGATCTTTCCTTTGAGTTAGCTATAAATCACTAAATCCTTGCTTTTTATACAGTTAAACTTCGATATCTCGAACACCGATATCTCGAATACAGTGGATATGTCGAAGTGATTTGTAAGTCCCAACCACTTATTTTTTAAGTATTTTACCATCGATATCTCGAATACTCGGATATCTCGAAGTTTTTAAATAGTCCCATCTAGTTCGAGATAACGAAGTTTGACTGTACATGTATAGCATTTATTTTCAACTGTGTGGACCCTTCCATTATCTTGTTCATGAAATTAAATAATTGAAGCTTAATTATTAATTCTGTCAGGACCATCTTCATTCAGACCTGACATGCATATAGTTCACTGGTATTTGAGATGCAAAGAGTTAATAAATGAATTAATTTTGTTTTAATATATTAGACAACTCAAGTGACTTCATAATAAAAATAATTATGCTTATGGAGTATCTTTCCATGAATATGGTCTACTTTAAGCATTGAATAATAGGGGAGGAAAATTACCAAACAGGATGGAAACTGATTACCGAAGTAGTTTAGACACCAAATAGATCAAATTGCTAGTTTAAATTTCCTGGTTCTATTTAGGCTGTTCAAAGTTGATTCTGCATTTAACGTGGCCTGTAATGTGCCCTAAATCATTGTATTTCCTTTTTACTTCCAAATAGTAAAACCAAACTGGAATGATTACCAGAAATAATGAAAACAGGGTTTGTTTGTTTCAGAATAACAATTTTTTCTAAACCCATGTGCACGGGCCATGCACATTAAACATAAAATTAACTTTGGACAGCCATAGGAAATGTCATGGTGTCTGTTACTGTAAATTGAGCTGATACATGTTATTTTTGTAGGTTTTGACGGAACTAGCAATGTGCTGGCAGGGAAGCTGTACAACATTCCAGTGAGAGGGACTCACGCCCACGCCTTTGTCACCTCGTACTCAAGTTTGTCAGATGTTCAGGAGAAGGTGAAAACATTACCCGGCTTGATTTAAATCTGTAACATTATGTTGTAATGAAATCTGATCCCTAATCTAGTGACAATAAACAAGTCTGGTACTTTAATAAAGTCTTTGTAAGGTGGAATTACAGTAACTGTTATATAACAGAATCCAACTTCACTTGATTTTAGATCACCTGAGATGAATTCTCAGCTGACCTTTGTTGTTTTGGTATTTGTGTCTGCATTGTCATTAACTTCACTCATTTTCATTTTTTTTCTTCTTAACCAGTCCAAACTTGACATAATGAGTTCCCAGGTTATATAAAGGGCTTTCAAATTGTTCAAATGAAAGGTCGTGCCATCTTCCTGGAGTCAAATTTTTTCAGAAAAATAAACTTGCTAATGAGCAAGCAAGCTACTGCTAGCATAAAGGGTTGTCAGGTCGAGTTTATTCAGACATGTCTTGAAAGGAGTCAGAGAAATTGCAGAAATTTGAGTCCTATAATTTTATAATGAGGAGTTAGCTGGTTAAGTTTCAGTTTGGCATTGTTGCTCAGGGGAGTGATGTGGCCTATGAGACTCTTGTTAATGATTGAGTGTTCCTCAGGTTAGCGATGTGGCCTATGAGGCACTTGTTAATGATTGAGTGTTCCTCAGGTTAGCGATGTGGCCTATCAGGCTCTTGTTAAAGATTGAGTGTTCCTCAGGTTAGCGATGTGACCTATAAAACTCTTGTTAATGATTGAGTGTTCCTCAGGTTAGCGATGTGGCCTATAAAACTCTTGTTAATGATTGAGTGTTCCTCAGATTAGCGATGTGGCCTATGAGACTTTTGTTAAAGATTGAGTGTTCCTCAAGTTAGCGATGTGGCCTATGAGACTTTTGTTAATGATTGAGTGTTCCTCAGGTCAGCGATGTGGCCTATGAGACTTTTGTTAATGATTGAGTGTTCCTCAGGTTAGCGATGTGGCCTATAAGACTCTTGTTAATGATTGAGTGTTCCTCAGATTAGCGATGTGGCCTATGAGACTTTTGCTAATGATTGAGTGTTCCTTAGGTCAGCGATGTGGCCTATGAGACTTTTGTTAAAGATTGAGTGTTCCACAAGTTTGCAATGTGGCCTATGAGACTCTTGTTAATGATTTAGTGTTCCTCAGGTTAACGATTTGGCCTATAAGACTCTTGTTAATGATCGAGTGTTCCTCAGGTTTGCAATGTGGCCTATAAGACTCTTGTTAATGATTGAGTGTTCCTCAGGTTAGCGATGTGGCCTATGAGACTTTTGTTAATGATTGAGTGTTCCACAAGTTTGCAATGTGGCCTATGAGACTCTTGTTAATGATTTAGTGTTCCTCAGGTTAACGATTTGGCCTATAAGACTCTTGTTAATGATCGAGTGTTCCTCAGGTTTGCAATGTGGCCTATAAGACTCTTGTTAATGATTGAGTGTTCCTCAGGTTAACGATGTGACTCTTGTTAATGATTGAGTGTTCCTCAGGTTAACGATGTGGCCTATGAGACTCTTGTTAATGATTGAGTGAGTGATGTGGCCTATGAGACTCTTGTTAATGATTGAGTGAGTGATGTGGCCTATGAGACTCTTGTTAATGATTGAGTGAGTGATGTGGCCTATGAGACACTTGTTAATCTTGTAGTTGTGTTTTCTTTTGATTATACAGGTATTGTTAAACAAAAAGACAGGCCAGGCAGAAAAATTTACCCCTGTATGTATAAAATGGCAGAAGAAGTTAGCAACCGTGTTAGGTAAAAAAAATTCTTATTTCATATAAAATTTATACTGCGTTATCTTGTTATTGCTAGCTATATTTGTGAGGTTTTTTGTTAATTCATGCAAAGTGAAAGGCTCAACAAAAAATAATTCAACATAATTATGCCATATTTGACATTTAATCAGCTGTAGAGGGAAAGGGGCTTCAATCATGATTCAAAATTAATAGTTATTATTTAAACTGATACTTACAGATAAACATTTCTGTATTAGGTACATGTCAGTGTATGTTTTGGATTTAAAATTAGATTTTAAGTTAAACAACTTGGCCTCAATGGCCTGTGAATTTCTTATCTTGTTCCACTTTTTACCTACGACACTTGTAAATTCAGATTTTCTTGCTGACCAGGCATCAGAAGGGGAGCTAGCCGCTTTCATGTCTTACGCTCTTGCCTTCCCTGATGGTTTCCTAGCTTTGATTGACACTTACGATGTCATCAGGTATGCCTTCTTTATTTACTCTGCCTGATAAAACATAAATATTCATTGTTTTATAGAAGTTAAGGTAACTCCTACTTATTTAAGGTCTGGGCTGCCAAACTTCTGTACTGTTGCTATGGCTCTGAGTGACTTCGGGTATGAACCCCGCGGAATTCGGCTGGACAGTGGTGATTTGGCCTACTTATCACAGGTTGTCAGGCAGAACTTTAGGAAGATAGCAGACAAGTACGTGTTTGTGTACAATGCATGTATCTCTGTTAATAACAGAAATGTATAACACTGCTGTTATTGCTTCACTGTTAGTTAATTAACAATGTGCATAAGGAGTGATTTGTATGTATGTTAATTGTAGACTAGGTTAATATGTACATGTATTGAATTTCATGATTTCCTACAGATTTGAAGTGCCTTGGTTTTCTCAATTGACCATAGTGGCGAGTAATGATATTAACGAGGACACTATTCATTCCTTAAACCAACAGGTAAAATTGAGACATTAGTACAAACATTAGTATCAACAACTGAATTATAATTATCCAAGTACCTGTAGTACAGATGGTATTGCTCATTTAAGACTTCAGGCATGTGTCTGTCTACCTCTTTATGCTTCAGATATCAGATTGACTACCGTAGTGTTAACTCTGCCTTGTCAATGACAGAAAACTGAAGACTTCTCTGTGCCTGGTTACTGTACATAGTATGGCTATCTGGTCATATAATACTTGTATACAATGTGATAATTGTAGAAACTTTTCCGAATACCGTAGTGTACGCTGTATTGTTTGAAATGCTTCGATATTTATAACTGGCTGCACACACTTAAAAATTAGAGCATTCAAAATAAGAAGTTATTTTTACTTGATAAATTCAAGTCCACTAAGTAAATAATATGCATTCTGTACAATTATATACATCAGCATTATTGCACAGCTTTATTTCAAAGGCTCTACTGTAAAAAAATACCTGCATTGTCTAATGTAACCAAAACCAGACCTATGCTTATATACAATTATCCTACCAAAACACTTGGTTTTTATTCTTATAAGTCGTATGCATCCACAGCATTAAAAATTAACATCAGTAAGTGACACCAAACAGCAATGTCAACATTAAACAGCATCAACACAAAGGACAATAACATCAGTACTCTAACAGCAATGTCAACATAAACACAAATGACAATAAAGTAAAGTCATCAAGATCAACGACACTAACAGTAATATTATAAGCAACAGCAGCATAAACACCAATAACAATATACAACATCCATACCAATAACAGTAAACATAAACACTAATAACAATAAATAAATAACATCCATACCAATATTAACAGTAAACATAAACACTGCAGATATCAAAAAATATACAACATCCAAACCAATATCAACAGTAAACATAAACACCAATAAATAAACAAAATCCAAAACAATATCAACAGTAAACATAAACACCAATAACAATAAATAAACAACGTCCATACCAATTTCAACAGTAAACATAAACACCAATAACAATAAATATACAACATCCAAACCAATATCAACAGTAAACATAAACACTAATAACAATAAATAAACAACATCCAAACCAATATCAACAGTAAACATAAACACTAATAACAATAAATAAACAAAATCCAAACCAATATCAACAGTAAACATAAACACCAATAACAATAAATATACAACATCCATACCATTATCAACATTAAACAACAAGATTAACACCAGTAACAATGAGATAAAAAACTCTATCCACGGTTAAAACATATTAATCCTTAGTTGTATTGAAAAATGTCAAAGAATTTTTTAAGAGAGATTGTTTCATATTCTGCAATCAATGAAGGAAAACAGTTAATGCCATTTTAAATGAATATAATTTAATGGTAAATGCTCTTAGATGTTTTGGAACAAAACCAATCTAAGATTGTTCTTTAAATATGAAAAAAAAATTAGTTTTAGAAAAAATACTTGTATGTAATTGTAATATTGAAGCCAAATTAAGCCCAAACCATGTATTTTGTCCTCAAGATTTCTGTACTGATTGGTTTTATTAGGGTCATGAAATAGACAGCTTTGGAGTTGGAACTCATCTAGTCACTTGTCAGAAGCAGCCAGCTTTGGGCGGTGTATATAAGGTAAGAAAGTAATCACAATGTCATACTCTAATCAGGGGGATGTTTGACAATGTGGTCATTTGGACTTCATTTGTGATATGCCTACAGTATTTTTGTTCAAATGTTAACCAATAATATTATGCACATAGGAAAGGCAAAAAAATATGTACCTCATTAATTGCAATTTTGCAGTATTTTAACAGGATAAATACATCATTGTACAATGTTACATGTATAAACTAAAGAACTGTGCTTTAGACCTTCATAATTTTTTTCATTATCTTCAGCTGGTGGAGATCAACCGGACGCCACGGATAAAGCTGAGTGAGGATGTGGAGAAGGTGACCATTCCCGGTCGAAAGCAGGCCTACCGCTTGTTTGGGGCGGACGGTCAGTGACTCATATTTTTGTGAATGGGCATTGTGTCTTCTGTGTTTAACACGTTTGCCATATTTGCACCAAGGGAACTTAAGCTTTTATTGTTTCAGAGTATAAATTCCCAACTGTCTGCCATCACAGTATAAAACATTTTGACTGATTTTTATCAAGAAATGAAACCCTCAGTGTTATATTTTCAGGCAATGCTCTGGTGGACCTGATGATGCAGCCCTCTGAGGATCCTCCTAAGCCCGGACAGAGAGTTCTCTGTAGACACCCATTCCAGGTCTGAGTTATTAATTGAATAACAAATCATTAATTTTATCATCAAGGGACAGGGGCTAGGTACCTGGTATTCCTTACATCAATACAGCTTTTAATAGAGCTATTTTTATAGGAACTTTTAATATATTTTTCTGTGATACATGCATGTGATACTGTTTATAGTTTGGAGAGGGGCTGAATTCTACATGATGTTCTTTTTCTGAACCAGTGATTTTCCAAATGGGAAATAACTTGTATTCAAAATTGTTCGTATGTGCTAAGTAAATTGAAGTGGTTTATGCTCACGATATATTGCAATTTTGCCATCCAGTGCCATCTTAATTATCAAACCGGTACATGTATTCCATTTTAGACCCAGTCATTTTAAATATTTTAACAACTGAAGCTCAAAGCCTTATTTGATAAAGTTTAATTGATATAAAAAACACCCAATAAAATAAGTCTTGATATTTGTCTTGATATTAGAACTAGTACATGCAATAGAGTACATCTGTGTTTATTGTTATTTTTCAGGAATCTAGAAGGGCCTATGTGATACCTGCTAAAGTAGACCTACTTCATAAATGTTACTGGGACATGGGCAAGGTAATTTTTTGAAGGTGAAGAATTGAAAAAAGATAGATGCAGAACAACTGTGGCTATTCTGACTCATGCACAGACCTAAGGGGGGGGGGGGTCAGGAGGGTCCAGACCCCCCTGAAAAATTCAAATTTCTTTAAATTACATTATAAAATTACCAAAAAATATGCTTCCCCCCCCCTGGAAAAATTAAGAAAAAATACCTGTTTCCCTTATTGCTACTGACCCTATGAAATCCAGCTGGCTGAAAACATATTTTACAAATTATACCCTGGTATATCAAAATCATTTACCACCTACTTATAACTTCAAAAGTCTGATTAGGGAAACAACATTTTGTGATTACCGGTACATGTATGGTCCTAGTTATGTAAGCTGTTACAATGTTTAAATTAAGAAAAGCAGCAGAAAATGATTTTTTTTCCAATAAAATCTAATGGATTTTTTCTACTGAACCACCAGTAATGTAACTACATGTACGTGCAGAACAAAATTATAGGCAGTCAAATGTTCAAGTTTTGTTATAGAGTGGATACTACATTTTGTTCAATGTGGCCAGTGTTGGAAAAGTCTTTTACAAACACCTTTTGTAAGCTCAATTGAGCCAATCACTGTAGTGAGTGTTTCTTCTAAAAAATTGTCGGCCATTTATCATCATATTCATATTGTTACCTTTCTCCCTTTTTATCTTCGATTTAACCGTTGGATAGGAATCATGGATCAAAACTAGACTTCAAATGTCTTTTGATAAAAAGCTTTCAAGTTTGTTCAATTGAAGGTCTATTTATGAATGAGATTTGAAGTAATTTCATGTTTTTTGTTGATTAGGTTGTACAACCATTGCCTTCACTGTGTGAACTTAGAACCAAGGCCCTCAACTCTCTAAAAACCATTAGAATTGACCACAAGAGGGCACTAAACCCAACACCATACAAGGTATTTAAAAATAAATTGAAACAGTTCAAATATTTTAGTCAGGAACTTTGTGTATATTCATTATCTGATAAGGATTTTTTTCAGTATTTGAGAACTCCATACATGTATAGTTCTATTCACCAATCTTAACAGTGAAAAATTTGAATTTTTATACAATTGCTTCTGAAAATACTTTTAATCCTTAGAATTGCAATAGAGTTAGGAGAATGCACAGTCATAAATTTACTGTTTAAGAAGTGTCTCTATTCTTAACTAGATTTTTTTTTGGTAATTACAGGTTTCAGTAAGCAGTAAGTTATACACCTTTATGCATGAACTGTGGCTACAGAATGCACCAATAGGAGAGCTGTCCTAGACTTTCACCTCCAGACCTTAAGGTCAATCATACTAATTATCCAATCAGGATCAAGATGCAAGACCAGCAATACAGCCATTCAGTGACAAACCACAGCATTGTGGGGATAGTGTTTGTTTTGTACAGGACGTCTTTGCTCCTGACTTGTTGGATAATCTGCTGACTCCACAGATGTTAATTGTTTTGTGTGCAATATTTGTAGTAATATGTTCAAAATATATTTAGAGTACTTTAATTTCTTGTCAGAACTATGGATATTACCACCATGTTATGTTTTATGACAGCAATCGGCTTTTATGATTTTATTGATTTTTTTATTTTTAGTTCATTTGAAAACAATCAGTTTTACATACTATATTATTCTCTGTTGCCAATGACAGTTCATTGTGGAAGTTATAGATGTGAAGTGCTGTTTAATATCTTCATTTTATTTGCATTTTAAATTATTACTTATGAGGTCATGCTCTTATGTTTGTTTATGTAATATACATGTATAATGGTGGAATATGCAAAAGCAAACTGCATACCATTGGCCTCCTTTTAGAATTTTTATGGGTACTGTCATTTAAGATACATTCCCTCTTTTTTAAAAGGTGAAAGCCAAGTGTTAAAAAGTTCTGTAATCAGAAACACTAAATATGAGATTTTTAATGGAAGTATTCCAGTGTTATGAGACCACTTTGACGAATATGTTTGTACATTTGTTGCCAATCAACATCCATATTCTGTGAACACATAAAAAATTCTTTCAACTTTTATCTATGGTAGTTTCTGATGTGTAAATATTTGCACCTTTGAGTTTAACAATTACGTGCGAGTTGGTCTGGATTACAGTCATTTTATGGTACACAATATTTTCTTTATTATATAGATTTATTTTTAGACAGCATTTAATAGTACTCAGAAAAAAAGCATATCATTTTCTTAACATGTGATATTGACTCCATCTTTGTAAGCCGAGGTTCATTCTGCTCCCATAGCCTTGACAAATTCATTGAGGTAATACATGCATCATTTTGTTACTCCTAGGCTCAGTACAATGGTACTAATGACTAAATAGAACAAACAGAACATTTGTATTGTGTTCTTGTTACACTTATGGTAGTTTGAAATGGGATACCTGAAGTACTTGTACAGTTGACCCAGAAATTTACAGCAAAATCTGATTGTACTGATTCTTTTCTTTTAGATTTTTCATATGAATAAGATAATCTTGAAATGAAAACATTTAGTGATTGTCATCATTATTTGAGCTGTAAGGGGCACAACTGCCAGAAGTCATTATTTTTTTTTGCCTTACAGTTAATCTCCCAGGGTCTCAGACTATGAAATAAAAGTAGACAAGTCAAACTTTTAATTTGTCAGAATATTTAATTCAAATGAATACCAATAGATCTGAATTTTATATAGCCATAAAAACACACTACAGTTATTTCACTTGGGTATAAATATTTTATAAGTTATACATGTACATGTAATAACTTAAAATTTTGAATGCAGTCTTTCCTCAATTTATGTTGTTGGGGCATTGGTATTTTATTGGGATGGGGGTGTACTGAACTCTTGACTTGGGGTGATTTAGTGTTCACATTTATATCAGATCTTATGTATGACATTGTATTTATGGCGAGTAGAGTACCAATACATTGTGTAGGATCAATCACTCGCAGTGTTCAAAATGGATGAATATCTGTAGATTCAGTTTGCTGTTACTGTGTATTGTCCTCTTGATACCAGAGTTCACCTATTTCTAGGAGTTTGCCATCTGTCAGTGGAGTGTTTGGATTTTTTGTGTCTACACGTTGTGAGATAGGCTGATTGATTCTAAGGTTACATACATTGACATGACTCCATGAACAAACTCCTGCCAGTGAGCTGAGTTATTGGGAAAAAAGGGGGGGGGGTCAAGTTTGTGGACTTTAGTGTAAATTGTTTTTCTCTGTGATCTTGGAATGAATTGGTTTTTCGACACTTGCTTCTAGCAAATTGAAGTATTTATCTTGTATTTCTGAAACTTTTAAAACTGATGTTTGTTTTAACAAATTACATAATACAGATTTTTGGAGTACTTTAAAGATGTGATATTTTACTGTTATATGTAATTGTGCATTTAGCTGATCCATTTTGTAGCCCCGTCATTCAAAAAAGAGAATATGTCTTGTACCATATTGGTCAAATAATAATTTTATTTGTCAAAAGGTGCATGCTTTTACCAAGGGAAAAAATTAAGTTAATTTTTTTAAATAAAATAAAATATATATGCCAGCCAGTGAATATAAGTAAATTAAATGAATTAAAATGTGTCTTTTATGTTGTTGAAAGTAAAAATCAATTCAATATACCTTGCTGGAAATATTTTAACAAATTTGTTTTATTGGTGGCAACTTTGTCTTTTGTCATATAGGTGTATGTGATTATTTGTAGCAAGTGTCCATGGTACATGTTTTGTACACAGTGTTGTCCGATGTCCAAAACCTTAGTGATCCAGAAACCAAACCCACCATTATAAAGTATTTGAATCTGCTATTTGTTTTTATCTTGATATTTGTAAAATGTGTATAGATAACTGTTGATTTAATGCATGTATGTTCTGTGAATTTATACTTATTTGTAGAAGGGCAGTGTGCTGGTTGTCCTTGGACCGAGTCTTATGTTTTGTTTGTTGATGAAGAGTGTGCTGTTTAATGACTTGTTATTAGTAATGTAAGATTAAGTTTGGTATTCATGTTTGTTTAAAGCAATAAAAACAATTTTATTTGACAATTTTGATTGTCTCTCAACAATAAAAATGACAATAATTTTATCTCACCTGAGCTTAAAGCTCAAAAGAGATAAAGTTTTACATAGGAATAAATAAAGGAAAAATCTTCAAAATTTTCTAATCAAAAACTATTGGACCGGAAAGACTGAAAATTGTGTGGAAGCATCTAGAGGAATTGTAGATTCAAGTTAGTTCAAACCATGATCCCTGTAGAGCAAGACTACACTTTCGTGGAGGGGGCCAGGGGGTCACGTACATGTATACTAACAGAGAAATCTCTCTAAAATCATTTTAAAAACTAAAACAACAAAAGCGTTTTTAATGTTTACCATAAGATTATTTAGAAATCTATGTAGAAGCAATTTTTTTTTCTAATCATGATTCCCGGGTGTAGGGCGGGACTACAACTTCTTCGGAGGGGGTTCAATTTTAACGTAGGAATAACTTAAGATAAACCTTTATAAATATTTTAAATACTAAAACAGCATAAGCCTTTCAATGTTTAACTAAAGAATATGTGAAGAAAATTTGAAAATCTTTTCAAATACTAGTAAGATCTTATTTTCTAATTTATCAAGATATTTTGTATTTTATACCGTAATGCCAATTTAATCCGAGTAAAGGCTTTTGTTGCCCAGGTGAAGGATGTGGCCCATTGGCCTCTTGCTAAAACTGTTTTCGGGTCAACTGCTAAAAACTAAATTGAGCTTTCAAATATTGTCTAGCTCAATCTGCGTTAGTCTCAAGTACCGGTAAACTTTTTACATCTTAATTTTTTCGCCAAGAACTACTGAACTTGGTATTAAGTATCTTTGGATGAGAGGACATTCTTCATTCTTTCCAAGTTAGATTTTTTTGTCCCAAACAATACGTTTGCATTATAAGCCATCTCATATATTTAAGGTCCATGTTTGTGTGGTCTGATCTAGCAACATAAATGTAAACGTGTGTGAATTGTTTTGACATTTAAGAAATGGTTTTATGCATTGACAATTTTTAATGTCTTGTTAAAAGAACATAATTATAAGATAGAGCTTCTGATATTATTGCAGAAGTTAGCTTATAATAAATGCATTTAAATTCACCCGTTCACCCATAAGGGCTGAGAAGGGTCCACTTTAGGAAAGGTTCAATGCTACCCAAAACATAGCTGCAGGTCTGTACCTCCCGGTCTGAAAAAATTCGGATGGAGGTCGTCCATCCGAATTTTTTCAGACCGGGAGCTACAGACCTGCAGCTACCCAAAACATTACATTTCCATATTTAGGTAGCCTATGCCGAAGTATTTGTTTTTAGAAAAATATTCAACGCCAAAAAAATTAAATTTCCTGTGTGCTTTGTGAGATTATTTTTTACATTCTTATCATTGTTAACGGAGTATAGTCCGCGTCAAAATCAAATACATGAAAAATTCAAGTCTTAGAATTTACATAGCATATGCCTGTAGTCCAGGGAATAAGGAAATATAACGTCAATAGCCTGTAATACCTAGCTATTTATCGCGACTGTAAACACTTAAATATGTAACAAATGATCGGGTAACTTTCTGAAGCTACTTTCATTAGGCATGCAGTGTTTTGAATAGAAGATCAAATTTATTGCTGATGTCATGATATTTATACAACACTTATAGATACTGATATTGCATATACTAACACGTATGAATACATTGCTATCAAAACACATCAGCTGTGTAAAAAAATACATTAAACATATAAAACGTAAAAATGGAGTTAGCAATTAAAGTATATTAAAAATCTGCTCAGGGTTGCCAAGTCATAAAATGGAAAAGCATTTTGTATTTCCCGCCACTTAAATCTTTGACATGCAATAGACAACTTCTGACAGAAATTTAGGTAAAAAAAAGTCTAAAAACCACATAGAGTTCGACGATTATTTGGAACACATGCTGACAAAGAGAAGAACTCCCGAAATAACGTACAGACAGCCACTAGCTGCGGCGAGTGCGAAGGCCCATTGTAAATAATCCGTGTCCACTTTTGAGCCGTATATGATGACGCCCAACATAATGACACCACCTGTAATAAAATATAGGGCGATAAGAAAAAACTTTATCATCATATGATTGATTAGCCTGATGCAACGTTTGAATGCCGTACCTGTTCCCAGAGTAAGGATGGCCGTTAGAAAGGCGACTATTTTATTCCCCGATGTTTTGGACACACACGTGTACAGAACAAGAAAGAGGAGCCCGACGATCGCAGCAATCAGACCTATGGCTTCGAACACTCTCGTAGACTCGAACCAGTCTGAAACTAAAACAAACCAAACAGTATAATCTGTGTTGTAAGAGTTTATGTATGGAATCCAGTTTGTAATTATGTACGTATTATACGTGGGGGTGGCCAGATGGAAGACACGGATTTTGGTATAGTATTTCAGATAAATACCCGTGTTTGTCAGAAAAAGATTATGGTCTTTATTTTTGATCTTTCAAAGCTTTCCTCTGCCATAAGTGAGACTTGACATCTGTGGAATGTGATTTGAAGGGACGATATAATGAAAATCAACAACCTATCGTGGGGGCTGGTCAAGGCGACGGCTTTAAAGCCCCCCCCCTTTCCCCCGAATTGATGGAAGGTTTGTAAAGGTTTTTTTATTATTATTAATTAATTCATCTTGAAACTCGTTTCACCACGTGGCGTCGCTGGTCTTCTGCCATATGTTACGGCTGTACTACAGAGCTCTTATGAAGGTGATGGATGGAGCTGCTTCTGGATAGTTCGAAATATCTGACGTTTTCATGGCTTTTTTAATGATTTGGATTTTTACTTGCCGGGAAAACTTTCCTGGCAAGTAAAATATCAAAATCATTAAAAAGGCCAGGAAAACGTCAGATATTTCGGACTACTTCTGGATCGATCGCTCGGGAACATTCCCGCTGTTTGGCTGCTTACTGAGAGCTTAATCGTTGACAAACACAACGTGCAGACTCCCAGAATTGAATCTCTTAAAAATGGCATCACTCTTTTTATCTTATGGGAATTAGGTCACCAATATATTCATTTGATCTCAACTCTTGGCAAAACATTTTGACTCCGGTAGCGCTTCGATTACTTTGGAATTCATGGACACTTGTTGAACGGAAAACACATCGATATGTTTGATCTTATTTTGAAGTACATGTATACATGTACACAAAAAGGATAAATAATTTATAAAATTCTGCGAGAGTATAGTACATATTGACTGTGGTTTACGACGATACATTATAAGATGCACGTATTTCGGAACCTTAAAACTGCTTGGTCCGATTTTATATAAAATTTTGTTTACGCTTTTAAACAATGGTTAAGCGAAATATGTGTATAATAATAGACAAATACAGCAGTTTTCCCGGTCAATTAAGCCATATTTCAATGAAAAGATAATGTACAAAATTTCTTTTACAAAACAAACGACATAAAAAGGTATCGCGTTATTTCGCCTCGTATCAAAATTCGCCCCTGGCATCGAGGCATGGAAGATGATTGTAATTACACCTATAACATCGCTTTCAATAGAGTCTAAATTTGAGTAATGTTCTGGCAAATAAAAAATAAACATGTGTACATTATGTTTACTATTATTTCTGAAGTTTGTTTTGTTTACAATCGATGCATAACATGCGGGTTGAATAAACCCAAACATTCGGGGGACGAAACTAAACGGTTCCCTTTCCTAAACATTCCCATAATGCATTTTGGTTTGTTTTTTTCTTTGCCCAAAGAGAAATTATTTTATTTACTTTGAATATTTCTAACTTTGAAAGGAGACCGATTCCGCGGGTGTAATTAGGGGAAAGTTTATTACTTTCTAAGATAATTGGTTTATATAGAAAATTATTTGATACTATATGATAGCCAAAAAAATCGGACCATGCAGCTTTAAATTATACAGTACCCACTTCCCCTGTATAACTGGCAAATGTGGGTATAAGTTGATTTTAAGACCTGAGTTTGTAGATGTTATATTGATAAAGTTTAACCAAGCAAAGTCCAAGGTCAGTAGTACATGTCCAGCATAGCTTGACGCGACCTTCTCTTGTCGATTCCAATCCGGCTCATGCTTAACCACCAAACTGAGCCTTTTGGTAAACGATGGGAGTGAATTTGAGCTAAGTTTCTGCAGCAAAAGTTAAGGCCATAACAGACATCTGTGACTTTGTCCTGGCCATGCTTTCTCTCTCCTAAGCTCAATCTTGCTCATACTTAACTAAGAGGCTATCTGCAGGCTAGGGTGTGTAGATACATTGAATCAAGTATCGAGGTCAAATGTCAAGGTGAGACCTATGTGTAAAATCCTTGTCCAGGATTTTTTTTTCTTATCCGCATTTGAGCTCACCAGTAGCATGCTTGTTAAATAAAGGATGTGCAATGATGTGAATAGATTTCTAAGTCTGTGGTTTGCGTCAAGAAAAGTCTTCTAACATGCTTTCCATCCAAATCACCCCTGCGAATGTTATTGTCATTTAAATTTAGACCATTTTGTTTTAGTTGACCCTTTCAGTTTCGCAGTAAAAATCGAGCCTCGTGTTTATAGTCTATTTCCTAGAATCTAGGTACTTGTAATCAAATATAAACTTTAGACGTTTATTGATTTTAAACTTTATCTTCATTAATTGGTCGATAAAATGAGTTCTAGAAATAAATGTGACAATAGATAATATACGTTTTTTCTGATGTTGCAACAATTAACATGCTTAGTAGCGATCTGCTCTATGGATTAATTTTCGATCCGCGCCTGACCTAGTAATACCATCAAAAGTAAAACAGACTATACTATTTTATGCAGAATGTTACTTGAAAATGACTCGATATACTAAGTTTTTATACAAAACAGACACCAATTCTTTTTTTTAAAAAGCGTGGTATTGCACACTAAAAGCATAAAACATGGCTATGATTTTATCAAGCAACCCAATGTTTACATTTTCAACCACGTGTAGAGTTGTTGAACACGAACGATAACTCTTTTCGGAATATCATCGTTTAGTTAAAATAACCACTAGATGATGAAATAAGACATATATCTTAATAGATTTTCATGTTTTAACATAAATCAAAGTAAGATATGAAATGAAAAACGGTCAGTACTTGCGTATTTTGAGAATATTATCCGAACACTTATACTTCCGCTCGAATTTTCACAGGAACTGAACAAATCTCAGCGAAGTCTCGTGAACTTTCATTCGAGCACCTCTGGATTTATTACATACTTTGCAACGATAAAGAAAACATTCCGAACACATTCGCAGGGGTGCAAATGCCCTTTATTAAAGCTGCACGGACACTATCTCATGCTTTAAACTATTTAAGCCCTAGCAGTTGGTCTTTTTATGACCTTCAATCCCATTCAAATTTTATGGATCAAGGTGACTTGGATTTTTTGAGTTTATCAAAGTTTTCCACCGATTAATAATCCATGGAAATATGTGTTAAGTAAACGTGTACTGCAGTAACTTGGCTTGTGTCATGCTACATGTACAATGATAAGGTTATTGATTTAGTTTCTACATGATTTTTAAAGTCAATGCTAGCCTGAAGCATATATTTTAGTTTTGTACATATATTTGAGATTTTTTAAGCATGTAAAAGCAGTCAATTAATTGTGTTGTCAGACAAGGATATAATTAGGTTCTGTACATGGGGGTGAGGGAGGGGGTCCTATTTAATTACAACCAAGTCCCTGTAATGTAATCATTAATTAAATGACGATATCCTCAGGAGAATTTCTCTGTTAAGATTCGGTAATGCAATACGCACGAGTGTAGCAACAGACGTGGGGTTTAAGTGCATCATCTGTAGCTGGGTAATATGTCCGAATTTTCAGACCGGGAGCTACAGACCTGCAGAGGATGTACCGGGTTACAAGACAGCCGTAGCATGCATACACATGTAGATTGTTGATTTTCGCGGTCCGTCCGCCACTTGTTATTTCTCTCTCGGTCCCTGCACGCATTTTCCGTAGTCGGCCAGTGTCCCCCCAAAACAATGTAGTTCCTTCACATGATTGTTGTCATACACGTATTAAACGTCAGATCTATTATTAATGGCTCGATCTTAGCAGACATGATTATCTCGAACACAGGGAAACCCCATTCTTATATGTGAACACTTAGAACAATGAAGACATCGATCAAGTAGGGCTGTAGAATTTTTCTAGATCTTTGGAACAAAATCAAATATCATGCATAGAAGGATTTTTGTGTAAGACTTGTGCACACCTATCCCTCGGGGTTACAAAGCGGCGACCATACACATATCGACAGGTAAAACCCATTAAAGGTATATCAAAATCAAGGTAAATATGTAACGAAAACGAAATAAAATTCTTGTTTTACCCCTCCCATCGACCTTGCACGGAGGCGCTGTTTCGACGCGTGGGCCTGCAGGTAACGCGCGCTGTAAACAATCAACAAATGTCGAGGCCGCCGCCTCTAGCATTGCACACATTCCTTGCATCCTAAACAAGCAAGAATCGTTGAACTTTAATAAATGATCTTGCAATTTAATTTAACTTTCATAAAAGCTGATCCGCGAAGTAAGTCCATGCACGTGGTAAAATTAATGATCTTCCTACATTATGAAATGAAAATAAATTTTTAGCAAAAATTTCTGCATTGACATGAAGATGAGAATTTGACTAAGTTTATACGGAAAGATTTGGATTTAGAAATGATCAAGGCAATACTAGTACGTACGATAGGTGTCTTTTCCCAGTTCATCCAAGTCCGTGTAGTAACTGCAGCCATCCAGTCCAAGAAAGAGCCCACAACTTTGCCAGAGGCCGCTGTGTCCTCCCAAAGGATACTTCCTCCAATAAGGGGCACCGAACCCCACCAAAAACACCACAAAAGCGATTATTATGAAAACAGTCGCTACTTTCGTAGCGACTGGGGCGTTTCCAAGTCCGGCCATTTCACTCCGTACGCTACCAATATCCAAGTGAGCTCTAGATGGCGAGTTGCATGTACAACGGGGCCGCGTGGGTGTATGTGATTAAGACACTCGTTCACAATGTATAGACTAGGGTTAAAAACAATATTTATATCAGAAGTGGGGAATAAGCGAAAAATGGGAGAGGTAAACCCGTTTTATAGCAAGAAATGACAAATTGTCATAACACTCTGCTATATTACATGATGATGGGAAACACTTGACCATCATTAGTGCGTTGTTCGAGAGTGTGTGTCATTCACTATTCGACAATTGTTTATTCATTTCCCACTTTGAATATTGGCCGATTAAGTCGTATTTTGTGGCAAAAAATTGCTTTGTAGATTGATATCTTTATTATGCATATTTCATTCAACTACGTTTTAATTAACTGTGTGTGTGTGTGTGTGAGAGAGAGAGAGAGAGAGAGAGAGAGAGTTATAGTTATGTATTTGTAATTCGTAAATCTTTATTACCGACAGAAGGGCGTTTCCGTTCCATTATAGTGGAATACAAGGGAACATAACTGTCGAATGTATTGCTTAAATATCATACTGTTTGTGAGCAAAAACCACTCGATATTTTTATTATGGTTCACATTACATTACAGACAAATTAGATGGCAATCAAGTAATCAACGATCAATTAAAATGTATTTGACCCCCTCCCGGAAAAAACGATTCTTTTCTTTTTTTTCGGGGTGGGTGGGGTTATATCTGTAGATATGATTATGCCCTTTCGCAGAAATGAAATTTCTCTACAATAAAAAAATTCCTGCATAATAAACTCTTATTTCAGGTCCTGGGCTAGCATTTCCAACAGAAACGTGTGGCAGGTGATCAAAAGAATAAAGCGCAGTACTGAATCAGTAATTTACTCCGACCTTGGATTTACTGCGTAATCAAAAGATGAAAGAAATTTCTTACTAGCAGTCTCACTCCGAGTTAGTAATGGAGACACTATACAGGTTGGGTGGAGCTCCTATACTACTCTGCACGCGACTCATTACACTCGTGATGTACATGCAAATTGGGGTCAAGTGATTGCTCGCCTGCTTCCTTGAATATGGTGTGTCATTCAAGTGGGATCATGCGTATTTATTGTATGATTGATGCAACAGGCGACGGTATTTCTGACGTTTAACTGGCATAAAAAAATTTATGGAAAATCAGACGTTATCTACTAGAATTCTCTATAAGAAGCATTAAAGAGTACAAATGGCATTGCGGCGCATGTACGAGTAAGAGAATGATCAATCAATGAACCTCTCGTGTGCGGTTATTAGATTACATAAACTACACATATCTATATATTTGTGTAACGATTTTATTTTTATGATATCTCAGTAAAACAGTTTAGAGGCTATGAATAGTCCAACAACTAATGTAAAGGTCGAACTGATTGGTTGCCATGGGAACGAAGCGCCATTACAATTGTCCGTGTCACAGATACATTCTAGCAGATTGAGGGACTCGGTACAAGTGTCACGGGTGAAGTTTCCAAAGAGTTTGGAGTGGTTGTGGTAAGTATTGTTATAGCAGCTTCTGACTACCAAGTGACCTAAATAAATAGAAAGGAAAAAAAATAATATGTTAAATCCTTCCTAACACGCAATTCCAAATATCCGTAAATTTAATATAAATCCATAAAATATTCATTAATTCAAAAATATTCTCTTTAGGACCGGGCTGGTTAGTGAAGGATCTACTAGGACTTTAAAGCAGTAAAATGAAAATTATATAGTTTAACTTTAAAATTTGACTTTTCTTTCTATATTTTATTCAGAGCTCTTCTTTTTAAGAAGATCATTATAGTCTAAAAATGGCCACGACATGCAACCCTCTGAATTCAATATTGGCAGTACGTTACAAGCGCCAAATAATTACAGGCATATGGGTATATCCCTCTAACTATTTTTAGAACAGGACAACAAAGTAGTTCCTTTAAGCAAAATAGTTCCTATTCTTGCAGAGTGTATATACATTTATTGGGACATTTTAAATCAGAATGTTTGACACATACCAGAAAAGAGGATTTGCAATTTTAAAACCAAGTGTCAAAATCAAATTATCATTTGAAGGAAAGAATTGAAATAGTTTGATGTACACCCTTTCCAAAACTGTGTAATTCCCAATTTTTACTTTCATTTTCAGAGTTTTTCAATACAGACGCATTTTGCCGGAAAACGAATCTGACATCACACCACGAAATTTTAACAGGAGAGAGAGTATTTGATGAGCTTTTATTCAAGAGGTCCCTCGTTTCTGAACGAAAATTAGGGCCGGAGCTACGAGCCCGAACGTTAACATTACCGCCTATAGAAAATGCATTAGTGGACTATACCCATATGTCGTCAGCAGACTATGACAATATGGAATACCGTAGATTTGGTCCTCTATGACGGCCTTTCTGCAGCCTATACCGTTAGAAGCGCACCCCTTACTGAAGTTCCCCGTCAGTGTTTCCCCGCAGGCCGCGTCTGCGTTAGAGTTACAGACGTGGCATGATATTGCAATGGCTGAAATATAAAACAAGTACATGATATTTCAGTTGCTGGGAAAAGTCAAACAATATTATACATGATATTGTAATCGTTGATTAGAACATTACATAAAATTGCAATGGCTGGGAATAGTAAAACAATACATGATACTGCAAATGCAATGGCTGAAGAAGAAATAACTAGTACTATTTGCTATTTCAATGGCTGGAAAAGACACTACATTATACTGCAATGGCTGAACACAAAAAAAAAAATGGCTGGGAAAAATTACATGATATTGTATTGGCTGGGAAAGACATTATATACATGATTTATTCAATGGCTTGTAAAGACATTAGTCATTTAGATGATATTGTAATGGCTGGGAAACACAATTATTACATGATCTTACAATGGCTTGTAAAGACTTGCATGATATTGATTATTGAAATGGGCGAGAAAACATTACAATCTTTTTGTAGTGGCTGAGTAAGACATTAAGGAATACGTTTACTCAGTGGCGCAAAAATTCCACTGATAGGAACGAAAAACTCCCAATAAACACTATTGTACATTGTAGCCTTACTATAGTAGTGCTATTTTTCACTTTCAAATAGCTATACTAGTAGTCTGTCCCAAGATATTTATGCTGCACATTTGGACGATTTTTAATAAAAATACACATACCTGTGAAAGAAGTGCAATTGAAATCGATGAAAGGAAAAATTTCCAAGATAACTTCATTCACACATTATCATTTTCCCCTCGTAAAAATTCACAGGAACGAAAACACATTTCCTACGGAGATTTATAATGGGGAATCCGAATGTTGACATCTTTTCTCCATTCGGAAGTAATCGGGACACCTCGCGCAATTTTTCAACGTTATCATCCGGGCGTCTTCATCTTAGCAATGGAAAAAACCCGTAAACTTTTTATTTTTAGCCGTGTATTGATACCCGACAAGCTAGAGGGGGCGTTTCAAAAGGGAAATCTTGGGATTTTTTCATACTATTGAATGAACATCGTCTGAACCAAGAGGTATTTATAAATATCGAATAATTTAAGAAAATATGCGGCAAAAATATCTTGGGACAGACTATAGGTCAATGACCTTTTTTTTTATTCTAGTGACCTCTCCGTTAAAATTGTACCCCTTTACCAAAGTTTCCTTATTTTGAAATTATTACATATAATAAAACGATTTGTTGTGTGGAAAACTGTGAAATATTGATAGCTTCTACTCTGTCCCAAAATATCCTGGATTCACATTTTGCTTAATTACTCAATATTTATAAATACCTCAGGGTTTGAACGATGTTCATTCAAAAGTATTAAAAATTTTCAAGATTTCTCACTTGAAACGCCCCCATTAGCTTATCAGGTTTCAATACAAGGCTAAAAAATGTGATGTCTACGGGGATTTTGTATTGCAGTAAGCCCGGATGATAACGTTGAAAAAAAGCGCGAGATATTCCGAATGGAGAAAAGATGTATAGTTCCTATCATATCGCGGGTTCTATGGTATCGCGGTATTACTGATTAGGTATAGTAGCACGCGCTGAAATTGACATTTGACATCGGGATATTTTTAGACATAGTAAACAGAGAAACGCTGAACATCACTGAGGTATATAATAGAGGAGATTCACAATAACACAGTTTCTGATTTTTTTACAAATTAATTTAACTACCGCGATATCATAGGTCCGGCTCATAAACTTTCCCCATTATAAATCTCCGTAAGAAATCTATTTTCGATCCTGTGATTGTTTTCGAGTGAAAAATGACAATGTGTCAATGAAGATATCTTGGAAAATTTCCCTTTCATCGAATTTAATTGCACTTCTTTCACAGGTTTGTATATTTTTATTAAAAATCGATCAAATGTGCTGCATAAATATCTTGGGACAGACTACTCACTACAGTATAGTTATCTACTTCAAATATTGTTCGGATTTAATTTCTTTACTGTAGAATTTCCTCTATCAACTGCAGAACCGAAATGAACAATTTTTTTTTCTTGGAAAGAAGTTCTTTCGGTTTATTACATCGCCGGAATCCGGTTCCACTAGCCATTCATGAATGTTAAGGTGTTCGTTCGGCAGGAGGGTAGAAGTCGACAGAGAATATCAGCTTTCCATCTTCGCGGGTATGAACAACGAAGCCCCCCCCCCCCTCCACCCAATTTTCACAACTCTACCAATATAGTTATTTTCAGTACTAAGCAGAAATAGTGAATTTATATTATGAAAGTATACTTATTCTTATAAGTGTCACTTACAACCAGTAATAAAGCAGAATATCATCCAAAAGGCGGGTAAGCACGAGGATAAAATTCGCGCTGCCTCTTCTTTCCACATGGTTGCTCTTTCAGTGACGTCATAGGTGTAACCACATTTTATAATGCTTCTGGTTCAGACCGTACCGGAAGTGTTGTGTGACTGTTCCCGTCCAGCAGTTCAAGAATTGAAGGAGCTGCCCCTTTCTTTCTGATGGTCCAAATTTTGACTATGTTCCTTTTTTTGTTTACGTAGCGTCCGTTGTCTCAGGAACACAGGCAATTTTTATGCATATGATAGTCATACTATGACAAACAATCAACTGGTCCTGTATTTATTAAACGATATATTTACATCTATCGAGTATGATTCCCACTATTTCTTAGGGAAACCAAAAGTTAATTGATAGCTCTATAGAAACAGCCAGTCTGAAATCTACACACCCCGTTTATCGATTGGTCGAAATCTACAGCGGCTGAAACTGACAGGGCTGAAATCGACACGCCCTGTTTATCAATTGGTCGAAACCTAAGCGACCTAAGAAAAATCACGGACTGCACGAGATAATCATGATCATGATGTCAGACTCAAAGTCTCAAAAGAGACGATTTGGCTGTTTCTTTTAGCCAACGTACTTATGTACGTAAACAGTAAAAAGTAGCGATCATTGCAGAAAAAAAATTACATAACTCGCTAACGGGGGTATGTCGCCACCTTCATATCCCGCATGAATCACCAAAGAAAGCATTTTATTGTTTAAGTACATCAAACAAGTAAGAAATAAGGCTAATTTATGAAGTTTTTCCAACAAAAAGGAGTAAATTTTGTTCATCCAACTTTATTCTGTATTTAAATCATCGTACCGGCTACGAAAATAACAAGAGAAAAGTTGTCAATGTGACAGCAAACCTAGTTTTCTTTTGTGTGAACAGTATCCACAAGATAAGTATTGATGCAAAGCATCAAATCGGCCGCAAACTGTTTGAGGAGGCAAATTGCAGTACGTTTTAATGAAGTAATACAACCTTACTTTTTTGAAAGAGAAAACTACTATTTCTAAAAAAAAATAATATTGAATATCATGAAGCATTTTCATTTTTAGCAAAATGCATTAAACAAAAATATTTATAGCATTGTAACCTCCATTTGAAATGTACATCAAAAGTAGTGCTATAATGAAACTGAAATTAAACGGTGGGTGTAATGAGCCTCCTTTAAACACTTTAAATGATGTGCATACGAGTAAAAGAAATACACACCTACATGTATTTTTTGCTGAAGTTTATTTTTTAAACAACATTTGTAAACAATAAACAAAACTTGTAAAATGAAAAAGAGTGCTTGTCTATTTTCATAAGATTGAAAGAAAAAAATATTGTCCCAATTCTCAACCGATGCATTTTTTTTAATTCAAAGCTGCAAGATAGAAGTTTGAGGAAAGGGCAATAACTCTTTGACATCCTCCCAATGTACGCAATGTGTGGAAATATTTTTGAAAAAAAAAAAAAAATTAAAATGTCATTTAAATGTAAGCATTTGAAATCGTTTGCTTTAATCAAACTATGTGATTTTTATATGCACTTTTGTTTTTCATAATTTACTCTGTTAAAGAACGTGACGATGCCGATTTTTTTAGGGGGCAAAAGATGCTGCATGCTATTGCATACTCAAAAATACAAAATACAATATGATATGGTTGTTTTTAAGCATGCAGAATAATAAAGAACAAAACATGAATTGAATGTAAAACATCTGCATTTTTTTACTCCGTCTTTTCATTCTTTTTTATCGTTTTTAATGAAGTACTATCCGGAATCTCGTATTCATAACGAGTTGCTTTTATATCTTATACACTCCTCTCCTTTGGAGCATTCATTGTTTAAATATAAAAACTTAAATAAATTTACAAATTTATGTACAATAAAAGTAAGTAAGAAAATATTTTGTTAGAAATCAAGTAAAACTCAATTAAAACATTTTTGAAAAATAATATAAATCGGAATTTTACGAGTGTAATGAAATTAAATATTTCTTTAGAAATAGGAATAATAACGTCTCATTTCCCCATGTGCACATTCTAACACAACCACAAATAGATCGACCGCTCCTGCGGCCGATAATAATCCATGTGTCATCCCTGAATTGGTAAACACACTATCTCTGATATATCGGTATGTACAATTGATCTGCAAAACAACAACAAACTTCCTCTCTTTTTCAATAACCGGATTTTTTCTTTGTATAGAACCCGGTTAAAAACCATATGACGAACCCTATGATGTAAAGGTCTTAAAGAACTTTTTTCCTAGAGTGTCCGAGGGATACTTTTTTTTGGGGGGGGGGGGGTGGTGGCTGGGCGCTAGGCATATTATTCATACATACATGCACTTTGTAAATTAAGAAAGCGCTTTATTGTTTAATCAACTTCAATTGCTGTGCGCTGTGCATGCATATTCAACGGCGCGCGGTTTAATATGTCACTGATAAATAACGCAATATTCACTGAAGGTCGTCGCTCAAAGAACATCGTCATTTTGTGTTCATTGATGAAGTCATTCTGACTTTCAACAGCAATTTCATTTACATGCTTTGTGTATACATTGTAAATGCCGTTTCACGCTAACAAGTGCGGTGCTTATTTTGATGGGCAAATTATATATATATATACATGTATATGGGTTGATTTTTTTTAAAAGTTGATTTTTTGCGGTTTTGGTAATAATTTAATAAGGTGAAATAATTTTGAGGCTTTGAAAAATATTTTGAGCCCAAATAAACCAAACAAACCAAAAACATTCACACACACAAAAACCCACATAAAACACAGCAAGTGAACTTGAAATACGAATTCAAAGTTAAGATGAAGAAATGCTAAAATCTATAACAAAGAAATAATCTAAATAGTTATTAAGAGAAAATAATGTCATTTCAATGTTGAACGATGTTTTATGTAGATTTGAGGCTATATTCATTTGCATTTAATGTCTTTCATGTTACTTTGAAAAACTGAAAAAGGTATGCACAGTAAAAATAGTTATTCGACTGTCATTTTTAGTACGTTGGTTAAATTAAATGATATTCTATACAGTTGCATATGTATATTAACACTTGCTCAAATCTGTGCTTACATGTAATAATTAGAAACTCTTTCATACTTTCTAATAATACTGTACATTTAAGAATGGTATTAAGAGCGAAAATATCAGAATTCTGAAACACGGTAAAATTCTGACAGAATGCAGGCACGAAGCATTTGAGGGGGGGGGGACTTTTTCTCGCAGCAAACATTTTTCTTATATTTACAATGAAAAGAAGGAAAGTAAGAGTGAACTTGAAGTTATAGGTAGCCTTATCCAATATGCTACGCATACATGTAGGAAAGTAAGAGTGAAATTGAAGTTTTAGGAATACGAATATGCTCCCCCCCCCCCCCCCCGATTAGGATTTTCGTGATTTTTGGATTTTGGAAGTTGTCTTTTTTTTCTTCCTTTTTTATTTTTTGCTTGTCAAGATTTTTTTGGATGATTCTGCCCCCCCCCCCCCCGTTTAAAAAAAAACGATGCTACGTGCCTGGAATTATTAGAGCATTTATACAAACATAGGTAATCACAGATTACAAAGCTCACCGAGACGAGGCAATACCTTTATGAGGAATCACCTCTATGAGACCACCTTTATCATATTATATGAAAATCATAGTAATAATGATCTTGGATATACATGGATACTGTTTTGACACAATATCGTTTAACTATATCATATGTTAAAAAATTGTATAGTAAACATATGTTCATTTCATACGGTATTATATGATACAATGTTTATCAATACAATAATATGAAATATGATATTGCATCCTATTATAATTACTATATGATATAATACAATAAAATACTGTGACAAATAATGATGAACTATGATATTGTAACATTTGATATGACATTGTATCGTGTTATACATTATTGTATTTGATCAGATAATACAATATCATAATATATAATATATGATACAATATAGTATTATATCATACAATATCATATCACATAATACATCACAATATTGTAACATATGATACTATATTATATTATATGATACAATATCATATTATACAATATCATATAAAACACTTTCATGCGATATAATAATATATTGTATAAACGAATATCATATTATACAATATCGTAACATATGATCTGGAAACGATATAAATTATAAAATATCATATCATATGATACAATATTATATGTTGCAATATCATATGAAACAATAGCATGTGATAAAATAGTATATAATACAATATCATATTATACAATATTGTATCATAATATACAATACTATACATAACAATATCATGATACAATATCATATCATAATGTACAAAAAAATTGATACAATATCATATCATACAACTTTTTACAATATAATATATGATATAATATTAAATCATATAAAACAATAGTGTATCATATCATACAATACTATATCATAGGAATCATATTATATCATTTAACAACAAACACATCTATCAAGCAGGTTTGAGTGAGGTAGTAGATTTTTTTTAGCATCCTTGATAATGGAGATCAGGCTCTGCATCTGAAGCTACCTCTGCAGTTCATTAATATTATAGTTAAATCAACTATGCAAGCTATTATCTATAAAATATGTGACATGTTCCAAAAAAAAATCTCATCCAGCATCCGAAACCTATGGCTCAGATTCAGCATTCAAGCCTGCCAGGTGTATCCATATCATACAAGACGCATCATCCATGCAAGTTTGGTGAAGTTAGGACCAGTAATAACTAAGATATAATCATCAGAGAGCACCTGCTCCAAAAACACCAGCTCTTAAAGCCTTAACCTCCCTCCAGCATCTGATGCATCATCCATGCAAGTTTTATGAAGTTAAGACCAGTAATAACTAAGATATAATCATTAGAGGGCACCTGCTCTAAAAACTTTAACCAGCTCTAAAAACCTTAACCTCCTTCAGCATCCGAAACCTATGGCTCAGATTCAGCACTCATGCCTGTCAGGTGCATCAGTATTATAAGATGCACCATCCATGCAAGTTTGGTAAAGTTAGGACCAGTAATAACTAAGATATAATCTTCAAAGGGCACCTGCTCCAAAAACTTTAACCAGCTCCAAAAACCTTAACCTCATCCAGCATCCGAAACCTATCGCTCAGATTCAGCATTAAAGCATGTCTGGTGCATCAATATCATAAGAGGCACCATCCATTTAAGTTTGGTAAAGTTAGGACCAGTAATAACTAAGATATAATCATCAAAGGGCACCTGCACCAAAACTTTTAACCTGTCTTTCAAATCCGTAAGTAGGTCAAGATGCATCATCAATGCAAGTTTGGTGAAGATAGGACAAGTAATAACTTAGATACAGGACCTGCAACAAAAACCTTAACCAGGTCCGGACGCCGACGCCGGGGGTATAGCATAAGCTCCCCCTGACTTTATCTCGGTGAGCTAAAAAAGAGTCTTGAGCAAGTCCAATTGACATGGTTTGGTGAAATATGACCTTGCAGCAATTAATTGATTAAAGCTGAACACCGCTCGTAAATAGGCACTGTCCACCATATTTCTCTTTCAGCACCGCTCTCCCTACAACCCCAATGTAAGCCACAGACCTCTGAACAGTTCAAAGTATATTGCTGTAGAGGTCTCACCTATGTTGACGTACATCTTGCCTCGCCATGTTACTCGGTCGCGATGAAATTATCAAGTATACGCAATTTTTGCAAACCAGGAGAGTACTAACATCAAATGAACTGGTCAATGCATTATTTACAAACATAATATGCACATAAATAAGAATTAAATGCATAAAAATCCAAAGACAACACTACACGTCGGCCACGAGTTTCAGATGTGCAATTGGGTGTAACGAAATCGAAGGGTTTATATACCAGGTACCTGTGTGACGGTGCCTATTTACAAGCGGTGTTCAGCTTTAATGTAATTTATACAACTACAGCCAAGTCAAACCGTTACCATGTACTGAATTCACATGAAAACGAACAATACCAGAATTATCGTGAAATTAGGATTGTACATGTGGTTACAAGTTAACGTTGGAAATTCAGAGAACTCCTGGCATCAAGCTCATGATGCAAATGCAGCTATTTGATGCTTTGAATCAAAATGATCTTTATGTCACTTTATGTTCTTGAAGCCCTCAACATTCCTCTAAATGGCTAACAATTAATATCATACACAACGCCATCATTTTATTATAACAATATATTTTATTCAAAAAATGAATACATGTACAGTACATGTAGAAAAAACCCCCAACACAAGCTTTATACAAAAGTCTCCCATCAGTAATAAAAACATTTTTCAATAAAGTCTTGAAATAACAGAAATGTTGTGTCACATTCAAAATAATTGACCTGGGTATATAACATCTTCATATTAAATAGATATATTGAAAATATCAACCAAAAACATAGGCTCCGACATTGTTAACTTTTGAAAAATATTCAATATTAATTAAACATACCAAAAATATTTTTTGGGTTTTTATGCCTGAATACTCTGTATAAAAAATATAAATATGGCACTTTTTTTTGGCCATTCAGTCTATTTCCAATTTATAGTTTTGAGTCCAGAACTTGGTTAAAATCAATGCACCTGATTAACAAATGGAGAATTGCTGAAGTGGAAAATCTCGATTATGTGCATGTTTCAATGCAATTCTGTTGGGTTTAAAATTGGCCAAACCTCTAGTTATATAAAATTCAATTGACTCAGTTAGTTGGAACATTGTTTGAAAATGTCATTGTAACAAAATAATATGTTTAAATATCAACAATTCACATCCAAAAAAAAAAAGAATGAAGGACTATGGAAGACTTTATTTTGATGTAGATATGAAAATATACACAATACATTTATACAAAAAGTTGTAATTATACATTGTAGTTTACTTTTCACAGGGATAAAACAAATGTGTTAAGAAATTTACAAAAGTACAGGATGGAATTAACATAGAACAAACACTGGTACAGAGAGATTTAAAAATTCATATATATCTGTACCTTACAGATAAAAGAAATACCTCTATATATTTATACACTATACAAAATCCGGTCTTTATCGTCTTTGGTCATACTAAAAATGTGTAAAATATATACTTAACAAAAATACAATGCATATCAAAATGCAAAAAGAAAGCGTCAATAATATTGTAATACATGTACATGTTGCATATATAATAAAGTTCACAAAAGCAGATGAAACAAATAAAAAAATCTGTAAACAAGAATCTGTATATTAACAGGGGAAACAGATCAATGTACAAGTCAAATTGATTGCACCAGGACTGCTAATGCAAACTGCACCAAATATTGATCACACATCACTATGCTATCGTTATGTTGGCTGGGGTGGTTTCTGCAATTCTTTGAACTGTTGAATTAGGAATCAATTCTGTCGTTTCTGGAGTTGCCTCTGGTTCAGCTGTGGGTGCTGTTGGGAGTGGTGTTGTGGGTTCTGATGCATTCCTTGGGTTGGTAGGGTTCACACTGGGGCTAGCTGGGGTAGTGGAGGGGTAGGTTCCTGTGTAAGGATGTGGTGTTACAGAGGAGCCAAAACTTAGACCTACCAATACAAAAACAAATGGCCATTTAGGGAAATAAAAAACATTTCTTTTGATATTCAATTTTTTAAATAGAGGAGTTTTGTTTGAGAAGTACCGGTAATACAAGTAATCAAGTTTTGTCATAAGGAAGAGTGGTTTTTTTTATCTATAAACTGGATTTCTTCCTCTCTCACCTGTGGTACGAGTGATCCAGCCCAGTGCATTGGGCACTCCTTGGTACATTGCCGGTCGATAGTCCGTTAGTACACAGCCCGTGGAGCCGCGAGAGGTCACCCCCAGGAGCTTCCAGCGACCACTCTCATCCTGACACACCAGCGGACCTCCAGAGTCTCCCTGTCAATGAAAAATAATCAAATTGAAGCACTTAAAATAACCTAAACCACTATTGAATCAATTAAAAAAAAACCACAGTACCATGTTATCAATAATTTACAAAGTAAAGTTTGTCAAAATTGCCTCTATACACTACTAAGAGCTGTTCAAGGTGGACTTATAAACCCATCACAGAGAAATATTTGGTCTGAATGTCATGTTGTTTATGGTGACCTTGACCTTTGTTTCTTTGGTCAGTCATGACACTCTTATGTCATAAACAACCTCTGTGTTAACAGTTTTAAAAACTTATTTTTTGAGTTCTCTTTTATTAAAAATTATTTGGAAAAGTTTTTTGGCAGGCAGACAGTCCACTATATTGAATTGTCAATATTAATTCAACCTGTTCCCCCAACTATTTACATTGCAGACTGGAGAGTAGGGTTCCCTGTTGTCTACACAGACAATGGTATCCTGGATAGTCGCATAAACAGACCACATCTCCCGACAGACGGTATTGTTGACGACCTGTACATCTGTTTCCAGTAGAATGTCTGGGGAAATTGCTACAAGTAAGAGAATAATAATAGTCCATTATAAAGACATCATCTTCTTTATTTACTGATCCTGAGATAGACAATTTTTTTGGAGTGTTGAAATTTTGTGTTTATTTATTTTGCATCACTTTGTTTAAAAGTATACTGTGGTTTCATCAATATTTGTGGAATACCAATTTTCATGGATTTCTTTAAGTTGATCCACGAAATTAAATGTTCACTGAAATGCAATTTCTATTAACATTTTGTATTGATAGGGTCATTGGCCACGAATTTACGTATCCATGAAACTGTGATTTTCACTTTATCCACGAAAATTGATACCCTTGAATATTAATGAAACCACAGTATAAACTCTTATATTTCTACATTCATACTGTAGTATAAATATGATTTATCAATACATCCCATTACAAACAATATTTTTATCTTCATAATAAACTTACCTGTTGATCCTTCAAAATGACTGCGACCCCAGCCTGTCACATAACAGTTTTGCAACCCTGTTCTCTGGGTGGCCAGACAGATGGGGCGTGTCCTGTTATTGTAATATATGGGCCTGGCGAGTCGAAGGAGGGCCATATCAACATAATAAGGGGAGGAACTAGAGGTGTAGTCCGGATGTATATGCAACTGGGAAACACTAATTACCTGGCCATCAACATTAAATTGGTTCTTGTCAACATTGCCCATTCTAACAGTAAACCTAGCAAATAAAAAAAACATGTTCAAGAATTGAACACTACTACCTGAATACTGTGTTATAAGGCAGATTCAAATTTATTCTAAATTGCACACATATATTTGAATTGAAAAATATGCCCAAAAAAACATATTTTGGAATAAATGGTGAACAATAGGATGTCATACATGCATAAGCAGTTTGTATGATTACTAATTCTCCAACAAAATCCATTTTGTTTCATCGTTGCCATGTACTTTTGTCGCTTGTACTTTTACTCAAATATTAAATCAGATATAATTGCTGGATAAAAAGAAATGCACCCTATTTTCACTGTTTTACAATTATCCCCCCTTTTGAAAAGGTTGTGCCCTTTATTTTAACAATTTAGAATCCCCTTTCTATAAATATGCTTTGTACCAAGTTTGGTTTAATTTTACCCAGTGGTTGGAGAAGAAGTCAGAAATGTGAAGTTAACAGACGGACGAGTGATCAGAAAAGCTCACTTGAACCTTTGATTCAGGTGAGCTAAAAACCAAACAGTTACTCACATATAAGCCGAGTCAAAATCTACACAATGGGCAGCGGTCAGCACCCATTGAGGGTCAATGATGGAGCCCCCACAGATGTGTTGACCAGAGTACCACAGCGAAATCTGCCAGGGCCATTCCCCGTTCTGAGCCTCTCTACCAAAGATGATCATGTTCTGGGTTTGTGGTATCAAGCTTGGTACGCCACACTCTGTTCATGATTGCAAAAAATAGTCAAGTTTATTAGATTTATTGCTTGAAAATTGTAATCTATACCCTGTCAATGATTGAAATACAGACAGTACATGTATATGATTAATTTGTTCAGTCAAATATAGCTTAAGTGTAAATTGCAGTAAATACTCAAGTGGTCTAATAGCATGTAAACTGTAATATCTTACTTTTTTAATGATTACATTAAAACTCCTTTAGAACAAACACAGATATAACAAATTTACAGATATGACAAAGTTTTTTTTGTGTCTGAATAACTTTCACCGACTTCGTGACAGCTGAAGCAGACCTCATTGTGAGGGATTAGAAATGACAGATGATGACATTTTTACTGAGCTTCTAGACAAAAATGATAATTCTACAATATTCATGGTCAACTGCATGAGTACAAAACAGAAATCTGTCTATTAAGACTTACCTATTGAACCACACTGAAGTGACAGTGCACTACAAGCATATCTGAAACAAATAACAATATATATATATTTCTTTAATAGAAGAGTTTAACAATTCTGGAGTTGAAATGTTTGGGTTCCAAGACTAAGATTATAGAGTTTATCATAGAATTACACAACTACAGAAGGTTTCTCCCTGAGATAATTCAGGGTAACAATCTGGTGGTTCAACTTACACTGGCTGAAGGTCATGGTGGGGGATGAGGGAGGATGTGTCAGTTGTTGGAAAAGCCTGATATCCTCCAAACATGTACCTCCCTTGTGAGTAACTGGTAAGTGGGCTGCAAAGAATAGGAATATGAATTACTAGAGACTTAAAGTGGCCAATGAACTCCATGCATTACCAGTAGGATGCTGAATGTAACTGTAGCCATGTTCATAATAACCAATAACTCTTTAATTACTGATATTACCATATTGAATGTATGGGAAAGTTTCATTTTAAAAAATTATACAAAATGTTACAGATGTAATTAAAGCAGAAAAGACATGCTGACATTAGTTCAAAGAATGTAAATTTCTATTGTTTGGCCTTCATAAAAAAAATGCTTAAATATTCCAAGAAATCAAAACAACTTATTATTAACCCATCTTAAAACACTTCTTGATCAAGAAAGATAAAAAAAAACCTACCCCACAAAAAAGTTTCACATATATATTAATATAATTTTTCATAAAAATTCAAAAATATTGTCTACATGTAGTCTGATTAAAATCATCCCCTTTCTTCTTGCAATTGTCAGGGTCTGACAGGTATTGATAAGAGGTTGTCTTCATTAAGGTCTTCCGTTTCCAACGGAAGACCTTTATATTATTGTGCAGATTAAGATTATTCTTATTTTTTTTTTTTTTTTTTTTCTTCCTAGACGCGAACTTTGAGGCTTCATATCTTGCTCATTTCTGAACGGTATTTGCTCAAATTTTCAGGGCTTATAGACTTTACAAAGCACTATCTAAACCATTTCACAAATTTTAAAAATCCTCTTCTGTTAACGAGTTATTCCCCTTTTTAAAAAAATTAGGGCCTTTCGTTTCCAGACAAAGGCTCCGAAACTATGATAGCAGGGAATGGGAATCCAACGAATTTGAATAACAGAGACATTGAAGTTTTGCACATCGGTTTTTGTTTTTGGATTACTTTCTTTATTTAGAAAAAGGTAGGGGGTCAAAAAACAGGGTTCCAAAAAGTGCGAAAATTTAGACATATTTTCCTTTATATCTTTTAAACAAAAAATATTTTGTTAAGACATGTAGAATAAAAGTTGTGCAGAATATCAAGGACTTTAATTTGACACCAATAAAAAAGGGCTGGCCCCTTATATTAAGGGCCAAGGGCCCTTCAAAGTTTTTGCTAAATAACTAAAAAACGGCTAGGATTTTGATATAGCTGTCGCTGGAAAAGTTGTTTGTTGGGATCCTATAAATGTCGTTACAATATTATTTTGTTGGTGAGTTGTGTAGTTTGAGTGTAAAAAGCTTTACATGTTAACATGTACCTGTGTTTATTTGGCAAGTTAACGAAAGTCATTGTGCGTACAACTGACATTAAGTTACGACAGACAGTATGCCTTTCTAAAAAGGAGGCTTTAATTCATAAGAAAAAAATAATTTTTTTGGATACATGCTTTTATGTGAGGAGTTTAAGTCATCTTCGTAAATTCTGCACAATCCTAAAAAACGAGAAACAGAAAATATAAACATTCTTTTTCTTTTCTAATAAATCACACAAACTACCGGAAAAAAATAAATCTATGTGATACATTTTAGTTATCATGCTACGTGCATTTAAAATATATCTGGAATCAGAGCTGTGTGTGTAAGCTATCCCTCGCTTGCGGCCGAGAAAGTCGGTCGCCATGGTCGCGGCTGGACTACCTAGCGGTCAGCGGTTATCTAATACACCGGAGTCACGTCTCTCAATTTATGAGTTCATTTAACCGAAAACAAGAATTGTTTTAATTTTGATCACACATAGACGTTTATTCTTCTCAAATTGAACTAAATGATAGAGTGTCAATTAAGAAAACGTTCTGTTAATTAATAAAAGAAATGTCATTCTCAATCGGAAGTAATATCAGGCATAGATCAATTGTGGGTTTTAAGTAAAAAAAAAATTATAACTTCTATTTGGTAGATTTTAGTCATTATTATACTGCAAACATTTCAAATCTTCCTGGGTTCTGAGCTGTGTGTGTTGTAACTTTACGTAACCTATTCCTCGCCCGCGGCCGAGGAGATCGGCCGCGGGTGCACTACCATTCGGTCAGCGGTTATCTAATACACCATATTCGCGTCTTTCATGTGCTTGTTTTGAGTTTATATAGCCGCAAATACAGGAACTGTTTTAATTTTAAGTTATTAATGTTTTATTGAAAATGTAAATTAAGAAGTCATTCTGAAAATTATAAAATCCGATATTATTCCTAATCCAAAACATCGTCAGACATAAATCAATGGTGGGTTTGTAAGTATAAAATGTTCTAAGAACTGTACTAATAATGTTTTAGATCAACAACAAAAAACCACAAAGATTACCCCTTTAAATGATGATCATCCCTCGCACGCTCGCACATGGCCGAGAAGATCGCGCGCGAGGGGACATCTACATGTACCTTATCACACGTGTATGTTTATTGATATTTTGTACGAATACAAAACTATTTGTTTATTTTATTTGTATTTATATTCGTTTTAGATGAAAGATGAATTTATCTCCCTTATTCAGTTGATTTAGCGTTGATTTAAACGTAAGGGGGAAAAATCTTATAAAAACCTCTCATTAATTGAATAAAAGTAATCTATCAATTCGATTCTAAATATGCAAGGCCGATTGTATAAATAAAAGATTAAATATAATAAAACTCCGAGATATTTACCGGCATATGTAAAATTGATATGTGTTTAACTTAAGATTAATATACTGCATCGTCGGAACCCACGGGTTTTCAATCCGTTACACTGATTTCAAGCAATGTAACGGATGGGCTGTAGTTACTCATGATCATTTCCGTTAATTATTGCTTAGACTTTTTGCAGACTTTAACACTTTTAAGACAATATTCAAACTTTGCCTGGCCAACGAGACATATATGCACATGGATATATGTATATATACTGGTGTAAGAATTAATATTCGACCAACGCAAAAATTAAATAGTGTAGAAAGTAAAATAAGTTGTACCAAATTTTAGCAGGGTTTACATAGTAAAAAAAATCATTAATTTTCGAAGCGTTCTATAAGCTAGGAAGTTTAAAAACAAAGTCATATCTGTGCTGCTCCACCCCCCACCCCCCCCCCAGTGCTCGAGCTGAATTTTAAAAATTGGCGAACAAAAATCGAAAATTTATATGTGTCGAAAATCAATTTCTGGTGACTCCTTATTTGTTAACGTTCTTTCACTTTGCAATCTGTGTGTTTATTCGGCCAGTTTGCGTGTTAATTCAATCACCCCGAGCGACCGAAAATCTCGTGTCCCTTTAAGACCGAGAAAATAAGCACCGCCTTCAAATTTACCTGGTCAGTGTAACCCTTGTTAATCAACTAAATCGAGGCCCCAGTTTGGATGTTAGAAAATGATTGGCATTTGTTTACTCGTCCTGTGTATACCATGCCTAGCGCTCGCGACGACGGTGCAATAAACTTTTTTCTTTTGATTTGATGCATACCGTGACGATAAATCGCTATCTTTTAGCACTTTAAACAAAAGAAATATCAAAAGATATTAATTAGAAATTTACTCGTACTTGGTTATGTACCACACTAAATGCGCTGATCACCTATAGTCTGTCAAAATCATGTGGTGCCGATCATGTATCCATGAAAGACGTCGTTTATCAATAAAGATGTTTGTGAATAATTAAATGAAATCAAATATCGCATTCACGATTTATATCGTTAGTTATCACATTTCTGAGAGAAGTTTCACGAGCTGAAACCGGAAGAGAAACAAGTACAGACAGCTCTGGTGCATGCGCAGCTGGTAGAATAATTGTGCACTTTAATTTAGCAGCTGATCGGAAAAGATTTAGAAGCATTGGTTGCAAAGTTGCATTAGTATTTGAGTACGGTGGGGTGATTGTATAATTCACAAAACATCAGGATATATTCTCAGTTAATCCCGACAGAAACTTGTTCAATCAAACGAAAGATTTTGCACATGTCGCACGCGGTTTTTCATGCGTTTATATTCATTTCAACGAAGAACAATTTGTTTTATAAGTACATATAAATACGATATTCTTTTTAAATAAACGGAAAAACTCTTTTGAGAGCACTTTAATACTCCGTGTATATAGACATGTATAAACAAGCGAGCGTGTTTCCCTCGGGGTTTCACACCTCCTTCAATATAGGCTCCACCCCCACCTGAACTTACCTAAGGTAAACTGACCGGTTAAAACCCTCGGCCTTTAAGTGCACACAACCCTGGACACAGATAGCCATAGGTAATTTATGGATGCAGATCATCAATTGTTATGTACTAATTAAAATACACTTGGAAGTGAGCTATCACTGTAGTGGTCAATTGTTGAATATAAGTTTAAAGTTTTAAGTCAAAGATGTTAAATAATAATTATTTGTTCTCACGTTTAGAAGTTATGAAATACGTTATTCAATGCAGTCGGTCGCCATAGAAATCATCAGAGTACTGCAAGTTTTGACAGTTTCTTATTTCTTTAAAAGACCTTAGGACATAATTCACTTGACTTACAGACTAGCGACACAGTTGCCTCCCAAAAATGTATGCACTTCTCAAAGTTACAATTAAATGGTATTAATAGATATGTGTTGTTCAACGGATTTTATTAATTGTTGTAAATGTTAAAGTTAGAGAAATCGTATTTTCTGGAGGTTGGCATTATGTAGAACTCTTTTGTTTAAAAAACAAAAACAAATTGTTTTGACGTCACACCATCTCTTTTGGTTTGGTTTAAATATACAATGTACACAGTGCTCTGAACAAAACGCTGGTTTATGCCTTTCTGTTACTCAAGTAAAAAACAAACAAAATTGATTATTTTAGGTTCACACGTCACTTTTAATACATGTATGCATAAATATATGATTTTTATCAAATAAATGACATTGTATCTTTTAAAAATTCCATAATATTATAACTAAAACATGTATATGTGACATGATAGAAATAATTGTAAACCAGAGGTCTCTCTTCCTGTCACAAAAGTGACAAAAAGGATTTTTGATTCAGTTGGAGTTCTGCCCCCACCCCTGCCAACATTTTCTGAAATTTACATTTAGAAAATTAAATTTTGGGGTATTGACACCCCCACCCCCACACACCTTCTAGATCAGCGCTCAAGGCCAAAAAAAAAAAATATTGGGATATTTAAAACAAAATCCTATTTGAAAAAAATGAAGTTAGAGATGCCTCACAACCCCTACCACTGCCGCGGATTATGATTTTGAAGATTTGTGAATTTCTTTTACTTGCTTGTGAAGATTTCAGATAAATATGCTCATCCTTTCAAAAACAATACTGAGGCCTGTATGGCCAAACATTATACGGATTGTTATCCCTACCACTGAGCACCTCAGTCTCGTATACTAATAGCGCACCCTCAGATGGGAGAAGGCATTATTGTTTATTTACAATTGGTGTTCTTTTCAATCTCTAATTTTAACACTGCACTTTCCATAAACTATTCCATGTTTTAGCGGTAGAGATTTAAGTATGAATATAGGGAATCAAAATGTTTATGAAACATAACACTTTTTTCCATGCATCAGCGCAGTGGATTTTGTGTTTATTACACTATGATATAGGCATACCAGTAGTTTGAATCCTGTCATCAGTTGTACATACATGTAAACGTATTTATCGATTTTCTGGTTGGAATAATTAAATACATGTACATATAAGAGATGTGTTTTAAGTTATCATAAATTGATATAACCGTGAAATAAGTTAAAAGGAGAGTTTGTCTGGTAGGAAAATAATACTTTGAAAGTGAGCCTCGTTTTCTGAACTTACTATTATCATATTTACAATCCAGTTTAATGACAGCCCACCCTTTTCTCCTTACACTCAACGGGGTCGGATAGGTATCGATAAGAGGTCACCTTTCTATGACCTTTAAATTTGCATACAATCTAAATATATACCCCTAGCTTATCACAGACATGCCTTTATCTGTTTTATGAGAAGTGTAACTCTTCAATACTATACAGTCTGGAGGTTGCAGTAATATATAGAAAATAGGCATGAATTAATTTGAAGAGTTCAAATTGATTTTCTAAATCCCTGATTGGTCAGAAGTTAAAGTAGTGTGAAGATGACCTCCTATCAATAACTGTCAGACCCTGACAAGTGTAAGAAGAAGAGGGGTGGTTTTATTAAGACTGAATGACAATCCTTTCTTGACTTGCAATCTGATTAAAATTTCTATAGTCGCTATACGATGATTTGAAGAAACCCCACTTAAGGTCACCTCCTGGTGAACTTTGCTTTGACCAATGAAATCGTCGGTTCCATTCCTCAGTTACATGATTTGGAAGTTATGCCAATACATTCTTTAGATTCCCTAAGGGCGTCTAATATCAACTTATGCTCCATCTCTTACTTGCTGATACCGAAAGATTCACGAACATGTGGCATCATTTCGTCGTACAACTCCATTTTTGTTTGTAACCCGAAATTACCGTTTCTAACAATTGCTCTGATTGCTAGAATAACTCATGTATATTTATAAACAAACGTTCAACAGGGGGTGACCTCAAGAGGGGTTTCTTCAGATCCTCTTGTAGCGAAAATAGAAAAACAAGGAGGGGATCAAGGATATGATTTTAATCAGATTGTCTCGACTTGAAGCTGTAACGGAAGACCTTCTCGTTGCTTGCAACGAGCTCGGCTCTAGTTGACCTCTACATTTGCATACAATCGGAATATACCCATATCAATAGCAGACATGCTTTTATCTGTTTTATAAATGGTGAAACTCTTGAATACTGGGGGTTCATAGAAAACAAGCATGAATTAATTTTCTCCTTGGTCCCATTGACTTCAAGCCACAAGATCCACCTGTGCATATAACACAAATTGGTATACAATATATGTTTATTGATTACGTGTAGATACATACCCCCCACCTGTGACACTGCACAGATACTGGGCAGTCTGTGAGGTGATGAGATTGTAACAGAGAGTCCTCCAACCACCATCTTTCCACACCTTCACCTCTCCTGCTGTACCAGTGGAAGGCCGAACTATAAAACAGCCAAAACAAAGTATAACCTAACAGTCAACAGTATCAGTGGAAGGCTGAACTATAAAACAGTCAAAACAAAGTATAACCTAACAGTCAATAGTATCAGTGGAAGGTGAACTATAAATCAGTCAAAACAAAATATAACCTAACAGTCAACAGTATCAGTGGAAGGCCGAACTATAAAACAGTCATAAACAAAATTTAACAGTCAATAGTATCAGTGGAAGGCCGAACTATAAAACAGACAAAACAAAATAAACCCTAACAGTCAACAGTATCAGTGGAAGGCTGAACTATAAAACAGTCAAAACAAAATACATGTATACCCTAACAGTCAACAGTATCAGTGGAAGGCTGAACTATAAAACAGTCAAAACAAAATATAACAGTCAATAGTATCAGTGGAAGGCCGAACTATAAAACAGACAAAACTAAATATAACCTTACAGTCAATAGTATCAGTGGAAGGCCGAATTATAAAACAGTCAAAACAAAATATAACAGTCAACCCTATCAGTGGAAGGCCGAACTATAAAACAGTCAAAACAAAATACATGTATACCCTAACAGTCAACAATATCAGTGGAAGGCTGAACTATAAAACAGTCAAAACAAAATATAACAGTCAATAGTATCAGTGGAAGGCCGAACTATAAAACAGTCAAAACAAAATATAACCTAACAGTCAACAGTATCAGTGGAAGGCTGAACTATAAAACAGTCAAAACAAAATACATGTATACCCTAACAGTCAACAATATCAGTAGAAGGCCGAACTATAAAACATTTAAAGGTCATATGAAACGATTTTTAACACTATGATTTTCTTTCATAAATATGAAGCTTGGTATAAACGAATGTTAAAATACGTGTAGAAAGATTTTTTTGTCATTGTATTACTGAGAAATAACCGTGGAAACTCGGCATCTGAAAAAATTCTTCCCCGCTTATCGTTCTTGAATTTGTGGATTTATGACGTCACACAGACCCACCGATGTAAACAATGCAATAAAACTAGTGTAATTGTACAGTAGCTTATCGATTTGATTTAAGAATTTTTGCATATATGAACGTGTCTTTCTTTTCATATGAGATGATCTGATTTCGTAGTACAGATGACTTAGTTTTGATTGGTCGTTAATGAATAAAACTATCAGCTTTTCACCAGAGTAATATCACGACGAAGATCCCGTACTGCAGTGAAAATTTAACGAAAGAAATGCTCCAACATTAACAGCTGATTAACGAACTATCCTAATCCTTTTTAAACAGAAACACCCTTTTCTTTTTCGATACGTATCATGATTGAGCTACATTTAAATAGAATTAAATAATTTTAATTCATTTGATTTATTTTGTGACATAAAAACGTATAAGGCAGACCAATGAAAATGTTTGAGGCATTGTGTATAGTCTGTATTTAAAAGCTGCTGTAAAATACCGCAAAAATCATCTTAAATTTTATTTTAAAATAGATCTATTGATATAAACTCTAATTAATTTGGCCTAAAAATTTCTGACTTATTAATTGATATATACAAGTAGCAATATCTTTAGAAAATACTTTGTGTACACGTGTACGTATTAGCGTTTTATCAAATTAGATCGCGGAAATATGGCATTTAAGGATTTAGAAATGTACCGGTTAAATAAATTGGTTGTTTGATAAAAATATGTGTGAACGAATGGGAATCAACAGATTTCATTTTAAGAACATGCATCAATAATAATAAAAGAACGAAAGAAAAAATTGAGGAAGAAAGGGAGATAGAAGGAATCTGTGAGTAAACACCGCACATACAAGTACACGTTTCAAAATCAAAACATTTGAAGAAATTTCTCTTAGACTAAAAATTATTAAATGGTAACATATTTGTGAATTTGAAAACGAAACAAACAATTTAATCGTGAAGCGAATGAGTCAGCATGTTGCCTGTTTAGAAAAAACCCCAGTACTGTTGAATTGCATGAACGTGCAAATTGGAAAAAACGATCAGTTATTTTTTAATTTGACAATTTCATTTAAACTAATTGAAACAAAACATATACATGCATATATTAAACTTATATTATACTTGCATGTAGATCTATAAAGAAAATCATTCATTCTCGAGTCTCTACTCTAAACTGAATATGTACATGTACACGCTATCAAATATAGGCACATGCGATTGAATTTCTTGAGAGAAAATATACTGTCGTGGTTGATTATTGTATAATTATATAAGTTTTTATATAAAATAGTATTTTTTTCTTTTAAAACACTGCAAAATGACATGGATATTTGTATACACTACAGAGCTTTATAAGGCCATTGGGTCTTACTGACGTCATAAGCAAGGGAGGTAAGCCGCGTAAGTCAATGTTCCTTTTCCCGATTAAGTGATTTTGATCGACTGTGGTGCTGACATTTTGCATAAAATATCCAAAAAACAATGCCAGTCTTATTAAATAGGCACTTATGAACTCATTCCCGTACATAACTCAATATGGTCAGGATATCGTTTCATATGACCTTTAAAACAAAATATAATAGTCAATAGTTCTGGATTTATCAAAAAAATAATGATGCTGATAAAATTCAATCAATTAGTTTTGATAATACATTTTATATGCAGTAATGTAAACTTTTTTTTATAAAATGTTTTACAATTGCAAAATAAAAAATATTCAACTGATATATTCAACTTTGAATATTAAAAGACGTCATTCTCTGTAAATATTCAAAGACACCTACCACATCGGAACTCATCTGAACCATCCGTACACTGGTTAATGGAATCACATCTCCCAGATAAAGGCACACACTTATGATTCTGACATTCAAACTCATCCGCCTTACAATGTCCTAAAGATAAAAATAATTCATCTTCCAACCAGAAACACCAGCAAACTTCCATATCATTTTTATAAAGTGATTGTGGGGAAAAAAATGAACAATATTTTATCAAATAAAGAACATATAGCCTGGTACAAATTCTATATCCATGTCCTTTAAAAATTTTGCACAAAGAGATGATTTATGAAACATCTGCTATAAGATGGACTATTGTAATGGAGGTGGGATTTTACAAACATCTGCTATAAGATGTACAAGTTGGACTATTGTTATGGGATTGGGCTTTTACAAAACATCTGGTATAAGATGTACAAGTTGGACTATTGTTATGGGGATAGGGTTTTACAAAACATCTGCTATAAGATGTACAAGTTAAACTTTTGTAATGGAGGTGGGATTTTACAAACATCTGCTATAAGATATACAAGTTGGACTATTCTTATGGGAGTGGGCTTTTACAAAACATCTACTACAAGATGTACAAGTTGGACTATTGTTATGGGGGTGGGCTTTTACAAAACATCTGGTATAAGATGGACTATTGTTATGGGGTGGGGTTTTACAAAACATCTGCTATAAAATGGACTATTGTAATGGAGGTGGGATTTTACAAAACATCTGGTATAAGATGTACAAGTTGGACTATTGTTAAGGGAATGGGATTTTACAAAACATCTGGTATAAGATGTACAAGTTGGACTATTCTTATGGGGGTGGGCTTTTACTAAACATCTACTATGAGATGTACAAGTTGGACTATTGTTATGGGGTGGGGTTTTACAAACATCTGCTATAAGATGTACAAGTTGGACTATTGTTATGGGGTGGGGTTTTACAAACATCTGCTATAAGATGTACAAGTTGGACTATTGTTATGGGGGTGGGCTTTTACAAAACATCTGCTATAAGATGTACAAGTTGGACTATTGTTATGGGGTGGGGTTTTACAAACATCTGCTATAAGATGTACAAGTTGGACTATTGTTATGGGGGTGGGGTTTTACAAACATCTGGTATAAGATGTACAAGTTGGACTATTGTTTAGGGAATGGGATTTTACAAAACATCTGGTATAAGATGTACAAGTTGGACTATTGTTTTGGGGATGGGGTTTTACAAAACATCTGGTATAAGATATACAAGTTGGACTATTCTTATGGGGGTGGGCTTTTACTAAACATCTACTATGAGATGTACAAGTTGGACTATTGTTATGGGGTGGGGTTTTACAAACATCTGCTATAAGATGTACAAGTTGGACTATTGTTATGGGGGTGGAGTTTTACAAAACATCTGCTATAATATGTACAAGTTGGACTTTTGTTATGGTGCTGGGATTTCACAAAACATCTGCAATAAGATGGACTATTGTAATGGAGATGGGTTTTTACAAAACATCTGCAATAAGATGGACTATTGTAATGGAGGTGGGTTTTTACAAACATATGATATAAGATGTACAAGTTGGACTATTGTTATGGGGGTGGGCGTTTACAAAACATTTGCTTTAAGATGTACAAGTTGGACTTTTGTTATGGGGCTGGGATTTTACAAAACATCTGGTATACAGGGATTTATCAGTACCTTCTCAGGGGCCGAAATTCGGCCCCATTCCCAATTGAAAATAGGTTCAATTTTTCCCATTTTGGCAGGATTTTTTCCCAAATGGTGAACAATGCTTTTATGTTGAATTCTATTGGAAATATACTTCATAAGATAATCAAAATGTCCTTATTCTTTCTCTATTTAACTCATTTATCAAAGCTGCAGTCATAATATAAGTTTTAAACACCTTGGAAACATTGCCAACTTTTAATCCGAATTTCCTCTATTTTTCTACACATTGTGATATTGTAGCATACTGTAAATGTTTCATGTAATTTCCATATACTTGATTAATATTTGAGTAAAAGGTAGGCATTAGGAGTTATTTCAAATAGAAAAATATATTTTATATGCATTTTTGCATTTTAATTAAGAGACATAGGGGAATTTGTGAAATTGCATGCATGTGTATATACATTGTATTTCTTTGAAGGTGTTTATTTAGAAAAATGACTTATTCAAATGACCAGAAATAGGAATCCCATACATAACTATATAAAGTTGAATCATATTTTAAAAAAGTCTAGCTGTTTGGTTGTACAAATTCAGAAGTCTATGTGGATTACACCCTGAAATCATCATGTGATCTTTATTAGAGTAACATATATAGAACTTTTCCCAATTTCATCAAATTGTCGATAAAATTTTCCCAATTCACTAAAAATGGCATTTCCCAATATAGGCTGATAAATCCCTGGGTATAAGATGTACAAGTTGGACTATTGTTATGGGGGTGGGATTTTACAAAACATTTGCTATAAGATTTACAAGTTGGACTATTGTTATGGGGTAGGGATTTTACAAAACATCTGGTATAAGATGTACAAGTTGGACTATTGTATTTAATGGAGGTGGGATTTTTCAAAACATCTGGTATAAGATGTACAAGTTGGACTATTGCTGGAATTACCACAGTTCTCCTCGTCCTGAGCCGCGGGACAGTCCACGTTACCGTCACACCAGTACTGGTCAGCCAGACAGGTGGTGTTGCTGTTGCCTGGCTGACAAGGTCTCTCTCCGTACATACACTCTGTCAGGTAGAAACCATCAATGTCAGTTAAATTAACTACTTCTATTTTCTGTGTATTTACTCTAAGTTGCTTCTTGTACTATTTCTTTCTTTGCACACAGAATTATGCACATTTACTTATGTACAATATTTCTATATACGGTATTCCTTCAATGAAACACTACTTGTATCTGTGAAATAACCATACCTCTCTCTATGTACACATTGAATACATGAATTATCTGTATCGATATGTTACCATATGTCTATCTCTCATCATAATACTGTAAACGTATTATATTTGGCGTGTACGATATTTGGCGGAAAATAGTTTTTGAACAAGTTGGCGTGGATTTGAATTAGCATATTTCTGAATGTGACTATTCCTATTCTTAAACATATATGCATGGCATTTAGCGATGTACTTGATTTAGCGGAAGCTGAACTCCGCAAAAAGCGCTAAATGGAATATACAGTCAAATGTAATACGTTTACAGTAGTTCAATGCATACTTATATCATACATCATCACTCCTAATAAATAGATGAGTGAGTTGCTGTTTCTCTCTCTCTCTCTCTCTCTCTCTCTCTCTCTCTCTGTGTACCTGTGTTGGAGCAGGCTATAGACACCTGGGCCTGATAGCTGTACTTGCTGCTGGAGACACAGGAGTATCTGGTGGATCGGAAACACAAGGCGAGAGAGCTTTCCGAACCAGCGCAGGAGTACTGGAGTCCATGATAAAGTCTCTCGCTGGTCAAACCATACTCTGACCTGTTGTATGTCCTCACAGCTCGGCTGAAAAACAGAATCACCAAAAGTGTAATTATAATCTATGTAATTATAATCCACAGGCTTACAGTTACTAAATACATTCCATTTCACAGAGTAATCATAACTTATACTTATTATTTTCAATGGTATTTTACTTTATGGTAGTATCATTATTGGTTACAACAAAGCTTTCGTTATCACAAGAAATATTTATTTCACCATATTTTCTTAAAGGACTAGGATTCTATACACTAGTGAAACTAAAAATTACAACTGCATGGGAGTTTGAATGACATTGCATCATGGTATTGGTATGCATATTGAGTTTATCATTACCATTTTAACATGCTTTTGCAAAACTACTAAAATGTTTATTTCTGTTACCTTTTTATGCAATTTCATACACCTTTACAGGTGTCATAAGAGAGAATCCTTACCTGTATCCGAGCTCTCTACACACCACCTGCGACTCCTGCTGCTGTCTCCAACCGTATTCACACACAGATTTATAGACACCGACGGCATCCATGATCTCTAGTCGACCGTACGATGGGTCCACACCCCCTACCAAACGTACCAGGCTCACGCTGACATTGCCAGCAGCTACAGAGATACATACATTGATCACTTTGAAGATTTGAATATTACATTCTAATTTATTTTACATCAAATTCTTCACCACTTAGTGTTGGTAGTTTTTTTTTTTTTTTTTAATAAAATAACAGTTATAAAAATAGAGCTATGACTATTTTCTATTTGTTATTCTTTCTAAATTTTATCTTTTTTTCTTGAGCCTTAATTTAATGACACGTACTTTGTACATGTATAAATACATGTATTACCTATGTAACTTGTAACAGATCTGATTGGTTAACAAGCTGGGTGTAAATTTCCGTACCACCTGCTGAAGCCAGGTGTAAAAAAAATGCGACGTCATAATGCAATTTTTGTTTCCAAGTGCACCGATAGATCGTTGGGCAAAATAATGTAACGTTCAATGAAGTAAATGAATAAATAATTTGTCAGAATCCCTATTTCTTAATACATGTATTCTATTTGTATGAATAAATGATTTTCTGCACAATTTCAATTAATGTTAATTTATTTTCAAGTTGCAAAGCACTGCATGGTAAAACAATATAATTTCAAAATTTGTATAACTTATGAAATAAATTTGTTATCCCGGTCCAATCAAGGGTGTACAGGGATTTACCCCAGGCTGTATTCCATACACCCTGAGGTGGCAAGCCGAAGGGTGTATGGAATGAAATCAGGGTGTACAGAATACAACCCAGGGTAAATCCTCGTACACCCTTGATTGGACCTAGATTACTAATAGAATATGCATCTTAAATTCATGTTGCAAGAAATGTGGAATTTACAAAAAGAAAAAAAAAAGTTTTCCTGAAACCAATTCATAGAACTGGTCAGCTTAAAGTAATATCCAACTCTAAGTAAAATGTCAAATGGAAGTTGGAAATCGACTCTGTACTTATATACCCTAATACCACCTCTCTAATATCAAGGGATCAAGGTAACCATATATACTGAAGGTGTAGACATTTCTACACCAGCGAAATATCACCGATAACTACCGGTATGTGGACAATTACTTCTAGCATCGATCACTCAAGAAAATTTAACTCATTCAGTTTAAATAGAAAATTAATCTAAGAAAAATAAGAGGAACCACAGAAACAGCCACTCACACTCATCTGATGAATCGTCACAGTCAGGGAGGCCGTCCCGTGTAAGATAGCCTGGGATACAGGTTCCTGTGTCATTACAGGCAAACTCACTAGAGAGACAAGCTGTGAACAGAAACATAATTCACTCTACTTTCTCTATCTCTCTCAAAATTCTGTAAATAACTTAAGAAACAAAGCAAATGAGGTTACCTTTTAAATACTATTTTGTTTTCATAAAACTCTACAAAACATGGTATTATCTATCATTATGTCAATATACAATACTAACTAGATTTATTTGAGAGAGGACACAAACCAAGAACTTGCATCCATTTAAGATTGTCAATAGCAAGACCACAACTTTTAATTAGAATTAGAATTTGGACCTATATATCTTTGATTTTAAAGTCTGCCAAAACTGCTAAGCTTTAATTAGGTTAAAATTAATTTTAATTAATCTCCATCCAGGACTTAACAAGTGTACAACTGTTTCTTCTCTCAATGAAGAAATTTATACACAATAAGTTTGCTAGAAAACATAAATAAACTCAAAAGATTAAATATGTTTTAAAGAATTCCAGAAAAACATCAAAGATGAATAAGGGTAACTAATCAATTTCAAAATTTCAACCAAGTACTTTAAGTATGGACTAAAAAGAAACCCATCTTGTACCCTTTTCTGGACAGCTCTCTCCCTCAACATATATCACATCATCAAGGGCCACAACTCCTGGTTTGGAGAAATATTCTGTGCCATAGGCAGCAAATTCCACATAAATCTGGCCTCCTTTAATTGGAATTTGACCCTGGACCCATTCATCTCTACGGACACCGACACCGTCTTTGATAAAACGTAGCTCACTTTTGCCGTTGGTGTTGACATACACAGTAAGCTGAGCCGAGGGACCTCCCTCCATGTTATAATAAAAGGACAGGCAGCCATCTTTTAAATACTCCGTGGGGCTGGTGATGTTAGCTGTCTCCCCGTATTCACTGCTGAAGTACAAATAGTGACCTGGGGGAGAGAATCATACCAGGAGAATTAAACTTGTACGTGCCATAATGATTACTCTAAAGTTTCCCTCTTGCCAAGACATAAACACAACTGACTGGCCAAAATTCAAATACATGTATTAATACTATAACTGATATACCATAGTACCACCCCAAGTTGTTAACTAGTTTAGACTAAGACCATACTGTAAACCAACTTTTATTCGCATGCGAGAAATTTCCCCAAGGTACTCGAGAGCCTCGTCGTCGCAAATATTTTCGCTGCGAACCAGTCCTTGTCATATAGTGGTTATAGCAACACAGTTCTGGATAAGGTTTTGTCGTGAACATTAGCCGTCGCGAACCAGTTTATCGGCTGTAAATCGTGAAATAAAGTCAACGCGAATAAAAGTTGGTTAACATTAATTTTAATGATCATACGATTTGTACCAGTAGCCATTTGGCTACTGGGCCAATATCTGTAACAACTGAATCAACAGACTTTGTATTACCCATGATACATACATATCATTCAATTTAAAAGAAATGGCAAACAATGAAAATACAATGTTTCACTGAATATACTTTTACCATCAGGGATTCTTCTTAGCATTAAAAAAATACATGACTCAGGGATCCTTTTTAGCATTAAAGAAATACATAATAGGACTCCATATTGCATAAACATTATTTATAATTCTTAACTTGATGTACTTCATTATAAGACAATGAATCTTTTATTACCTTCTAAAGTTTGAGTAGTGTGGTCTGCATATGGAAGATAAAAGAAGTTTCCTTGTCTCCGGCCAAACCGTGTATATTCTGAGTATCCACACCAGTTGTTACTCTCAAAGTCACAGGTAATGTTGAAGGCTAAAAGTATGGTACAAATCTGGATATCAATTGTCATCATAAGTCCGTGTTTTCAAAGTTTTAGCTTTTAATACAGCTTAATAGTTATTTTTTTATGTCCAATCCTCAGCATAATTTTGATAAACTCGTATATTCAGGAATTATTTGTTGATATTTATATTTATTGGTAGTAATATTTCTTTTACCTAATAGGCAAACAGTTCTGAGGTTTTAAGTTTTAATTTTTTAACATATTAAAGGTCCTTTTAAAATTTATGTAGCAGTTATAATTTGAAAAGGTCGAGACAAAAATTACTTATGGCAGTTGAGGATTGATCAATTAACCTATAATTAACATAAAGAACTAAGAATTCCAGTGTCCAACTTACGACATCCCATTTCATCTTCCCCGTTCTCACAGTCGATTCTACGATTACACCTGTATTCCCCTGGTAAGCATGAAGTGGTACCACAGGTAAACATGCTGGCAGGGCACTCTATGATCCAGGTAATAAACAGATGTCAATTATTATACCATATAATATATCAATTAACAAAAGTTAGAAGTCATCTAAAATAATGTTTCATTCAAGATGACTCGACTCTTGTTTTCAAGAAATATATCATTAACACCTGCTAGCCAATATTTAGTTAATAATCAAACATTTAAAATCATCTACTGAAAGCTAATTAAGTGGGCTCTAGCTATACTCAGTACTAACCAATGGGTGGACAGGTGCCATTCATCAGGGTTACATCATCAATTCCAGCATACTTAGGGTAACTTGATGTGGTATAGACAGATGGCCAATAAAACTGGACCTGCAATACTCCAGCTTGAATAGGAATCTGTAGAACAATACCATGAGAAGTCAAGATAAGTGTACACTACATATAAACAGCTAACTTTCAGAATAGGGTACATTCAAACATCTCACAAATATAGATTTAAATACTGTACATTTACTTATGTAAACTGACATTTTTGAGTGACTTTACTTGAAACCTCAGTAATTATAGTTTTATAATTTTGATATGACAAGGTCAAACAATCTCTCAGTTTGCATACCTGAACTGGCCTCCAGATGGTGCTAGTGTTAATGGCTGGGACAGAGACCTGGATAAGGTTTCCATTCCTTCTTATGAGGACTGTCAAATCTCTATTCCCAAAAGTGAAGAACTTCAGACAAGATTGCGAGGTCGTATTTTCTCTGGGAGAGTTCAGTAGCCCTCCTGGAGAACTGTATATGGTCTGAAAAGCTAGGAAGTATCCTGTCAAAGAGAAATCACAAAACTAATACAATTGTATACCGTACATCTGGTTTTATTTGCATGTCACAAAATTTGCAAAAATGGGAAAAATAAGTAACTGCTTTTTTTTTATTGTGTCAGTCATTTTATGCAATATAAAGGTTGTTATATGAACTATACCAATTATATCAGCTAATTTCTGTATGTTGTATTTTTTTGCAATGTAAAAGTGATCGCAAAAAAAGTAAAAATTAGATCATCATGAAAAAAACCCCTAAAAATACGGTATAAGTATGAAGTACAAGATTCAACTCAATTTCATTCAAAGTCCAGGTAAATAATATCTTGAATCCTATAGAGCACATGCTTTGTTAACATTAATTTCTTGTAAATTTTATACACACAATGGAATCATCACAATTTAAAGGGATCATAGATAATGGATCTCATTTGCACCCTTAACAAGGATTTTTACATTCCCACTGAATATTAACAAACTGTTAACAATACCAGAATGACTATCCATTGAAGAAAACATCTAGTTTCCTTGAAATTATGCATGAACAATCAATAAAGATAATTTTGGATTTATTTATCATTTATTATTTTGATACGAACCCCGAGTGCTGGTGTTGGTAGATTGGTGGGTGTGGTCGGTAACCAGAGTGTAATCCACCACCATACTCTGTAGCCACTGCAGGGGGCTAGAGGTGGTGTCATTGGTGTAGCCACAGTGATAGCTGTCCTCAAAATCACATGATATGCTGCGTACTACAAAAAGATCAATCATTCATTGATCTAATCTCAAAAAGAACAGGTACTCTCAGTATCTTATTCTTTGAATACCAAGGTTCTGTTTATTACTTACCACAGTGCAAAGTTTCATCTTCTTCATTAGCACAGTGAGGAATTTTGTCACAAACATAGGAATTTAATATACACTGTTCTGAACAGCTGAAGAAACCATCAGGGCAAGCTGAAACAAAAATGGAATCTCTCACTGTTCTATATAGAATACCAACATATTAATGTGGAATCATTAGATTTTGTGGCGGCTCAAATTTCGTGGGTACCTCTCATCCGCAAATTAACATCCTCCACAAATTAATAAATTGGGGTTATAAACCTTCTGTAGGTATAAGAGAATACACGAAAGTACGTCCCTACGAACCTGTAAAATTTAAGAAATCTACGAAAATTGGCCCCCATGAATTCTAATGATTCCACGGTACATGTACTGGGTAATGATGCATTCAAGTTCTTTACATTTATAGTGAATCAATTTGTCATATCAGGGTTAATACAAAAGAGCCCAACCCTTTTTTGAAAAAGATCTACAGTAAACTCATAGTTAATGAAATAAAACCAGGCACCTGCAGTTACATCAGAGAATTGTGTTGATAATATAAGCCTTGAAAACAGTAGGACATTGAATGGTGCTTAGCCCTACCTAGTTTTGGACACTCTCCCTGTATCATAGTGATGTTATCAACAGCCAAAAGCCCATCTTCTCTTGACTCTGCCAGGAATGCAAGGCGGAAATTTCCCGCAGGAATATCCAGTTGGAACTGTCCGTTCTGCCAGTATCCGTCAGAGTCCCGAGTCCTGTTCCAGACCACTCTCTTTGTGGCCTGCTCTGACTCCTCCCAAAGTTGGATTAACATGGAGGCATTGCTTCCACCATTGTCAGAGAAGAAGCTAAACTGCACACAGCTCTTGCTGCCATCCAGTGTAAAGCTTGGTGACACCATGATGGCTGTATCTCCAAAAGAACTCTTCATGTAGTGACCTGTCGGAGTAATTATGATTACAATGTATAGAATTCATGTTAGTCATTACTACTGTGAATAGTTAACAAAGGGTAACAGAAAATATCATTATCTCAGTACCTTCATAGCTATTAACAAGCATCATATATGATTTTCATATTAAATGGCATTTTGTCAAAACAAGGTAGATAGATTTAGTAAAAATCCACACTTGGACTACTGTTGCTGTTTATACCTGTCTTGTCTGGTACTGCTGACCGGTAGCTGGTATCTGAGTAGTCTACCCAAGTCCATGGGGTAAGGCTATTGTTCATGTATCCACAAAGGAAAACATCTTCAAAATCACAATTCAATGCCTCTTCTGAAATATTCAAAAGTTGAAATGTTTGTACATATAATTGAAATCATCAGTCACTGAAAAGCAGGTGCACTTAATATGGAACAATGTATTACAAAATGATTTCTGCTGTGATAGCTATGCAATCCTAATTTTATTTAATTTTTATTTCATCGCTACTGTTAAATCTAAACAACGTCACAGTAGAGCATAGCATCTTCTCACTAGAGAACGTATTTCTAACCACTATGTAACCACAATGCAAATTACTACTTCCCATATACAGGCACTCACATTCATTTTCCACCACACTGCTAAGAAAATTTAGATGAATTTATCTACCTGAGCATTCAGAGTCCAGTAATACAATATCATCAAGTGCAACGTCAGATCTATGACCATTTCCCTTTTCCGCCACAAAGTAAGGTACAAACTGAGAGTGTTTAGGGATATTGATGCAAGCCTGTAAAGTAAAAAGTTTCAATTTAATATAAGCTGAGAGAGAGAGAGAGAGAGAGAGAGAGAGAGAGAGAGAGAGAGAGAGAGAGAGAGAGAGAGATAGATAGATAATAAATATTTGTCACCTTATGCCAGTACTGCCACTGATTACCAGTTTTGGACCAAAGTTCTGATACAGATCCTGTACTGTCCAGAGCCAGGACAGACAGTTTCCCTATCTGGTCACCATACATATGATATTTGAACTGCAGGCTGGAATTTTGGGTAGTTTCCAGAGATGGAAACCACAGGTAAGTCACATGTCCAGGTAGTCCATCTGAAGCCTCCACAAACATGTAGTGACCTGAAATAGTATGCATTATCATAGTACATGTATCTATTCTAAGAAAATGGAAAAAAGGATTTTCTTACTTTCAATTTTTAACAAATGTCAATGAATAAATATATAAAACAGTTCTCAGTGAATGTATTTTCAACAGTATCTTGTATCTAAATCCAAGGAGATTTAATTTTAATCTAAAATGATAAAAATATGCAAACATTCAAGTAAAGAAAAATATAAGTCCAGAAAAATAATGATTTTATGCTACTTGTTTAAATTCAACATTTGAATGACAAATCTAAAATCTGATGAGTCCTACCCAGTGGATTTCCACTGCCGTCATGGTATGGGCCGGTGTCCCTTGAAGGTGTTTCTCCAGATCCTCTGGCCCACTGGAATTTGGAGCCAATGGTACAGTTGGACTGATAGCGACACATGTCTGGATTCTCAAAATCACACATCTCGTCTACCAGTGGGTCTGAAACAAAATAGAAGTTGTTCCAAATATACATTGTTTGTTAAATCCCTTACTTTTATGTATCAAATTGATTATTAGAGCCCCATCTCATAGAACAAAACTCTTACAAGGACAAGCTCCTTCCTCCATCACAATATTGTCCAGAGCAAATGTTTGGTTGCAGCTTTGGCCTTGAGATGCTGTGACAACCAGGGACACATTGTCTTCACTGATTGGAATATCCACACAGGCTTTGTACCAGTTGAACCCACGGTCGCCACTTCTGGAGAACACTCTTCTGACAACAGAATTGGAATCAGACCTCAGAGACATACTCAGCACACCGGAATCAGCACCACTGAGGAGATAGTAGAAGGTCAGGTGCATTTTGGCTGAGATTGGGAACTGCCGTGAGACGAGACTACTGGTGGCACCTTCCCGAGCTAGCTGGCTGTTGCGGCAAGACTGGGTGTACATGTAGTGTCCTATACAGAAACAGGAACAACTTTGTATGTAGCGTCCTATACATACACTACATTAATGCAGTGTTCTATATATAAACAGAAACAGTTTACTGTAAATCAACTTTTATTCGCGATGACTTTATTTCGCGATTTACTTCCTAAAAACTGGTTTGTGACCAAGCCTTATTCAGACCAGTGTTGTTATAACAACCATATGACAAGGACTGGTTCGCAGTGAGAAATGTTCGCAAAGACATGCTCTCACAAAAATTTCTTGCACTTGAATAAAATTTGGCTTACAGTATTTGTCTAGTTTGCAAATTTCTATGCACAAAGTGGATGTGAAACTATGAACAATGTAAGATGATGTAACCATTAATCAAAATTCTAAAATGTAATGATTGCAAATGAAATTGAAATGTAATGTAATGATTGAAATTCAATATGCTTTGCCACCATGGTAGCAAAGCATTGAATTTGAATCAATACTTTACTTTAAGCGATGCAAGATAGAGATTGATGCTTAGGTTCTTTGTGAATGTTCAAAGACAATGTAAATTACAAAATAAACTGATAATTCTAGCAACCTGTAAGGCCACGTGTTGGGTCCCTAATTGTGGTATTCCCTTCTATTCTGCCCCAAGACCATTGAAATTGTAGAGGGCTGGATTCCAACACATAACCACAATCATTCTCCACTTCAAAAGAACAAGTTGCTGCATCTAAAAGACAAAACACAAAAAGGATGAGGATATGAAATGAACTGAATTTAAGAATGGTTTTCTTCTCTTATCACAACAAAATATCAATTACTGAACATCAGCTCAGGTAGGGTTATAGTTCTAGCAGTTAACATTTATTGCACACGAACTTGGTGAACAAGTGAAATGGATCCTTTTGACATTTCATGCCTCGTTAATACCGGTACAATTTTATTAAAAATTCTGATGACTGATCATGACTCACGTGGACACTTTTCCTTAGAGACGTAAATTGTATCAATAGCAACATCATTCGTGAATGACATGCCGTTGATGGCCTTGAACTCTAGTTGACCAACCAAGTTGTTCAGGAGAGGTAAGCACAGCCAGCGCCAGGAATCGCTGTCATTCCTCTGGGATGTCCACAGCACGGAGGAAGTTTGTGCATCTTTTTGCTTGATCTAAGGTTGAAACAAACAATATTTCATCTGATCACTAAATCCTCAAAATGTTTATGAATGCACAGCATTTAGAAACTATTTTTAGTAAATTCTTTTTGTAGCAAAGATGTTTAAAGAAGCTGGATTGTCAACATATTAGCCATCAGATCTGCCTTAACATTTTACAAATGACGTGGGCCAGAATCTATCATTTTGCGTAGGAAAATACACACATTTGAGCATCTCATTTTATCTTTTTACAGAGCTCTTCATCCCAGGAGATAAATATAGTCTAAAAATGATGCACAACCATCTAGTCCTCTTAACTTGTATGTATTTTCTTTAAAATGATGCAAAGGATAATCAATGCAATTGAAATAAAGAACATGATTAAATAACCAGGAAGACTTGAGCAGTCCCTACACTTGTTCTTTGGTTCGAATGAAGGTGAGTCCTGCTTCACCTGGAAAGCACCTGTTGTAAGTGGGAACGAAGTAGTTTACCTGTAGGACAGAGTGGCTGTCACAGGATCCCTGGGTTACCATCAACAGGACCCTTAGTATGTCCCCAGAGCTGGTGTTGAGAGGGAGAGTGAAGGTGGCCTCCTGCCCTGCCTCACCCCGACTCCCGTTAGCAACCATTATCACTTCTGTCAACAGATCATAAACATAGATAGAAGGTAACCCCAAGGAAACAATTAAAGACAATTATTTTATAATGATGAATGGCCTGTTTACCTGTGGGATACAGCCTATCTGTAATGGTTGTATGCAATGCAGGTACCTCATCCCACTTAATCTCTTTGGTCCCTATAAAAATAAATCAGAATCTAACTTATAAAACAAAAGTCTTTGCTTCATCCAAGTTCTACAATGTATTACTCATTCATCACCTTAAAATATCCACCTATGCTACAAAAATGCTCAAAATGTGCTTATATTAAATATAGTTTAACAGGTAGCAATTGAACACACTTCCCCCGTTCCTGCAAATTCTTCCACTACTCATTCCTTGGAACCAAAATCACTCTTATTCCTACATTATTCATTCCTAGGAACCAAAAATCATACATCATGATGTTACCTGAGCAAGCCACGCCAGCATCCTCACCATGCCCACAATTGTGATAACCCCAGGTAATATAGGGGCAGTCAGCAATGTCCGTCTCTGTGCCAGTACAGGATAAATCATCCAACCAAATCTGTCCAGTGCCAGCACCGAAGTATGCCGAGGAATACGCAACAGCATTTTCTCTGTTGATATTATAGAATGTAGATTTATAAAAAAAAAATAAGAGGCCTGTGGGTCACACCTCTCACTTCAATAAATTTGCCCAACAAACACTTAACAAGATGCCTCAAATCAATTTTCATGAACAATTATATCTATAAATGTACAAAATTAATCTCAACCAGTAACATCAATATTTGGATTTTTAAGCATTAATTTCAAAAAATATACACATTCAAAACTTATTCTAGCCTGCTTCTGCATCAAATTTACAAACTGTAGCAGATTGACAGACAGAGGAAGTCATTGACACCCCCCCACCCCACCTTCCCCAAGGTGTAGATGATAGACCATTAACTGCGTGTACCTGGGGTATCCCAGCATGACACAGATAACACCGGCATCCCGGTAATCCCAGCTGTCATCACACACGGTCCCCCACACTCCACTGTGGAACACCTCCACCCTTCCATTGTTTGGAGACGTCCCCCCAACCAGTCTAACATTGGTGTTACTACTGCCGGTACCTGAAAAAGATTAACACAATAATATCAACCTGAAAAAGATTAACACAATAATATCAACATAGTCAACTTATTCTAGAAAGAAATCTCTGTTGGAGAAAATAGAAAGATGGATACACTTTAATTCATCTATTTTTTTGTAACATGGGAGCATGGATTTAAGTGATATAGCTTCCTCCTCCAAGATCAAATATTTGAATATTTAATGTGGGTACATGTTGTTTTGGAACTATTGTATGGCTATACCGGTATTTTAAATGAAATTCAATGGTTACATGTATATTATATCCATAAGATAAAAATGCGGGAGAATTTATTTTCATATTTTTTTTGGCTTACATATATTTCTGTTTCCATTCAATTGCTAGTTCATTTTCTTACCGGAAGATGAACGAGTAACAATGCTCTTAGATAGCTTCCAGGTAAATGAGGAAGGCTTCTGAGGACAGTCAATGCTGAACGGGCAAGCTGATGGGTCCTCAAACGTACAGGGTGTATCAGGGAAACCTACAAGTAAGTCACATTGATATACTGTTACTTCACATACAAACCTTAATAGCAATCAATTACTAATCCAATATATAAATCAATTACAAATTAAAAGTCTGTACTAAATGAAATACTACCAATTTTTTAAGCTCATTTAAAATATTTTGCTTTTAAATTCTAAGAGATGTCATGATTCATATCTTCATTATTGAAACACATGTAGTTGGTGGCATTATCTGATGGTCAAAATTAATATTTGATCCAAAAATTGTCTTGACAATTACCTTCACAAGGCTGATTGGCCACGGTGACATTGTCCAAATAGAGGGCATCGTAAGCAAAGAGACGGCCCTCAAAAGCCAGTCTCATCGATTGTTCAGAGGGGAGGTCCACACATCGACTCAGCCACACACTGGGAACGTACCCTGCATCACAAACCAACAATACCATACTAATGTCAGAAACATTAAAGAATCCCCTAGCTGAAGTTAATTTTCATATTATTGCCTGGTCCACCCCCCACCCCCCAATATTTTTTTTTTTAGCAATGTTTTCATCATATGTCTGAATAATGAACATGGTTTACATGAAAGTACATGTACTATCAGTATGGAAATTAAAAAAAATTATCTATATGAAGAAAAAAAAAATTGTGTGGTATTTTAAAAGAATTTTATAATTGTTATATGACATTTAAAAATCTTTTTTGTTGAAAATTAGCTTCAGATTTTTCAAATACAACAACGTGAATGCCAATAATCAAAATGATCTACCTCTACTTCATTTGATTTATTAGCATGTTACCTGAGATATCTGTAACCTGGCTTGATGCTCCAGTTAAGACGTGAACCTTGAAGATAGTTGTTAGTTGATTGGTCATTTTGAACAAAAATCGGACACTCCCTTTCCTGGGGCTGGTGAATTCTGAGGATGTGACATTGGAGTGTCCTCCATATCTTAGCACCACACTACTGGAGGCTGGGTAAAATATATAGTCCACAACATTACAACTAAATCAAAGGTACCTTTTTTTATATATGCAATTCACTGTACTAAACATGTACTCTTTGAAGAAATAAAAATCTTGGATAGCTATTACTTGGAGAATGAACTTACCCAGAATCCACGAGCCTAAATCATAACCACAGTGTTCTCCCACTCCATCGAAGGAACATGTGGGAGTACTATTAACTAGAAAGAGAAATGGCACATTAGCTGTACTGGTCAATAAGGTGGCTCACTACATCTTGAAATATTTTCTTAAATCAGCAGAAAATTACTTGATTATGATAGATATCATAATGGATAAGAAGTATTTAAGTCAAATAGGCAAAAAAATGTGCAATTTTGGATGAAAAATTACATTTTCAAAAATTAAATTCAGTAAACATGAACAAAAGCTCTAGGCAGATTCGAACTCATGATCTGCGGCTCAGAAGCCCAATACTTTAAATAATAAGCTAAGATGATATACGACCCAATTGAACGATATAAACAGTTTAACAAAACATTTAAATCGCCATCTTGTGACGTAGTGTCTTAAAAAGTATAAGTCTAGGTGTAGTTTGGTACCTTAAGGTATTTAAAGAAGCGTTATACCAAAGAAACTAGGTGGTAACTCGTATGTTTCATTTGAATTCCGAATTTCAAAATAATCATTTCAATGAAATAATAAAATCACTTGTTTTTCATTATTTAATCCAAAACTTGTCATATGCCATAAAGAATACAATAACTTGTGGCTAAAATGCTCAAGAAATAGAATCTACTTTCATCATTTTTACTTAAATGGTAATATTTGTTAATGATGCTGTCCATCTCTCTCTTAAAGAATGATATTGGGAGTCTTTTTGGACTTACAGCAGCTGATATTAGAATATGTATAGCAATAGTTATCCACATAGACGTAGCAGCTATCCAGCCGATTGGAGCGACAGGACAGTGTGTATGATTGATAATAAGTTCCATTTATAGCAGTTCCTTTATTTCCTCCTCTGGAAAAAGAATTTTCTGGATTGATTAAACATGTACACATCAAATATATGTAGAATTTATTTACAAAGTATTGAGAAATTTGATCCAACTTGACTCTACTACCAGCAATGCTGTCAAATGAGTTTCCATCAACAGTATTGCAAGTCAAGAATATGTCCAGATCCATATACCGGTAGTTATGAGTAGCAATATGCAGTTTCATATAGGGTATTTTTTATGTCTGACTCAATAGGTCCCTTGAAATACCAGTTAATTCTTTCAACATACCCAAATCCTAGTTCTTTACAGAGGATATCTGCAGTTAAATCATAGAAGTATCTATCACAGACGGGTAGCCACACGCTGTTGTATTGGAGCTCCACCATGCCTGAATTGCGAGTCCCACTGCCTGCACGGAACCTCACCCCACCAATCATAGGTCCTACGGACAATTTACACACGTATAAATACAGTGGAACACAACTCATAACAAAGTCATGTTCACAGTGAAGTCTTTTTCGTTATCTAAATCCTATATTATAAACTTATTGGAGATAATGAGCAACATTTATAGAACTAGATGTCGTAATGCCACGAATGCCCCTGCAGGTGACCAAAACTTCAAATGCCAAATTTAGTTCAACATTTGTTGGATTGCAGAATAAGTTATTAATCACTGAAAATTACTCATTTTCTTTTAAGTTCAAGAGGCATAACTCTGTCAACAATCATCAGATCGGAACTTAATTCAAACTTCATCTGTATTTTCTTGTAAATAAACTACATATGAAATATCAGCTTTATATAAGTTAGAGAGCGATAACTGAGAATTTAATTCTCATTTTTTCGAAGTAAAAGAGGCACAATTCTGTCAAAAATCATCAGACCAAAACCATATTCAAACTCAACCTGTATATACATAAGATACATCCATATATCAAATTTGAGTTGAATGTGTGCAACAGTTGTTGAGATAATGATCGGAAAGTGAATATCCATTTTTTTTTTTTTAAGTTGAAAAGGCACAATTCTGTCAAAAATCATTGGACTGGAACCAAATTTGAAATTAGTCTGTATATTAATTCATAAGACACATCCATATAAAAAATTTGAGTTGAATGTGTGCAACAGTTGTTGAGATAATGATCTGAAATTGAATGATGACGAAATGACAGTAGATCATATGGTTTTTAAAATATTCACAATAGCTAGCTTGTTCAATAGATTTTTAAAGTATATTCTGGTGAAAACTTAACCAGTCTTTATTTGTGTGCACATATAATGAAACACATTTAAAAATGATTTTCTGATGCAAGCTAGGGGATACTTTGGGCACTATTGTTTTTATTATTCTGTTGATGGTTATAGTTACCATCACAGTTAAAGATTCTACACTTTGAAGTTTTATATAATAAATTCTGAAGCCAGTTTATTATATATCATTATTAAATAATTTAAAAAAAAATAAATTTAGCCCAGTTAATACCATTATTCTCCAGTTTGCTGAATATTTACCTGAAGTCGAAGAAGGAGGACTGTAAGTTGGTGTTGGAACATCAATGTCCTCACTGATATTGTAGGACACTGAAATAAACAGACAATGCTCATTAAAAACAGACAATGCTCATTAACTTGACTAGTGTTGATGATCAAGATGTTAAGTACTAGGCGACAAGACAAATCAGGTCTTATATGATTGTGGGGAAAAAAACCCAGATTCAAAATGGCAGAAATTGTTTACCTTCACGACAGCTCTCGGTGGGCAGAAAGCCACAATAGTAGTTGATGAAATCGGACACATTGTAGCCTTGAGAGTATGGTGAGCATTCATTGGAATAAAGATCCGACACAGCTAAAATGTACAAGATGGAATACTGTGATATCTAAGAGTTACATGCAATATAATCAAAATACGGCACTCAATGAATGAAAAATTAGATGAATACTCTGTTTTAAACATATGACATTGTATATAGGCAAGAAAATTAAGGACATTTAACAAATAAATAAACTATGTGTGTTGAGAAATTGAAATTAACAAAAAAAATATAAACAAAAATTTGCTTATCTTTCTTAAACAATCATTTCAGTCCAAATAAAATTTCAAGGGTTTATACAACATGCATTATCTCAAAAAGTTTTAATTAATATATGTTCAACAAACCCATGCAGGAATTTCTACAGATTTGTTCAGTGGTTCCATTGTCACACTTTGGGTACATCATTTCACAGGACAACTGTAGGATGGGAGTGACACAGGCTGATGGGACATAATAACTCTGATATATAAGACGATTCAATAACATTAACTGGTACTGAATGGTGTTAAAGTCAGTATGCCCAAACACATTTGGTAGCATTGTTGTGTTGTAAGAGAGCTGGCACATATAATTCGATATCAGGTAACAGCCATCATCTGTTTTTAAAACAAAGAGGAAAGATAAAATCAGATAAAAAAGAAAAATCATATCACACTTTCATAGTAAGTATTTTAAGGCAATTGACTGTTCAAAATAAGGGGATACAGTGGGAGATGTTTTAAGGAGTCTCGGGGGTGAATGTTTCAAACGTACGATTTCCTTTAATTTTTTTCCAGTGAAAGGTCAACTTATGAGTAAACTACGTGCAAAATATAAAGTAAATTGACCGGATAGTTTATCTGTTTTCCGCGCTCAAATTTTGGTCGTAATTCCGAATCATTCCCGACATTTTATATAGGATTATATAGAAAAAGGGGGTTGTCATTTTTAAATTAATAGGTAAAAAATTACAAACATACGATTTTCTTTTAATTTTCAGCGATTGAAGGTTAACCTATAAGTAAACTTTTTGCCAAATAAAAACGAAATTGACCAGATAGTATTTATGCTATCTGCCCTCATAGTTTGATCCTATACACGTATCTTGCTAGGTATTTTACATATAGAATTGTATAGAATAAATCAAATTTAATTTTATTTGTAATAGATACAAAAAAATAATTTCCACTCACACAGAACACGAAAGAATCACGCATATTTTTTTTATTTTGCAAATTATATTTTCAATTTTAATTATTGACGCTGCAATAAAAAATGCACAACGTTTATTTTTGTCAATTGTTACGTCAAAGTCTCAACTGACGTCATCGTAAGACGTTGACTCCGACATGGATAATGGCGAAATGATTAAAATCCTACTGAACATTATTCTAAGGATTCATTTAACTAAAATATTTTTTTATGATAAGAATTTTTTTTTAAATGTAAACGTTACATGATAACCTGTATATTTGACCAGTTTACTCTGCACTTGCGTTTTACGACAGTAATGCGCAATATCCTGCGCAGAGGGCGCAAAATTTAAACCCGCGACCGACCTTAACTTAAGGTTTTTGTGCAAGCGAAAGGATTGAGTATGGTACATGTAATATTATATGTCATGCCATTACTCTAAAGTTATTGAGTTGCCCAGGCCAGTAAAATACTTGCAACAAAGTCATTATTATTAAGTCTCATTGAATAGTCTTACACAAATTTTTTGTAAAATCAGTCATTCACAACTATTTTACCATTTATTAGTTTGTCATTAATAAAAACACATAAATTTCATAAAACTGTACAACGATAATGTTGGTAACATGACCAAAGTAGGTTGCCTATTATTCACCTACCTGTACATGTAAGTATTACAAGATACCTCTTAAATGATTTTCTTTAAGAAACTGATAATCTGGTATTTTTGTGATGATTTATTTTCAAAAAATTAATCATGCAGTATTAGTTAAAGTGTGTATTCTATAAAACTTGCAAAACCACAAAAAATAACTTGCCCAAGTTAACTATCAAGTTAACAGATTTATTTTCACAAAGTTTGCAATGTGCTAAAAATATATATATGACATAACGATATCTTTTTTCCACTCATACAGATTACTAATGTAGTGGAGTAGATCTGATTTTCATGAAATTGATTCATCATTGGACATAAATTTGAAAGAAATTACCAGTAAAAGGTATGGTGGTTGTTGATGAAGACCAAGATGGACTTGATGCCCACCATGGCAAAGTGGTTGAAGCCCACCATGGAGTAGCTGTTGAATTTCCCCATGGATTTTGTGTTGTAGCCCACCATGGATTTTGTGTTGTAGCCCACCATGGATTACTTGTTGAGTTCCACATCCAGGGACTACTTGTTGTATTCCACATCCAGGGACTATTTGTTGTGTTCCACATCCACGGGCTACTTGTTGTGTTCCAAATCCATGGATTTTGAGTTGAATTCCACATCATGGGACTACTTGTTGTGTTCCACATCCATGGATTTTGGGTTGAATTCCACATCCAGGGACTACTTGTTGTATTCCACATCCACGGGCTACTTGTTGTGTTCCAAATCCATGGATTTTGAGTTGAATTCCACATCAAGGGACTACTTGTTGTGTTCCACATCCATGGATTTTGGGTTGAATTCCATATCAAGGGACTACTTGTTGTATTCCACATCCAGGGACTATTTGTTGTGTTCCACATCCACGGGCTACTTGTTGTGTTCCACATCCATGGATTTTGAGTTGAATTCCATATCAAGGGACTACTTGTTGTATTCCACATCCAGGGACTATTTGTTGTATTCCACATCCAGGGACTATTTGTTGTGTTCCACATCAAGGGACTACTTGTTGTATTCCACATCCAGGGACTATTTGTTGTGTTCCACATCCAGGGACTACTTGTAGGATTCCACGTATGTGGATTACTTGTTGTGTTCCACATCCAAGGACTACTTGTTGAATTTCCCCATGGATTATGTGTTGTAGACCACCATGGATAAGGTGATGGAGTGGTTGATGAATATCCATCTGTCATAAATAAAAATCAATAAGTAATTTTTAGAAATTTTTAGAAATGGTATAATAAAGTTTAGATACACAACCTGTTGGGTTTCTTTTTTTACAATTATTTTTATCTCTTGATAGATTATACCCACTAATTTTGGTAAATATAGTTTAGAAGAAGTTGAGAATGATCAACAGATTATGACCCACACACAAGAAACAATGATAAACCAGTGACTCAGGCGAGCTAGAAACGGCATGTTATAAATGCTTACCACTCTACATGTGTACCCGTTGTCCAATCTTATTAGTTTCAGGGCTATTTCCACTTTGGGCTAATAGTTTTATAATATACGAGGGTCAATCAAAAAATACGAAGACAATGTGGCTGTCTACCATATATTTTTCATTAAAGTCATTACCAACAGATTAATTTATGCAACAATACTTATTTTATTGATATACGAAGTTTCATTCCATTTGATGTAAAGGTATTTTTGTTACCCGATTTTAAAATCAACATGTTTTGTCACTACGGTGCAGGGTAACGTTGAAAACATAACGTCAAGATAACGCAAGCACAGTTAATAGAAATATCCTATCTTTATATCACCCTAAGTCTGTTGTGCTTTTCACCATACAATTTAAATCGGCACTATATCACTTGACAGCTAATTTGTTTCCAATTGTTCGAAAATCATAAGTTTGTTCCTCGAAGTTTTCTTAGTTTTTACCGCATGTCTCTTCGTTTACAGTAAGACAATCCCAGAATGTCAGATGACGTTGTTAATTTTTTTATCAAATATTTACAGATATTCTATTCTCTTTCGTACTGATTGATGTTCAAAATACATTTACCACAACCCCCCGCAAAATGTGTTAAACACAAATGTGAAAATAATTTTTGACTTATTTTTTCCACCACTGAGCATTTTCACAGTTTTTATCGGCTTTTCCCCAAGTTAGATCCATACTGTTTATACTTTTCGTTGCGCCGTGACGTCCAGCGACGTCAATGTTTTTAGTCAATTTTAAAGAGGACTATATGTCTTTAGTTACTGATATCTGTTCAACAAATCTATATATCCCATCATTATTTGGTACATACAATACCATATCAATTTTTAATTTTAGGTTTCAATTTTAGTTGGTTTTAAGCCCAATTTATGGAGATACTACTTTCAACATAATATGGTTTATTGTTTACGGAATACAAAGTTTGACCTTGCGCCGTGACCTCATTTTTGCAGGATAAGATTCTAAATAATTCTTAGAAATGAAGGAGTATATGAACTTTTTAAATTTCAAATTGTTTGAAACAGTTGCTAAATTATGTCTACTAAATTTAGTTATAATATGACGTTAAATAACATATCTATGGCAAAAGTCTTCGTATTTTTTGATTGACCCTCGTACATAGCATACATACATCTCTTTAAACTATAATGAGGGTTCGTACCAAAACACAAATTCATTTTCTATGTAATATACACCTAAATTGTAAATACTATAAAGATCTCTTATTTTTCGTAATAATGTTTAGGTTGCAATGACATATTTAATCATAGTACAATACTCGATATAATCCATACCTGACTGGCAATATCCAGGCACAATTTTCACATTATCCACAGCAATGAAGGCTTGAAAAGTGGTGGCAGATATTTCAAGAGACATATTATATGGGTAGTAGAAAACTTGAACTGTAAATTCATAATGTTTCCAGGAAGCGTTCAACAGACCAAAGTCATTGACTTCTAAATGGTATCGATTATATATCTGATTAGCTCTGATATAAAGGAATGATGCAGAATACGGATGGAGATGGATTTTTGCCACATCCAAGGAGATACATGAGGTTCCAGAAGCTATATCTGAGGGGGATATCAAAGTCCTGTTGAATGAGGTTCCGTTACTGCCTGACAGTAGGAACTGGTCTGTAATAGACATTACACATATACAGGTACAATGTACTAATGTTTATATATTTAAGTATTTGACATGTAAAAATGTAGAAAGCATGGATATTCAAGCCTTAAATTTTGCTATGTACTGGTAACAAATATAGAAATATTTCTTCATACCTGCTGAAACTTTTAAAAATATCATCGATAATTTAACAATATCATATAATACAATTTCATGTGATTTAATAATATATTATATAAACAAATAACATACTATACAATATAGTATCATATGATATGATATTATATATAATACAATATTGTATCACATGATACACAATAATTTTTTTTTGATTTCATATGAAACAATATCATTTAATAAAATAATATATAATACAATATCATATTATACAATAGTGTATCAAAATATACAATACTATACATTAAAATATCATGATGCAATATTATGATGTCATAATGTACAAAAAAATGATACAATATTTATCATATAACCTTTTACAATATAGTATATGATATAATTTTGTATCATATAAAACAATACTTCATCATATCATGCATAACTATATCATAGGAATCATGTTTTATCATTTAACAACAAACACATCAATCAAGCAGGTTTGAGTGTGGTAGATTTTTTTAGCATCCTTGATAATGGAGATCAGGCTCTGCATCTGAAGCTACCTCTGCAATTCATGTATATTATAATTAAATCAACTATGCAAGTTTGTAAAAGTACTATTATCTATAAAACATGTGACCTGTTCCAAAAAAATTAACCTGATCCAGCATCCAAAACCTATGGCTCAGATTCAGCATTCAAGCTTGTCAGGTGCATCAGTATCATAAGACGCATCATCCATGCATGTTTGGTGAAGTTAGAACCAGTAATAACAAAGACATAATCATCAGAGGGCACCTGCTCCAAAACATTAACCAGCTATTAAAACCTAAACCTCCTCCAAGCATCCAAAACCATATGGCTCAGATTCAGCATTAATGCCTGTCAGGTGCATCAGTATCATAAGACGCACCATCCATGCAAGTTTGGTGAAGATAGGACCAGTAATAACTAAGATATATTTTTTATCATCCTTGATAATGGAGATCAGGCTCTGCATCTGAAGCTACCTCTGCAATTCATTTATATTTATAGTTAAATCAACCATGCAAGTTGAAATAGTACTATTATCAATTAAACATGTGACCTGTTCCAAAAAACTAAACCTCCTCCAGCATCCAATACCTATGGCTCAGATTCAGCATTCAAGCCTGTCAGGTGCATCAGTATCATAAGACACACCATCCATGCAAGTTTGGTGAAGATAGGACCAGTAATAACTAAGATATATTTTTTATCATCCTTGATAATGGAGATCAGGCTCTGCATCTGAAGCTACCTCTGCAATTCATTTATATTTATAGTTAAATCAACCATGCAAGTTGAAATAGTACTATTATCAATTAAACATGTGACCTGTTCCAAAAAACTAAACCTCCTCCAGCATCCAATACCTATGGCTCAGATTCAGCATTCAGGTGCATGTCAGGTGCATCAGTATCATAAGACACACCATCCATGCAAGTTTGGTGAAGTTAGGACCAGTAATAACTAAGATATAATCATCAGAGGGCACCTGCTCCAAAAACTTTAACCAGCTCTAAAAATCTTAACCTCATCCAGCATCCGAAACCTATAGCTCAGATTCAGCATTTAACCCTGTCTGATGTATCTGTATCATAAGACGCTCCATCCATGCAGGTTTGGTAAAGTTAGGACCAGTAGTAACTTAAAATTTGCTATCAAAGGGCACCTGCACCAAAAACTTTAACCTGCTCCAAAAACATTAACCTCCTCCAGCATCTGAAATTCATGGCCAAGATTCAGCATCCAAGTCTTTTAAGTCCATAAGTAGGTCCAGATGCACCATCCATGCAAGTTTGGTGAAGATAGGACAAGTAATAACTTAGATACAGGACCTGCAACAAAAACTTAAACCACTCCAGACGCCAACACCAGAGTTATAGCATAAGCTCCCCCTGAGTTTCGTCTTGGTGAGCTAAAAATTCCAAAATCTTTAAATAAGCTTATATTTTAAACCATGTACATGTATCAATATTTGGTTAAAACTGTACTTAATTTCTAGCTAAATAACCTTTCCCATTTACCTGATTGAGTGCCGTCAGTGGAGTTAAGTCCCATAAACTCGTCTACTAAAGTCCATGTACTTTTATATCCACAGAGTCCATTGTTAAAATCACATGTCATGTTAAAAACTGTAATTGATTAAAAAAGTCTTATATCAAATATGTTTTAGTTTATTTACTAATTTGTGTATTTTTATATAAAAAAAAGACTTTGAGATACCCCATTTTTTGAGATGTAGAGGTTAAATACATAGAGAAACAGTGTTCTTGACTTCAGAACATCCATGGTATTCAAGGAAACAAATGTTCAACTGTATTTTCAAAGACCAAACTGTATGGAAACTAAAGTGCAGATAACTGTGTTACTAAAGCCCCGCCGGCCACTGAGTGTTGGTTCATACTAAGACCTACCACACCCATCTTCATCCTCCCCAGCATAGCAGTCATTGTTCTGATTACACTTCAAGTCAGCAGGTATGCATGAATCCTCCATACTACAGTATATCTGATTGGCTCCACATTCTATAAATCACACATTATAATCTGTTAATAAAGGAACACTCTCTTTGTTTTCCACAGAAAAAATGCTAGTTAAAAATGTTTTAATTTGAAGTTCAGAATTATCATTTAAAAAAATAACAACCTAGCTGCAGGTCTTTAGCTCCTGGTTTGAAAAAGTTTGGATGGACGACCTTGGAGCTACAGTGCTTCCCATAGTTAAAAACCGCAATTACGGCCCAAAAAAAATTGGGCAGACTAACCTTATTTTCACAAAAATTCTGCGAAAACAATTAGTATCATTAAATTCTTCAGGAAATTTAGTTCTGATATCATCACTTTACCTGCCTCAGAATTTCTCTTAAACATGCTAATCGACCTCTGAAAATGAAGTATATTAATTCTCGTCAAGATCAAGAGTCGCCATTTTTACAAGTAAATAAACAACACCAATTCATTTTATGGGGCTGGTGTTGGTCTTCGAATATTAGAGGCAAGTGAAGTGACAATATCTGTAGTAAAATATCCAAGGAATTTTTTGGAATCAAATATTTGTACAGAATGTGTTCAAAAATGAGATTAATTAGTCCAAAACTAGTGCATTTTTTTGTGAGCCGTAAATTGCATGTTTTTATTACTATGGGCGGCACTGTAGCTCCAAGGTCATCCATCCAATTTCTTTTCAGACCGGGAGCTACAGACCTGCAGCTAATAATACCCATATCTTTTCTTGAAATGTGTAAAGAATTACCAGAGTAATATTTCTTATGTATAATCTGAACATGATCCATATATACTTAGAATTTAATTTAGTGTCAACAACCCCACAACTTTCAGATACAGTCAAACTTCTTTATCTCGAACTAGATGGGACTGTTTAAAAGCTTCGAGATATCCGAGTATTCAAGATCGAGGGTAAAATACTTAAAAAATAAGTAGTTGGTACTTACAAATCACTTCGACATTTCCATTGTATTTGAGATATCAGTGTTTGAGATATAGAAGTTCAACTGTATATCCATTTTTTGCAACTAATTAAAAGTATACAGGGTTGATGATCTGTTTTTAAACTTTAAGTTACCTTGCTTTGTACAGGAACCATCCCTAAGCTGAACATCATCAATAAACACATAATCTAAATCTCCAAGGTTTGCAGAATGGAGGGGAGAGAACTCAAATAGAAGTCCGAACTCTCCTTGACTAACATTAACACTGTGCCGTATCCACGAGTTCTTGATGGTAGTGTCAAAGCTTGCCAAGGAGGACAGAGAGTTAGATTCGTTTCTGACCACTCGAAGAAGAGAGGGGATATATCTGCTACTCCCAGCCATGGTGTAGAATGTAAAGCATGAGTCCTGGGTTATGTTGATAGGGGGTGTGTTCAGTAATGCAAGAGAAAATGATGAGTAAGACAGGGCCACAGCTGTAAAGAAAACAAGATATCGAGAGTCATTAGTAACAACTCAATCAGCATTTCATGAAATAGATACATAAATTGGTGAGCATTTAATTTGCATTAAGGAGACTTCCTGAATGCCCCAATAAAATTTTAAGATAATCTGTCCCAATAAAATTTTAAGACAATCTGTCATAATGCTATACATATGATATCTAGTATGTCCATATATTCCCAAAAGTTTATTCTGAATGATAAATGATATATTACAACAAAAGATTACAAAATAAAATACACGCCCTCTTCAAAAATTCTCTCAGGGCAAGATAATTTTTATAAAACACCCAAAAAACTTATTTACAGATCATGAATAAATAATAGATAAGAGAAACTAAAGGTATGATAGGATTGACTTTAGGGATGGGATTGATTGTTAGGCATGATGGGATTTGTTTCGGCTGACTGACCGCCTCCTGATTCATTGGATGGTACTAGCATCCCGGTGTGATCCACAGAGGGATACCATCTAGAGTTGGACCCACTGTATCCACAGATGTGTATTCTGTTGAAATCACAGTCCACCGAGGGCTCACCTACATTGTAAAAGTCAATATATCACAGCACACTAAATTAAATTGTTATTTTCCCTAAACAGAGAACAACAATTAAATGTCGCTAGCTTAATCAGATGATGACACTCTCTGCGATTCAGATTATTGAAAGGTGACAAAAAGCTTACTGAGAGGTAAATGAAAGACAGAGCCCTCCATTCATTCACCTTTCAAGATATTTTAGCCCTTGACTACTGTATATAGGGATATTTTGCTCTTTATAATTTTCGCACTTCTACACTTGCGAACAATTTTGCTCCCTCTTGAATTTGCCCAGACACAATTGTGTTCAAAGAGAGAAAATTTGAGACATTGGAATTCCCCCAGTCTTGAATTTGCCTGCTGACGAGGGTGAATGGGGTGAAAACAAGAGGCCAATAGGCCTTAACGGTCACCTGAGTAGCATAACCCATACACAAACTTGTCAAGGAGTCTCATATATGCATTTAATTAAGTTTTCTGGAATAGAAAATTTTTTAATTTGTAATGACGACCACCTCCCTGCCTGAAATCTTTCAAAAAGGACTATTAAACCTATAATTTTAGTGAAAAACATAAAAGATCATAAAAGAGTGCATGACCTGATATTGAAAAGGTGCAAGACTCTGATAGAAAATAATTTAATACTAATAACAAGGTGGCTATTATTCATGTTTTATCTAAAACAACCTCCCATCCCCCAACCCCCCGGGGCAGACAGAAACTCTCCCTGTGGGCATTTAAACAAATGAAAAAAAAAACAGCTTTATCGATAAAAGCCATCATGAGTTACTCACTTCTCCTGTTCCAGTTTTTGAATATTCAACATTCGTTGAGAATCACCATCTGGCATATATACTAAAATCATTTTACCTTTATATCAGTGATTTTAGTTAGCCAATTTTTACTTTACTATTAACAAGTCTATTTGTTTATTTTGAAAGTTCAAAAACTGTTTTTGTTTCAGATGATAAAAAGCCTTGAATAACTCTTTTGATCATACAACTTCTTTATAATTACATTATATTCAATGATTAATTACTAAATATGAACAAGCAAAGGAAGATAACTCCATTAGGAAGAAGCAAGAGAAAAAAAGATGTAATTATAATTGGGGCGATTATAAAGTCTCCCAAACGAATGAGGCTATCATATAGAGTAGGATGACCCAAAAAGTTTCATGATGTTTCCAGGGGTCCTTAACTATATATCAGGTGAACTAACATGAACCAAGGAACAAGAATATATATGGTTAAGGGGTGGGGATATTAACCGTTTTCAAGATATTCGGGCACTACCTGTTTGAGGGGGGTCAGAACAACCCCCAGGGCCCATGACCTACATACCATATGATGCCCCTTGACACAAGGAACAAGAATATATATGGTTTAGGGGTGGGGATCTCAACCGTTTTCAAGTTATTTGGGCCCTTCCTGTTTGAGGGGGGTCAGGACCATCCTTGAGGTCCATGACCTACATACCATTTGATGGCCCTTAACACAAGGAACAAGAATATATATGGTTTAAGGGTGGGGATATTAACCGTTTTCAAGATATTTGTGCACTTCCTGTTTGAGAGGGGGTCAGGACAAGCCCCAGGGCCCATGACCTTCATACCACTTGATGGCCCTTAACACAGGAAACAAGAATATATATGGTTTAGGGGTAGGGTTCTTAACTGTTTTCAAGATATTCTGACACTTCCTGTTTGAGGTGGGACAGGACAACCCCCGGGGCCCATGACCTACATACTATTTGAGGCCCTTACCACAAGGACATCATATCCATATCTTTAGTTTTTCACAAATATATACAGGAGTAGAGAAGAAGATTTTCTAAGATTTAATACATTTTTACTATATGGCCATTTTGGCCCCACCCTTGTGCCTAAACACCTGTCCCAGGGGTCATAAATTTCACAATTTAGGTAGAAGACTTCATGTACATCATATCTAGGCCTTTAGTTATTCACAAATATATATGGGAGTACAGAAGAAGATTTTCTAAGATTTAATACATTTTTACTATATGGCCATTTTGGCCCCACCCTTGAGCCTGAACCCCTGACCCAGGGACCATAAATTTCACAATTTTGGTAGAGGGCTTCATGGACATCATATCCATGCATTTAGTTTTTAACAAATATCTATGGGAGTAGAGAAGAAGATTTTCTAAGATTTAATACATTTTTAATATATGACCATATTGGCCCCACTCTAGAGCCTGAACCCTTGACCCAGGGGCCATGAATTTCACAATTTTGGTAGAGGGCTTCATGGACATCATAACCATGCAATCAGTTTTTTTCTCACATGTGTGGGAGTAGAGAAGAAGATTTTTGAAAATTTGGCTGTTTTTTCCATATTTGGCCCCACCGGTGGCACCCTGGGGGTGGTAGAGCCACCAATTTCACAAATTACATTCCTCTTACCATAGAGATGCTTCACAACAAAAATGGAAACAATTGGCCTTGTAGTTTTTTAGAAGAAGTTAAAAATGTAAATTGTTAACGCACGACGACGAAAACAGATAGCAATAGGTCACCTGAGTTTACTCAGGTGACCTAATAAAACGGGGAGAATATTTCCTGGTATACAATATTTATTTGTATTGAATCAATGCTTTTGTTTTGTAAATCTTCTTAATTTTGTTCATACTCACCACACTCCATTTCATCACTAGCATCTTCACAATCAAGGCTGCCATCACATTTCTTACTTGCAGGATAGCACACAACCCCATTACCACAGAGAAATTCATCAGCATCACATTCTGTTTTAAAAAAACCAAAAAAGGTTGATTGAAACAACTATCTTACATGTGAAAACCATGGGCGGGCTCTACAGGATCTTTATGTACAAGAATTACCAAAAAACACCCTATCACATAATTCAGCAGAAAACATTGTCATAAAAAAAAATACAGAGAATTTTGTTTCAAATACACACCAATGTCTTTTATAAGGTGTTGAAGCTTTCAATACATTGCCAAATGCAAAACAGAAAACGATACAGGGAACATTGGATTTGAACTCAGATCCTCTAGATCTGATTAAAATCTAACAATCATATTACCGGTAAACAAAAATTATTTTGGATTTTAAACTGTGAAGAACTATAGATATATTAAAATCTCTTGGTAAATTTTTACAAAAGGCATTGCCTTAATTTGTATTTCCTAGTCAAATATTGGTTTTCAATCATATGATAAACTATTTCAAATTTGTATGTACATATTTTATTTTGACATATTTATGTATGGGTTTAACATAAATATATAAAAGACATTGTATTGAGTATATAAACATACATATATATACTAATTAAATGTTCATGTCTGTCCTAGCTCTTTCAATCATCCAACTCTTCCTTTTGTATATGTTGTATATGTTTATTGAATGTTTATATGTACATTGGATGTTGTATGTACAATCCTCATGTTGCCCCTTAAGGGCCCTAAATTGGTAAATAAAGAAATTGAATTGAAAATTGAATATCCTGTAGGGGGTTTTCATGATTATATGTAGTATGTATTAAGTATGCATGTGGCTGTAGGGGAGGGAAAATAAGAATATATGTGTTGGTGCATGTATTTGGGATAGAGATCAGTCATCAACTTATTTCAAAACACCTCTCTTCTCTCATTATGTTATCAACAATATAAATACAAAACAATAATGGTTATTCTAAAGATGCACTACCTATAGGTGGACAGGAGTTGGGGGTAACTTTGATGTTGTCAATTCCAGCATAATAGGAGAAGCTGTAAGAAGTGTAATACCGCACAGTGATTATGATGTAGTATGCACTGAAGTTGGACGGCACATTCATCCACTTCCATTGTCTAGCATAGGTATACCCCGAAGATGTTGTAATATTTCTTCCTGTTTGCAAATCCATCAGTCTACAAAATTCCAATTCAGTATAAATTCAATATTGGTTTTTGTATATACCTATGCAAAAGAACTAACACTAATTATTCTTAAAGTAAAATTCACATCCATTTTTTAGATGTACTGGTTTTCATGCTTGACAGAGTTTATAACTGTAAAATTTTGCAAACATGAAGCAAATGTGTGAACTTTTTATATATATACAATGTGCTAGTCAGTTTTTGCAATTTTAATAGATTTTTAAACATAATAACCAATATAATTTCTGTGTGGTTTATCAATGTCTAGAATATTGAAATGATCACGAAAAAAGCAAAAAAATAGATCATTGCCAAAAGTATCAGATATAATATATCACCATTACACCCTCCCCCTTTTTGCAAAAATAAAAAAAACTGCTTACACTATTTTAAAATCATCATATTCTGATGTAGATTTCATAACCTCCAGCTGCACACATGAAGAGTTTCCGACCCCAGTGACGAGTGGAGACACCAAAACCGAGGTGATTGCAGTTACATAGTACATAGCTCTTCGAGCCATTACAAAGGATCCATCTGTGTAAATACCAAATCAAGTTTAAAAATAAATTAAACCTCTGATGTATGAGCAAGGAAGACATCTGCTATTTTGGAACAAGCATGATATGAAAATAATCAAGAATCTAGCTCCACTTTATATAATCTTTGTATGCAAACTATAATGTGGTAAAAGAAAATTCTACTTAATTTGACTTTTCAATCAAGAGGATAAAATTCCCAAAACTCTAGTAGCACACAATTTGAAATGACTTACTCGTAGAAGAGTTTGCCCTCTTTTCCAAAGACCAGTCCAAATCTGCTGTATATCCACATAAATCTTCATCAAAAGTGCAGTTAACTGACACCCCTAAAACACAAACATCCAAAAAACATAAGTATCTATAAAATGATGTCAATATTGGTAATTAATAACAAAGAGGACTGGAGTGGACAGGAAGTATGGACAGACTGTCTGCTTACTTGGACAGGGCCTCTGATTGTAGAAGATGTCATCAACAGCCACCAAGCTGAATGGTTCCTGGCTCCTGTATGTAGTAAATGATACCCCACTGGCTTCTCCCTCCTCAAGATCAAGGCATACTCTGTTCCATCCCACACTGAAGTAACTCACATAATTCACCTGAAAACTATGGCCTCCATTGCTGGGTTTGATGTCTGCTGTGACATGCAAATAGGATTTTCCGTAGTGGTATACATTAAATGTTACAGAGGAATTCTTTGTTGCATTAAAAGGTGGAAGATCCATGGTAGTTTTATCTCCTGGTTTACCAAACACAGAGCTTGCATACATGAATTCTCCAGGATATGGCATGCCTAAAAAATAAAACCAAACAGTATACATAAAATCATTTCTCATATATTGGAACTTTTACTTAATTATTATTGAAATAACTTACTCAAAAGACATAGAAGAGTTCTTGAATCATGTGGTGTTATGCATTTCTCGATAAAAAATTAAAGTTCTATTGAGAGATTTAAAAATAAGGTTGAAGATAAATGAAATCATATTGAAAATAAGTATGTAAAAGGTTATCAACCCAGTGATGTCATAATGTAGAAATGATGTTGTGAAGATTGTCTTCTTTTGGTAAATTAATGTTTTTGAGCAAAATATATGGTAGGTATTTCCCATGGTTTTTCGACTGGAAAACATCAAGCGCATGCTTGCTCAACTACCATTTTTAACTATGATGTGTATAATTATATGAACAAAAACTTGTGTAAATTTGTACTAGCGCAGACCTGCACTCTATACTTCTAAAGGCAAAATATGAGATAATACAAAAATATAAGAGAAAAGCTGTCAATGTGACAGCAAACCAGGTTTTCTTTTGTGTGAACTGTATCCATAATCCAATTGTCAACCCTGAATTGATAAATACATGTACTACCTATCCAAAGAAATAGGATACTCTATATGCAATATTTTTCCAAAATAATAACTAAGTTCAACAGCTGGTATTTTTTCCATAAATTATCAAAAATCAAAATCCAAGTAATATGCACATCTCTGATATATATACAATAGATCTGCAAAACAACACCTTCCTATCTTAAAAACTGTAGGAGGAACGCGAGTTATCTGTACAATAGGGGTACCCTTTTGGCAGCCGCCAACCATTTCAATAACCGGATTTTTCCTTTGGAAAACCTGATTAAAAATGACAATATTTTCATTTGTTTGCAAAATTGCGAGAATTAGCCTATTTTAGTGACGTCATAGATAAACCGCTATTGGACAATGATGACTAATATCAAGATTAATGTGATAGGCATCCTCTGTATAATGTTTTATGAAGATTTGATTTTGATACAACACTGTTTCAAAATGTCTTTTAAATGGGGGGGGGGGGGCAATTATTTGACCATTTCAAATGTAGTCCTTTGGCAAAACTTGATAAACGATTTGCAAAAATTATAAGATCTCCAAAAATAAAAGTTATCAACAGTACTGGTACAATTAATATAATCAATGATTCTAAAGGTAGGAAAAAAATTTAAACATAACAACATAACAATTGTAGTGAGAGTGTTTTCTATATTTACTATAACAAGAATAGAATTCCTGGGTCCCCCGCCGTTCAAGCAGTATACTAGTATACTGTACTGTGGAATCATTAAATTTCGTGGGGGCCAATTTTCGTGGATTGCTTAAATTTTACAGGTTCGTGGGGACGTAATTTTGTGTATTCTCTAAAACCTACAAAGGAAATATGATTTTATTACCCTTAATTATTAATTCGTGTAGAATGTTAAATCGTGGATGAGAGGTACCCACGAATTCCACGAAAATTGAACCACCACGAAATCTAATGATTTCACAGTATATGAAATTGCAATATTTTCAAACATTCAGGGCTGTTCCAGAATTAAATGTGTGGGGAGGTTGGGAGGAACATTTTTTTACCCCGACCACCCATTTTTTCCAAAATTTGTAGGCATGAGAGCGCTTTTAAGGTCAATTTTTGGATAAAACGGAGTCATTATTGTGGTCAGAGTCCCATAACTCCAGCAAAAAGTATCGACCAATGCTGATTTTCGAACTTGACCAAAGTAATAGGTGTATAAACATTTGGTATAAATGTAATGAAAATCTGTCAAAATTTGTAGGCATGAGAGCGCTTACAAAAAAGTGTGACGGACGGACGCACTGACACACGGACGCCCAGCATTTCTATGTCCCCGCTCCGCGTTGCGGCGGGGGACAAAAACAAATACAATGATTATACCTGGAGGCTGGGAGATTAGAGTACTGCTGTGGGTCCACAAAAATTCTGGACCAAACAAGTTACAGGTGCCCTGAGAACTGACAGTTTCTCTACACTGGTCTGTTGAGTTGAAGGTACATCCAGTTTCCAAAAATGGGACTACAAATGGAAGATAAAATACATGCAATGCAACATTACAAACAAAGAAAGCTTGTGTTAACTTATTCATAAAACTACCTGAGCATTTATGAGTTGTGTTCACAGAAACATCATCAATTGCAGCGTAACAGTCCTGGCTGAGGGAGCTACATTCCAGGATGAACACAAGGACCACATTGTCTACAGTCTGTCCCACGTCTATACAAGCCTGGGTCCAGACCGTGGCAGGGTTCAAAGTGGACCAGAGGGTCTCAAAGCCAGAGAAGGAATCTGACAGCACTGCTATGCCTGGGAAACGAGGATCAGATGTCAACTCTAAGGAAAAAAAGAAGAGATATGTGGAGAAGATTTACGCAAGTTACATCACATTTAACTAAGTTTTTAGAATAAACACCTCTTGATGTTTCATATGTGGTTATAAGTGAATTATAGCAAACTATAAACTTTAAATTTCCATTCAATCAAACAGCATTTCAAATTTACATGTTCATTACATATACAATAAAATAAAGTTCTGATATTTTCCAGTGCACTAGCCATCATTTAATGATGGCAATAAAAAAAATACCCCAAAACCCCAAACTCAAATCTTTGTTGCCTATTTAAGGGCACCTTTCAATGTTTTGGGCATACCTGATGCTAGAAAATATCCAATGGTGAATTTGGTCTGGTTCGCTTTCTGGAAGTAGAGACTAAGTGAGCTGTCGTCCTGGAGTGACATTGTTGGGGTCACTAGCAGAGCTCGGTCCCCTTCCTGACTCCCAGTGGACTCAGAGTTCCTCAGAGTGCCATTCTGGTTCCACGGATTACTATTCTGGTTCCACGGATTACTATTCTGGTCCCCCACAATCCAGAAGTGACCTTTTGAATAACACATATCATTGAGAGAACAAATTGACAAACAAGTTAAAAATCTCTCTGTTAACAAAACCAGGTTTTGTACAATATACTCACTGATAAGTAGTATAATTAAGCAATCAGATTTATGACAAAATTAATTGAAAGTGTAAACTGAAATTATTACATAGTTAACTAATCATGACTTTTCTGATATCATATGATATATTCCTTATTTTACAATAGTACTTAATTCTGCTATTATGCCAATTGTGAGAACATATAAATTTGGGCATGGAATATTTGTTATAATTCATTTATTCAAGGACTGTCAAAAAATTAAAAGATTCTAAAGCATGTGTTAGGTGCCTCTTGTAATTTTACACAAATATTAATTGCTCAAGTTTAATTAATTCAGATTCTACAGTATTCCTCAAACAAAAAGTGCACAAAATTATACCTTTTTTGCTACACAACATACTACAGACAAGGGTATTACTCTACCATTTTCTTTCACTTACCATATCTGGACTGCAGAGTATGGTCTTGATACACTCGTCCTCCATCTCTTGCTGGCTGGATTTTCCTCCAGCTCAGTGCTGAGGATTGACAAGATTTCGAGATATTCACAGTCTTGTATCCACACAAAGTTTCAAAGTCACAGCTAACAGGGTCAGCAGAAACTGAAAATTCAGAAACACGTGCTTTTAGCACTTTCTTCCCCAAATGCTCTTAATATCAATTTATCAATCTGATCCATTAAATGCTGGCCTTGTATTTCTTTACCCAAAACAATATCTTGTATAGAATAGACCTCAGCTTTTAAAATAGTGTATTAAAAAACCCTTAGCATTAACAAAATGATGTATAAATAACTGCTAGCCTTTCCAATCTTACATAATAATGCAAAAAATCTTAATTCATCATTTCTGGAAACAAATTCTGAAAAAAGAATAGCCTACATGGACAATTGGTTGACAATTGAACGTTATCAATAGCGATATCTCCTAAGGGTCCAGAGCCTCTCACAGCAATGAAAGAAATCTCGACAGTTCTACCAGAAAACTGGGACAAATTGACACAGGAAGAAGTCCAACTGTTCCATTGACTTCCAGACTTGGTCCACAAATGTGTCTTTGTGTTGGATATGATATCAAAGACCTGAAAGAATATGGTTATCAATCTATGCACAAAAAGCTGGAATTTTCTTCTTGAAGGGTGACAAATGCTGCTGAACTGGTACAAAAGCAAAAGAAAACTTCATACAAACCTGCAAAAGCAAGCTTCCAACATCTTCTCCATACATGTAGTAGTCAAAATTCAGTATGAAAGCTTGGCTCTTAACCAGGAATTCTGGGAAGGATACTGCAGTACTGTCTCCTTGGTTTCCATAACTGGCATCCACATTCAGATAGTATCCTGGAAAAGTTAACACACACATATATATATATATATATATATATATATATATATATATATATATATATATATATATATATTATATATATATTAAAAATCATAACATAAAGTAAATGGCACAAAATACATACATATTTTATTGGAAAAACATTGAAAAGCTGTAATACTGTAAATACTGCAAACCAAGTTTAATTTGAGACAAGAATAGAATTCCAGGGTCCCCCGCCGTTCAAGCAGTATACTAGTATACTGTACTGTGGAATCATTAAATTTCGTGGGGGCCAATTTTCGTGGATTGCTTAAATTTTACAGGTTCGTGGGGACGTAATTTCGTGTATTCTCTAAAACCTACAAAGGAAATATGATTTTATTACCCTTATTTATTAATTCGTGTAGGATGTTAAATCGTGGATGAGAGGTACCCACGAATTCCACGAAAATTGAACCACCACGAAATCTAATGATTTCACAGTATATGGAATTGCAATATTTTCAAACATTCAGGGCTGTTCCAGAATTAAATGTGTGGGGAGGTTGGGAGGAACATTTTTTTACCCCGACCACCCATTTTTTCCAAAATTTGTAGGCATGAGAGCGCTTACAAGGTCAATTTTTGGATAAAACGGAGTCATTATTGTGGTCAGAGTCCCATAACTCCAGCAAAAAGTATCGACCAATGCTGATTTTCGAACTTGACCAAGGTAATAGGTGTATAAACATTTGGTATAAATGTAATGAAAATCTGTCAAAATTTGTAGGCATGAGAGCGCTTACAAGGTCAATTTTTGGATAAAACAGAGTCATTATTGTGGTCAGAGTCCCATAACTCCAGCAAAAAGTATCGACCAATGCTGATTTTCGAACTTGACCAAGGTAATAGGTGTATAAACATTTGGTATAAATTTAATGAAAATCCGTCAAAATTTGTAGGCATGAGAGCGCTTACAAGGTCAATTTTTGGATAAAACGGAGTCATTATTGTGGTCAGAGTCCCATAACTCCAGCAAAAAGTATCGACCAATGCTGATTTTCAAACTTGACCAAGGTAATAGGTGTATAAACATTTGGTATAAATTTAATGAAAATCCGTCAAAATTTGTAGGCATGAGAGCGCTTACAAGGTCAATTTTTGGATAAAACGGAGTCATTATTGTGGTCAGAGTCCCATAACTCCAGCAAAAAGTATCGACCAATGCTGATTTTCGAACTTGACCAAGGTAATAGGTGTATAAACATTTGGTATAAATTTAATGAAAATCCGTCAAAATTTGTAGGCATGAGAGCGCTTACAAGGTCAATTTTTGGATAAAACGGAGTCATTATTGTGGTCAGAGTCCCATAACTCCAACAAAAAGTATTGACCAATGCTGATTTTCGAACTTGACCAAGGTAATAGGTGTATAAACATTTGGTATAAATGTAATGAAAATCTGTCAAAATTTGTAGGCATGAGAGCGCTTACAAAAAAGTGTGACGGACGGACGCACGGACACACGGACCCACGGACACACGGACCCACAGACCCACGGACACACGGACCCACGGACACACGGACGGACGCCCGGCATTTCTATGTCCCCGCTCCGCGTTGCGGCGGGGGACAAATATTATATTTTGCATTTAATGTTTTGCTGCAACTAATTACATTGTATTATGACAATGTCTATGTTAAACTTAGTAATCTTAAATGAATAAAATAGAAAATAAAGGACTGGCTTTTAGCAAAAGTTATTATATAAAGACAATGATCTTCCAGAAAACCTCATTAAATTTTGTTTAGAGTCAACTAGGTCATTTCAATTGATCTTTTAAATCACCCTCCCCCCCTCAACTTGACCTAATATATTTGACAAAAGATGATATTTCCAGATTGACAAAGAATGAGCATATGGACAATTTTCTATTCTTTTTATCCTGACCAGCTATAAGTTTGGGCTAAAGTTTCTGACCCCCCCCCCCCAAGTACAAGATCACTATATAAGTACCTCCTCAGTACAAGATCATTGAGATAAGCCCTCTTTGAGATATGACCCCTCAGTAAATTGTGACTGAGATATGACTATAGGATCACCGATATATACCCCCCCCCCCCAACCTTTTCAGTACCTCCAGGGTCCGAGTCTCGCCCCGAGTCCCCTCTAGGTCCGGTGTGTAAGCTTGGAGCCGGACCAGATGTCCTCCTCCACTTATAGGACGGCGACTCCTGCCTACATCCTGTACAGTTCACTGAGTAACTGCAGATAGCGGGCTGTCCAAAGTCACAAAGACCATCCTTTAGTCCATCTACAAAACATCATTGTGTGTGTATCAACTAGAGCTTACATCATTGAATATGCATTAGAGTTCTACAAAACATCACTCTGTGTGGGCAATAAGGTCCCACAATTCATAACTGTGTGTGCAATAGGGTCTTTCAATTCATCATTCCAATGCCTTGAAGTCTCTTCAAACTGATGAACTGGGGGAATGATACAAAGTTACATTACATAATTTCATCACTTTTCATTTACATTTTTGTCACAATTTGTCAATAAAAATCCTATCAACTCTGAATATAAGCAAGATGACAATGACAATATTTTTTCATGTTTCACTTCACATGCTGCATATTGAAAACAACGAAAGACAAGAATACAAAACTAAACACACAGATACTTATGAAATTGACAATTAATTCACATTATTAAGCTAATTCCTGAACTTACAAGGACAATCTCCACTGTCAATGACCACATCGTCAATTGCTATGTGGTTGTTTCCCAGTGTGCCACGAGTTCCTTTGAAATGTAACGACATTTCCTCCTGAGATGGCAGAGAAAAACATGAGTAGTACCACTGATCTCCCTGCTCCCCCTGTCTCTGTAAGAGGACATCTCCCAGTATAAATCCTGAACTGTTTGCTGCCCACACGGTCAAATGTCCTGTCATAGCCCCATTCATGTGGTAGTAAAAACTTAACCGGGCATTGTCAGGAGAAGTAAAGCTTGGAGACTCCAATGTACCACTGTCCCCTTCATTTCCATATAAGTTCTGGTAATACATGTAAGTACCTTCCAAAACAAAATAAGAAATACTGTAATCATAATTCAAACACTTTAAAAAAAAAAATGTTTAGTTTCTTTGGCCAAAGAATTCAAAATATAATGTGGCAAATAGGCAATTTATTTTCAATTTTATTGCAAAATTTGCAAAGAAAAATAACTTAATTTTTATACTTCAAATGAAAATTAAAAATTGGGTTATTTTCCTTTTTGATAAAATGAATCAATGCAGCAGCATTGGGTCCCGATGCTGCGCTGCCTAAAAAACAAAAACATTAGCTTTTGAGGCCAAATCTAGTCATTAATTAAATGCATTTCTGTCATATTTTAATTATCTACACATAATATAATTTTAATATATTTGGACAGTGGTAAAAGTTTTAATTCCATATTTCATAAAATTTAAATATGATATATTTTGAAAATAGTTCTGGCCAATGAAAGCCTCACCATTGCCAGAAGTGTGATCCATCGGAAGTTCACCCCCAGGGCTGCCCATTCCACCCAAGATCCATTGGGACTGGCTGTCAGTGTTATTGTAGCTACAGGTTGTCCTATCAAAGGTGCAGTTCACACTGGTGTCGATATGAGAGACACAGAGAGATGGGTTGCAGGTTCCATCAAATAGATAGGCATCATCGATAGCAATGTCTGAATATATCCCAGGTCCCCTTCTTGCCTCTATGGTTATCTGCAAAAGTTTTACACCAATAAACTAAAATTGAATTCTCCTTAAGTGGACTCCTTACTAATAATTTCTACAGAATTCATTTAATGACAAGATCTAAATAAATCTTGCTTTATCTATAAGAATTTGCGAAATGAGAATAACAAACCTTTACTAAAGTTACATAAATAAAACAATACTTCAGGCTTATTTTTGGCAAATTTGGTTTTAAACAAGAGGCCCATAGGCCACATTGCTCACCTGAACAACAGTTCATTGTATCATTTTATTTTAGTTTTTAAATATTTTCCCAATATATTTCAGTTAAACTTTGAACTCCTCTTGGGACCCCAGTATTAGTCTAGGGTCACAATTAGATCAATAGATATGGTCGCATAAGACAGAGAGTCGCTTATTACAGAGAGTCGCTAATTTAAAAAAAATGTTTTAAATAAGAGTCGCTAAGGCAGTCTAGACTGTATTTCACTGTTAAATTTTGAACCCCTCTTTGTTTGGGCCCCAATTTTAGTTGAAGGGGGTGGGGGGGGGGGGTAACAATTTTAACAATTTAAAATCTACATTATTTAAGGATGCTTGCATAGTAATCTCAAAAATTGTAGCATTGCAGTTCTTGAGAAGATTTTTAAACATTTTCCTTATATATTTCTATTTCAAACTTTAAACCCCTCTTGGGCCCCCAAGTATCAGTCCGGGGGTCACGGTTTTAGCAATTTAGAATCTACATTATTTGAGGATGCTTGTATAGTAATCTCACAAATTGTATCATTGTAGTTCTTGAGAAGAAGATTTTTAGACATGCACCCTATATATTTCTATGTTAAACTTTGAACCCCTCTTACGGCCCCAGTATTAGCTCAGGGTCACAATTTTAACAAGAATCTTCACTATATATAAAATATTGGCATTTCTGGTGCAGTGGTTCTTCAGAAGAAGATTTTTAAAGAGATGCGCCCTATTTTCACTGTTTCGCCTTTGGTTTAACAATCTATAATCCCCTTCCCAAAAGAATGTTTTTTACCACGTTATATTTGAAAAAGAAGTCAAAAATGTAAAAAGTTTACAGATGGACAAACGGATGGACAGACAGACAACAGACAAAGGGTGATCAGAAAAAGCTCACTTGAACCTTTGGTTCAGGTAAGCTAAAAAGAGTTTGAAATATTGAAATTTCTTAATTGCTCAATTCTGCTTTATAGAATGATACATTCTAGACAAGAGGCCAATAGGCCTTAATGGTCACCTGAGGTAGCATAACCAATACACAAACTTGTCGAGGAGTTTCATATACACTACGGCCAACGCGGATCCCGTATTTTCCCGCGACACCGTGATGGTGTTTTAATCCTTTCCGCGATACACCGTCGCGGTATTGTCATCGCTGTGATCGCGGGGCCACGATTTTACCGCGATGGTGTAAGACACCGTAACAGGTCTGTGTTCGGTATTAGGGATTAAACCGAGAAGAAGAAAAAAGCGCTGTTTTAATTATTGTTAAAATTTAGATATAGATATTATTAGAAGAAAATTCATTATTTTCTTTGAATTGTTTTAACAAAAACTTCTAGAAAACTATTGCTACATGTATTTTGTTAATATTGTACAAGAGTCCCAAACATAGCAATATATTACGCAAATCATGCATATACGTGTACTTGAAAATTAGTAATATTTTAAAGTATTATTTTTTTTGCATATGATGAGTTGAAAATATGCCACAGATTTTAAGAAGACATATATTACGCGATGTACTATTATGAGGTCGCTACCGTAGGCATCAACTCAAGTTGTATGTTTTACCCTCAATCTGACTCTTATTTAACTCATTAACTACTTTCCGGTCTCTCTCTCTCTCTCTCTCTCTCTCTCTCTCTCTCTCTCTCGTTTTAAATAAATAAGATTTTATGTTCGATGTATCATGAATATAGAAAACTGTACATAAAAAAATACTATTGGTATAAACCAAGTATGTATAAATTATTACAATTATTGTCAACTGAAAATACTACGGAATTAAGTAATTTAGGAAAATATCTTCAGAAAGCAGAAACACTCAGAAATTTGTCTGTAATAGATAAGAAGTTAATACTTTGATGCATTTAATACGTATATTGCTACATGTTATGTCTTACATTGTATATATATATATATATATTATGTATTCTTTGTATCTGATGAGCCATTTGGCTTAAGGAATAAAAAAAATTTAAAGGGACCTGGACACGATTTCAGATGGAAATTTTATTTTTGATTTTTATGTATTAAATAGTTTACTTGTGTATTTTGAATGATTTACCAAAATTTGAATGTTAGAAATCGTGTTACAAGCGAGATACAGAGGAAAGAAGTCGCTGTTATGTAAACAAAGCTCGAGTCTTATATTTGTTTACAAATAATATAAAGTAAAGAAATGACCAATTTTTGACAAAATAACTTGTGGAAACAAGATAAACTTATTAAATGTGTTCATAAATAAGTTTATCAACAACAAAATGCAACATTAGATTGAAACTTTTACCAATTCAAGACATATGTAAACAATAAAAGGACTCGAGCTTTGTTTACAAAACAAAGAATTTTAACCTCTGTAACTTGCTTGTAACTCGATATTTGACTTTCAAATTTTGACAGAGCATTAAAAACATCTATATTGACCATTCTAGACAATAAAAATGAAAAAATAAATTTTGAAAAAATTTAGCTCAAATCGTGTCCAAGTCCCTTTAAAAAAAAATGTACATTTATGTAAATTACATGTATCTTAATACGGTCGGTGTTAATTAAAGTTTAGGCAACGGTATGGTCAATTATGGAACAATTATCACCTTGCAGGACAAGTGTCACCTGAATAAATTTCCCGTTACACGGGTCCCGCGTCAAACGCCTTAAGGCATTTAAATGACCAAGTAGGTGTTAAAATTAGGTAACGCTTGCATATACACAGCCACTTCGAGGTATCGAGAGTTAAAAAACAATAGATTATGAATAACGGGACTGCAGTTTGACTTCGAGGGATCAAGGGTTTCGAGATTAAGAAAGTAAATTTGCTTATTTATCTAAGGAAAAACTTCGAGACCGGAGACTCACTTCGAGCGATCAAGAACTTCGAGCGATCGAAGTTCGAGCCATCAAACGTTACCTGTAAAGTATTAATACATGTAGCCGTTTTCAGAAAAAAAGTAAAATATTAAAGGAGTTTGATATATGCAATACCGCGTTATTATATGAAGGCGACAATAAATATCGTACGCGCTTTAGGTAGACCGTCTATATTCGATCACAAAATAATGCATAATTCAGACAGGTACATTGAAACAATCATCCCTATGTTTTCGAGTGTGTATAACTATTACATAACACTTCCTGTCTGTGACAGCACCCGTGCTCTGACCACGTGCCGTGAGAAATCTTATCGAATTTTGAGACACATTTCTCTCTCTCCCCCTCTCTCTCTCTCATTTCAAATAACTAATATTTTATGTGAACTGGTAAAGTAGTACATACAGCCGTAACGGCATTCTGATTGAAATGCAGATCTCTACATAAGCGCACAAGTTGTCGTAACGGGCGTTTTCAGAAATATATATTATACCAGGGACGTATATATAATTATATATTAAGTCCCTGATCATACGCGCTTTCTATCGTTACCGCATGAAGATAAAATAATGCATGATTCAGACAGGTATATAGAAAATCACAAGTACAGCACAATTTATAGAAAAGCTATCCTTGTGTTTACGGGTGTGTATAACTATTACATAACACATCCTGTCTGTGACAGCACCCGTGCTCTGACCACGTGCCGTGAGAAATCTTATCGAATGTTGAGACACCTCTCTCTCTCCCTCTCTCTCTCTCTCCCTCCCTCTCTCTCTCTCTCTCTCTCTCTCTCTCTCTCTCTCTCTCTCTCTCCAAAATCAAAATATATAAAAATCTAAGAAATCTGAAAATTAAAACTTTCTTAATTTTAACATGGCTAGAGGATCAAATAATGAATCACATATCGTGTAAAGAAGTTTTTTACTTATGCACACAAACACACAAATCGTATGTTCATATGATTCCTATAATGATTCAAAATTTACATTCATTCAAACAATCACATTTTTACAATTTTAAAAAGTACAAGTACTAGCTCCATTACTGATTAACCCTGGTTATAGTCTGTTTGTTAATTGTATTTTAATCGAGTGTAAAGTATATCATTTAGAGGTAATTTCATAGATGTATTTTGTAAACATTGTATTATAAATACGCAGAAGAAATTTCTTTAAATCTAAATTGAAAAACAAATTTTAATTTGTCTGAAATTGAATTATTCTATCAAGAAAATTTCGCAGTTTGTAAGAACAGACTATATACTTCTATTTAGCGGACTACTAATTGCTGCAGGTCACCCACCCCGACGGCAACCACCCAAATTCTGTATACACATACTGTATACGTAATGTTACGCAATTCCCCTTCCTCTGTTGGTCAACCGACACTGCGAAATTTTAACATGTGATGGATTCCCCAGAATATATGATCATTCATATTTTTAAATCCCGGGTTTTGAACGACCATCATACTGGGCGACCCACTGAACATCATACTTTTGCCAAATCGGATAGGAGAGTCATTTTTTAAATACACACGATTTTACCATTAACATTTTCTTACACTGACTGAACCTTATATATTTTACAACGATTGATAAACAAGTTCTACAACTTATATTAATAACTTTCGTTGGCACGGATGTTAGCGCGAGGGGGTCATTGATGTGGGAGGAAGCCGGAGTGCCCGGAGAAAACCCATGTGTTCAAGCGGGCGACCACCATACCCATTCACATACAACCACTGTCGATCACGGGGATCGAACTCGGGTCGCAGCGCTGATAAGCGAGTGAATTTTAAAACATTTTATATCTACATGTACTTTGTTATTCATTAAGTGAATTCTTTATACGTATTAAGAGAAATGACCAAGTGTAAGGTATGTTTTGAAGGGAAGAATTAAATATGAAAGATTGTAAATGAAACGCCAATTAGTATCCCCTTTCCCGAGGCTAAATAAAATATTTTGGTGAAATGTTTATTAATTAATTAAATTAATTGATAACCGATAATTGTCAGCGATGAATGTGCCAAGATTAAATATGTAAAGTATACAAAATTCTGTATTAGCATAATTACACGTTATTTTAATTTCCCCCACTTTTTTTTTCAATAATAATAAATTGTAACAATCAACTCCATTTATAATATAAAGGAATATGAATTGATATTAATCAATTCCCTCTATCATATTTCCCATATGAGAAGAAATTGGGGGAGGTAACTCGCGTTAAAAACAAGAACAGTTTTCACATGAGACTGGTTTCACAGTACCGCGACGGTGTGGACAAGGTGAGAAGCTGTACCGCGAGGATGCGCGGTTTTACCTGAGTTACCTGTGCTAAACCGCGATCAATTTCACACCACGAGGACTCGAGGTAAATACACAAACCGCGTTGACCGTAGTGTATGCATTTAATTAAGTTTCATTCTGGAGTAGAAAAATTATAATATTGTAATGGTGACCACCTCCCTGCCTGAAATCTTTCAAAAGGACTATGAAAGCTATAATTTTAGCGAAAAATGTAAGTAAAAGATCAAAATGGAGTGCATGACCTGATATTAGATGAAAAGGTGCAAGACTGATAGAAAATAATTTTCCCATATTTGTTAACTTTCAAGATAGGTTTTATGTGCATATGTTTTCATAGATAAACTAAAGCAAGGTGGCTAGTGTACATGTTTTATTTAAAACAATCTCCTATTCCCCATCCCCAGGGGCAGAGAAAAACTCTCCCTTGTGGCATTTAAACAAACATTTGAAATTCCTGAGCAGAATAAAATAATAAGACAAATATCATTGGCTAAGGTTGAATTACACAAAAAGGGATTGAAAGCTTATTTCAAACTACGGAAAGATTTCCTGAGTCTAAACCCTGGAATATCCACTAGCTTAAATGTATTTGATCACACTATAAAGCCAATTTTACTTTATGGCTCTGAAATATGGGGAATCTTTAATGTCAGTAACATAAAAATAAAACAGTCTAATGATAAATTGATACAACAGTGTTATAACAACTTAGTAGCTGAAACATTACATCTCAAATTTTGTAAAACCATATTGGGTCTCAATAAGAAAAGTATGAACCATGCTTCACTTTCTGAACTAGGAAGATTTCCTCTACATTATGATATTGTCAATAGATTACTAAAATATTGCTACTGATTAGAAAATTTAACAACAGAGTTTCCTTTATTAAAAGATGCATTTCTATGTAGTAAAGAACTTCATTTCGCCCAAAATACAACTTGGTATTCCTCTCTCGAAAAGTTGCTAAAAATTCTTAATATTCAAAACATTATGACATATATTCTAAAAATCAGTTTGTTACTTCTTTAAAACAATCTCAGAATAAAAAATATTTGATGGATTGGCAGTACTCAAATGAAACACTTAAAGATGGCAAACTTGTTACTTATATATTTTTAAAAACTAACTTCAGACTGGATAAGTATTTAACTATATTAACACCTGAATACAGAAAGCCAATCTGTAGACTGCGGTTATCAGCGCATAGACTTTTCATTGAATTGGGCATATATAATAACACACCTAGAACAGAACGAATATGTAAAAATTGTACACTTAATAGAATTGAAGATGAAGAACATTTTCTTATCCAATGGAGCAAATTTACAAAAGAAAGAGAGGAACTATTTCATTTAATTTCATCTAATTAAAAGTTAAACATTTTCCTAGTTTGCAAGATAAACAAAATTTTTTTTGGATTTTAAACTGCGAAGAATTAGATATATTAAACTCTCTTGGCAAATTTTTACAAAAGGCATTGCCTTAATTTGTATTTCCTAGTCAAATAACTTTTCAATCATATGATAAACTATTTCAGATTTGTATGTACATTTGTATTTTGACATTTATGTATGGATGTTTAACATAAATATACAGAAGACATTGTATTGAGTATATAGAAACATACATATGTATATATATTATATACTAGTATACTAATTAAATGTTCATGTCTGTCCTAGCTCTTTCAATCATCCAACTCTTCCCTCTTGTATATGTAATGCTTATTGAATGTCTTATATGTACATATTAGGATGTTCTATGTACAATCTTCATGTTGCCCCTTGAGGGCCCTTAATTGGTTAATAAAGAAATTGAAATTGAATTGAAATTGAAATATACCCCCCCCCCCCTCCCCAGGTATAACCCTTGCCTTACATGTAAGTGACATGAAATCTATACTTATAAATTAAGGCATTTTGCAAATAAACTACAAAATGCCTGCACCAGAGTACTTGCTTACACCTTTGGTTTCTCAACACATGCGTGATGATGTCCGTAAGGTATAATTGAATTTTAACTGATAAGTTATTATTGTGAAATTAATCAAAAACCTACTTTCATTTTTGATAAACCAGCCCGAAATAGCAAAAATGAGAGTAAGGTGGTGGACACGCTTTGGCGGATCCAAGACAGGGATCGTTTGTATCTAAATATATGCTTGCAATGAAATAATATTGAATGACGTAAACAGTGAATATATTTATTAGGAACTTACCTGGATTACACATAGAAGTTATGATTTGACAAATGTTGAATAAATGAAATAAGGCAATTCGTTTCTTGAGTGAGCGATTTTAGTTTTGATAGATAGAAGCTAGCGAAGCGCGACCTCTAGCGAAAGAATGGAATAGAACTTTCCAGAACGGGGTATCCAAGAACGCGGTTTGACTAATAAATGATTGGCGAAAAGTGTAGGACGGATTCATCATGCATCGCGGGTAGATATTCATACCTTGAATGGGACATATTTGGTTAATACAAAAAAGTTAATAAATGAAATGGAAAAATTTGATGCGATTTTAGTTTTGATCGAAAGAATTTTTTTTCCAGAACGGTGCCCAGGAACACGGTTTGACTAATTTACACTATGGCGGAAAGTGTAGAGCGAGATACTTTGAAAATGACAACTTTGGTTTAAAAAAATGCAAAAAAATATGCATACACTAGCGTTCTTTTTTAGTTTCATACATTTTAATACCACGACAGATTGGTAGTGAACTTTATACATTAATTGTGTTATCAAACGGGGAAGTTAAATGGTTGAGGGGGGGGGGGGATAACCCTCCCCAATTTTTTTTTCGAAACTGTCTTTTATCTGAATTTCACATTTGGGACAGGGATAAAAATATTAGTGAAATTTGACCTAAAGAACAAAATTTAGACATATGACGTCCTAAATACCCACTCACTGGTTTAAAAAAAAAAAATCATTGTAATCATTTTCCACTCAGAATTAAGGCCATGTTCATGTATATATCACCCAATTCAGATTAAATTTTTCATCCCTTTTCTAAATATCCAGCTATGCAGTTTTTTTAATTTCGATTTTAAAGAATATGTTAAGAAAACTATAAAGAAATAATTCGGACACAATATATATGAAAAAAAATATGATTCAACATTGCATTATGTCATTCATTTGTTAAGTGATAATTCCCGCGCTCGCGCGGGTTATCATCTAGTATTAATAATAAAGATGACACTTATTCTGTGTCAGTAGACATTTAAAAATATATTTATATATATTAACACTAAATTACCATTTTGGACACACCCTGCATTAAGAACCCCTACCCTATACAGTATATGAGTGTTTTGGCCCACCTTAGATTCCTACATTGGGAGACATGAAATTTAAAATTTTGATAGATGGCTTTATTTTCTTTCTTTATACGCAGTCAGTTTTTATTCAGTATCAACAGAAATAAAGAAGAAGATATCTTAAAACATTAATTGCATTAACACTATATCACTATTGTGGCCCCACTCTAGAGTCAGAACTGCTACATCGGGGGAAATGAAATTTAAAAATTTGGTAGAGGGCTTCCCGGTCTACAAAATCACAGATTCAGTTTTCCTGATAGGTGTGTGGGAGTAGAGAAGATAATTTTTTAACATTATATGCATTAACACTATACATCTATTTTGGCCCTGCCCTACAGTCAAAACCCATACTCCAGGAGGCATGAAATTAACAATTTTAGTAGAGGACTATTTAACATATTTATGAAGTCAGTTTTTCTTACAGATGGTAGAGAAGAAGATTTTTAAACATTATATGCATTTACACTATATGACCATATTGCCCCCCCCCCCCCCCCCATTACATCCTGAACCCCTGACCTATGGGCCATGGAATTCACAATTTAGGTAGAGGAGTTAGTGGACATCAAAACCATGCATTCAGTTTTTTGCGCACATGTGTGGGAGTACAGAAGAAGATTTTCTAAAATTTAATACATTTTTACTATATGGCCACATTGGCCCCACCCTAGAGCCTGAACCCCTGACCCAGGGGCCATGAATTTTACAATTTTGGTAGAAGGCTTCATGAACATGATAACCATGCATTAGTTTTTAACAAATATGAATGGTAGTAGAGAAGAAGATTTTCTAAGATTTAATACATTAATTGGGAGTTGATTTTAATCAACTCTCCTATGCAGTTACTCTGGCAAAACGGAAGTGAAACAGTGTTTGGACCTTAGCACAAATCAATTCATTACCGCTGACAAGACTTAGTACTTGAAATTAATTGATAAGTTTGATGTATTGTATTCAGAAGCATTGTTTTTCAATGAAACTGATTTGTTAATATTTTGAAAATAGTCTTATTTTAAATGGTACGAAATATATATAAAATAAATATTTCTGTAGTTGTATGCCTACGCCAGCGTTTGGATCAAGGGGAGACAATCAAATCTAAAGATAGAACCAGACTATAGACTAGACTTTATTATTTTAATTTGTTTGTAAAAAAAAATATTGGATACAATTTTCCAAAAATATTTTGATTACTGATACAAAATGCATCCTATAAATTACACAACATGATTCATATGGGGTTTTACTGTCTACAGCTAAGAATTCTTGTCGAAAAGGAAAAAAATTCATACTAGAAAAAAATGTGCATATTTATTCAATTACAGCTAAGAAACTCCTTGCCATGCGAAATTACATATCGTGGATTTTAAAACAAAAACATGTAATAATCAATAAAATTAACTCCCGTCAGTACTTCAGTACTTTGATATTTACTATAAGGCCATATTGGCCCCACCCTAGAGCCTGAACCCCTGACCCAGGGGACATGAATTTCAAAATTTTCGGAGAAGGCTTCATGAGCATCATAACCATGCATTTAGTTTTTAACAAATATAAGAGAAGATTTTCTAAGATTTAATACATTTTCACTATATGGCTAATACTGGCCCTACCCTAGGGCCCGAACACCTGACCCAGGGGTCAGGAGTTTCACAATTCAAGTGGAAGACTTCATGGACATCATAACCATGCATTTAGTTTTTAACAAATGTATATGGGAGTAGCGAAGAAGATTTTCTAAGATTTAATATATTTTTACTATATGGCCATATTGGCCCCACCCTAGAGCCTGAACCCCTGACCCAGGGGCCATGAATTCACAATTTTGGTAGAGGGCTTCATGGACATCAAAACCATGCATTCAGTTTTTTCTCACATGTGTCGGAGTAGAGAAAAAGCTCTTTTTAAATTTGGCTTTATTTGCATATTTGGCCCTGCCCCAGGGGTGGTAGAGCCATGAATTTCACAATTTAGATTCCTCTTACCATAGAGATGCTTTACACCAAAAATGGTAAAATTTGGCCTTGTAGTTTTCAAGAAGAAGTTAAAAATGTAAAATTGTTCACTAATGATCATGACGGACGACACACGAAAACAGATAGCAATAGCTAGGTCACCTGCGTTTACTCAGGTGACCTAAAAACTAAATTAAGCGTCTTTGTGAACTTTATGATCACATGCATTTCTAACCTATAATAATAATTATGTTTATTGATTTTAAAATTTCTGTATATATAACCATCAAGTAAAATTATGTTATATTCACAACACAATTAGTACAATATGTTAATAATAACAGATTTAAAGATAGTCTGAAGGTTACAAGCACAAAACAATACAAAAATTTGCTCACTTTTGTATTCGCATCAGAATTGACAAGGTCAACATAAGCCTGGTTCCAAGCTGGTCCTTGGTCACCTTGTTTCTGCCACAAAATACTGGTTCTGTTATTAGCTGAAATCTTGTTCACCCTTAAGGACCCCATTGTGCTTCCATACATAGAGTAGTAGAAAACCAAGCACTGTGAAACATCTGCATGAAAGAAAACATTTTGAGAGGAGGAACTGACTTAAAATACAAATTAAGATTATTTATTTTACAATGGTACAAATCTTAAATGTTTTCAGTAAGGATACTACTGGTCTCACATATTTCAATATGAAAGTTAACAACTTGGTATTTAGTTTGGAACAAATTATCTAATGGACATGTTTTAGATGTATTTGCCAAACATACATTAATTTGGTAATCCAAATTTATTTTCTGTCAATTCTGAATTATGATGATATTGTTGGGAAAAGATAACATTTTCATACATATATAACAAACTGTTAATCGAGATCAATGCTTTAAAGCTATAAAGAGAGACATCAAAATAAACTTTGTCCATTATTGCAAGTGGGATATAGCAAAATTCCACCAAGGGAACAGGATTTAAAGTTTTCTAGTTCTTCTGCCAATTAAGGCTTTTAAGTGGGGCCGAGACAATTGCAACTCGAAAAAACACCTTGAATGTATTAAGGTAAGGTTTACGGCTTGCATTTTTTAGAACTTGTACCAAAGTTACATACCATTTTGTTCACAACACTAAAGTCTTTTTTCTCATGAAATTCAAATAATTTTGCCCGTCCTATTTTACAAGAGGCCCATGGGGCCACATCGCTCACCTGAGCAACAATGGATTTATATGGGTGTTCAAAAGACATTGTGCCATATGGCCCCTCGGTAGAATAACAAAAAAGAATGCCGTAAAGTATCCAAATTTTACACTTATTTTTGCGTACACTTAATCTTTGACATTGTACCTTTATGAAATACCATTTTTACCGAAAACAAGATCCTATGCAAGATATAAAACTAAATGTTTGGTAGGGGTACACTATTAACTTCCAAGTACCTTTCTTTTCAGTTCTGCCCCCTCCTCCCCACATTTTATAAAGCGATCAAAATATATGAGAGCATATAGGTACAGTTGCTTCTTCAACTTCTTACTAGTTATTGTATTTTATTTAAATAAATCTTATATGTGAAAGAAGAATATTGCACCTCAATGCGCTCAAATAAAAAAAAAATTCAAAAATTTAATTGGTCTTCCGCATTATAAACGAGTGCTGTTTACCTGGCATGAATTCGTGCGATGTTTTATAACCTTACTCCCTTGATCGATGAATACACTCGAATGAAAAATGGGGTCCCGTGAAATGTTAAAGAGCTATTATAATCAATGCACAGGCGTCGGAACGGGGTGGGTGGGGGCTACGCCCCCCACTTTTTTTTGCAAAGTTAGACATAGCCATACTCAAAATAATTTTTTTTTTTTTTTTTTTTTTTTTTTGCTTGTCAAGATTTCTGACAAAGTCTAGCCTCCCCTATCTATTTTTAATTTGCTTCAGACACCTCTGCAATGTATTGACAGGCATATCACTCTATTTACCACGGCCCACCCATTATTTTCATCTTTATTCAAAAACAACAAATGGCTACAAACCAATATGATCTTCTGCTGTAATATTTTCTTAACGAGGCTGGGGGGTGGCTGCCATTTTAAAGCGTTTTTATCTCTACACAAAAAAGATTTTCACTTTAATGTTCTATAACTCTTACATTGTACTGAATTTGTCAATTAAAAGAAATGGATATGATGGTATTGAAACATTATTAAAAGAGTCAATTGATGGTAAACCAAGGGTTACAAGATGCAAAAAAAATAATTTCGGCTGTTTTTCAGCATTTTCTAACTTTTCAAAGGGAGGTAACTTGTAAAACTCCAAATATTTTGTTCAAATATTTTCCTTTTATTTTTATTTTTTTTAAATCTACCATCGAAATTTTTTTTTAATGCTCAATCTTTATTACACATGTATTGATTATTATTATGTTAAAATTTGGAAATAATCTTGTGGTAACTTTTTTTTTGTTTTACATATTTGCATTTTTGTGACATATATATTTTTGGTAAAATTGTGATTTTTTTCTTTATAACAAAAAATGTTAAGTTTTTATTATTGTGTTAATTTTTTGTGATGTTATTGGTATGCTTTTTGCCTTTATTTTTAATTCATTTATCTTTCATAATTTTTTTTTACATTACGTGCAATTTCTTCATATGCAATACATGATAAAATTAACGATGATTGTGATGTGGTCTTTCACATTAAAATGTAAATTAAGATTATGTGAAACATTTCTGCAAATTTTGTGAATTTTGGAGAAAAAATGTTTTGACCCCCCAGCCTCCTTAAAAGCGATAATACATTTATCCCGTCATAACTATGGAAAACGTTTTAAAGCGATCGTTTATATTTGTGTCTGAAAACCATCAAGGTTGGTGTAGATTTTATATAATACATCGTATTAGGAGGGGTCCCAAGAAAGTAGTTACAGTATATCTTCTTTTAATTTTTTTGTACAAGTATTTAACGTTTAGCAAGAAATTTTTAGTGATCAATCAAAATTTCAGCGTCAATCATAAAATTATAAGCAAGATATAGAGCTCGCAATTCTGCTAGGTTTGAGTCAATTTTTTTGTTCAAATGAGTTTATTACATTCAACTTTAGATTTTTAAACTTGATATTTCCTATTCAGCATTTAAAATGTAAGAGAACAAAAGCAAGGCCTCAGCTCTGTGTGCAAACAGAAAACTGTGAGCAAAGCTCTGTATCTTGCTTATAATTCGAAGCTTGACAATCGAATATGGAAAGTAAATAGAAAATTGTAAACAATTAAAACAGAAGAAACGTGCACTAAAACAAAGAAAGATCACAATTTATTTTTCATCACATATATACCTATATATTTCTAGCAGCGAAAACAATTTCCGTTTAAACTGAAAATGCTGAGCATCTTAACGAAACACTTTGCATTAATCAACCATTCCGTAGAGATCGTAACGAATTACCAATAAAATGTATAGTATTTTATAATATGTTGTAAGTGCAAATGTCAACACATTGAAATATTTAACCTCAATTTACTTCACAAAATCGGCACAAATCTATGTTGCATGTTTCAAATATTCTCTTCGCACGTAAAGTATTGCACAACCAGCAAATTCATCTTTGTCAACCCGTGTGTCATGCGTTCAAAATGGCTGCTTCAAACAGAAGAACTTTCGTTTTCGAGGTATGGAATACCGAACCTGAAGTTATAAACTGATTGACAGCTATTATTTCTTTAATATTATTTACGTAAATTACTCAAATTTGAAACTGAATTAGATCATAATTTTTGCAATTTATATTTTGCTTTCCATAAGGATTATTTTTGCTGAATAACGTTGAATTTGACTCAGTAGTTCTTGAGAAGAAGATTTTTAAAAATGCACCCCCCTTTTTTTACAGTTTCGAGGTTTTCTCCGTTTTGAATAAAGATCAGCCTTTCATTTCTGCAATTTATATTCATCTTCTTATAAGGATACTTTTTGCCAAATTTGGTTGAATTTGGCCAAGTGGTTTTAGAGAAGAAGTTCAAAATGTAAAAAGTTGACGGACAGACGGACGGACAGACGACGGACAACGGGTGATCAGAAAAGCTCACTTGAGCTTTCAGCTCAGGTGAGCTTAAAACAACAAAAGGTCAAAGTTCATGAATTCCAATTTTCATGTTGATGAAATGTAAACAATTTTATGAAAATATGTACATTTTATATGTGACTATTAATGGGGGTTACTGTAGACGTACTTTTGTCCGCGTGGTATTAATTTACGCTATGAACGCGGGCACAAATTTTCCGCGGAATTTTTTCCCAGCGTACTTAAAGTGCATTTTGAAATGAAATTTTGAAATTGCATTACATGAATAAGGATAATCGGAAGTTACAACATTATATAACACTTGCATATACGAGTACCCAATGTATATCGTTTTTACATATGCAAACTGTCAAACATATTTGTATTAAGAATTCACATAATAAATAATTTAATCTCCTAAAGATTTTAATTTTCTGTAAATTTACTTGCATGAAATTTAAACTTCTCCCAGCTTGAGATAATGGCACGTGTCAGACGACAAATAGCCCCAAGCGGGTCTGTCTTTCAATGACCCAATAACTACACGCTAAGACCCGTGTTTTTACTGCAATTTTTAGATCCCTTTGTGCTCTGACTTTTAATTGATAAAACTGATCAACTCATAATTTAAACGACAGGTTGGGTAAATATTCATCATGTGGTGTTTCACAAGACGATTTTAGCCAGCGTCGTAAGATCTTGACGGCTAACTAATGACTACCGACCAGTGCACACCTGATAATTACTGTTCACTGTGAACAGCTCTTACAATTTAAGTCCAAAGTTGGACAAATTCTAGGTAATGAAAATCGCTCAGAACTAAATTTAATAATAACTAGATCGTTCTCGTTGCGAGCAACGAGTGGGTCTTCCGTCCGATTTTTGAATAAATGAGATAAAACTCATCGTTTTAAAGATAAAATTGTGAGTCTACGCAAAAAAAACGAAAAAAAAATTTTGCGGCACTCGGGGCTTGAACCCGGGTCGCCTGGGCAATGTCCACGACCATAACGACTGAGCTACTCGGACTCTCGCTTCAGGACTTTGAGCCTTAATATCTCGAGAATGCGTTAATCGATTTTAAAACGAATTACATATTCTGAATCAGAAAAAGGGTCACTATACAGTGTAAAAATTTTAAAGAAAAATATTAAAAAAAAAAAAATTCAAAAATTAAATTTTTCAAATTTCCTTCCGGTGACGACCGGAAGTGACGGCGGACATTCTCTTTACCGAGGTGCACCAGAAAAACGATAGATCTATCATCTCTGAAAATGTCAGCCCTTTATCTTTACTCGTTTTTGAGAAACCTGACAGACAAAATTGACTTTTTAAAATCGTAAACGGACGATAACTTCCGACCGGAAGTGTATTTTTTAAAATTGAAAGAAACCTATCAACTTTAGATAAAAACACGTCAATCTTGAAAATTTGAACAAAATCGAACCAGGCATCTCCGAGAAATCGTCTGCACAAAATCGGTAAGAAAAAAAAAGAATAATAAGAAAAGTGAAAAAGAAACAATAGAATAATAGAAGGGTCTTCCGCTGAAGACGGAAGACCCTAATTATTCAAATGATTTTTTTTTCATTCAAAGAATCCGCGTAAATTTTTACCCACGGATTAAATTGATAATGTGACTCCACGGAATTATGACCCGGTGGAAAAAAATACGTCTACAGTATTTATGCTTAAAATGTTCGAAAATAATGTCACTATTTTTATCATGATTCATTTTTATTAATTTCTTATAAAATATCTAAAAATAGAATAAAATGCAACAAAAGTCTTAATTTTGGACTACTATTATATAAACGAAAACATCTTTTTTGAAACCTTTCCAAGTCCACCGATTTCAGGAAAAACGTATCTTAGTATACGTGTAATCTGATGTTTCTAAAACACTATTCAAAACCATATGATGCGGACTTCGTTTTTGAAGAAATTGATAAAATACTTGTATCCTGTTATATTTTCATTGAAACTTTAAAACCCCGCAAAATTAAAAAAAAACTGAAATCAATTATGACGTCATAAAAATGTTGACGTCAAAGCTGAAATAAAGGAGCAGTTGGTGTTACGTCACAATGAAAAATGCGCAAACCTTACCTTAACATTACCGGACGTTAGAATTTTATACAAAATTGAGTCGCTTCCTATAAAAATAAGTATCGGTTAGACAGCCTTGTATGTCGCTTTTGTGGTATATTTTTGGGTATATAATCACTGACTTTAAATTAATAAAGTCTAGCTCACATCTCAACAGATTGTTAAATGTGTTGTATTTACATGTATATCAAGTTTCATAAAAAGGGGGGTTGCATGGACACCTATGTAATACATTCGAGGGTTTCTTTATGAGCTCAGACGGAAAGGCCCGAGAAGCTGCAACTGTGGGTTGAGAATGTTAATGTGCAAATATTATTCTGTCACTTACTTTTCATGGCATGCGATTGTATGGAAATGACTGCATTATCTCCCGTTGAAATGTAGTCTGCTTCAAGATATATGAAGTAATTTCCTCCGTGTGCTCCACTGGGACCAGTCCCTGGTGTGGAAGTGTATAAAGACTGTAACAAAAATAAAAATTGAAAACAACAAGCGAAAAATACACAGGAGTTTTTTTATGAGGTTTGAGCTGGAATTTTTTTTTTTGAAAATAATCACAGCTTAGAACTTTTTTTTCCAATACTGACAAAAGTTGAATGGAACAGACCACAACAATAAAACAATGGTTCACTGTTCAAATTGTAAAGTGTTAAGAAAATCATTCACACATATGGTACGTATGCAACATCACATGCATCTTTGCTTCTTCCAATTTATCAATTCTATATATAATAACTATATATGATATTTATTCCCACTTAATTTCATACTTGTTTTTATATTATATGACAGGGGGTAGATCATATCATAATGCATCTCACCTCCCTGCATGAATGAAATGATAATTCATCAGAATTTATTCTTCTTGTGATGAATCTATCTGATTTCATAAAAGTTGATTTGATCAATCACATGAAATCTTTTTAATTACTGTTTTGTATGCCCAATGTTTCTTGGGATAATGATTGTCTTAAATACAGATTGAGGTCATGGTTAAAAAGACTAAAAACATTCATTATAATAAACATATATATATATATATATATATATATATATATATATATATATATATATATATATATTGATCAGAATGCTTGGTTATTTAGTAATCACAAATTGTAGAATTGTAGTTCTTGAGAAGAAAATTTTAAAATTTCACCCTGTATGTGAACCCAGTTAATGGTCTAGGGTAACTGAACTGTTAATTCAAATCAACATTACTTCAAGATGTTTGCATTGTTATACATGTATCGCTATTTGTACAGATGTGGTTCCGGAGATAAAAAACATTTTTAAAAATAATATCTTTCTTTATGGAACTTTGCAGCCACCCTGTAGCCCCACTTTTGGTAAAGGAGTCATGGTTTGAACAAAGTTGAATCTACCCAAAATAAGGATGCTTGAATAGTATTCTATATGACATATTGTAGCACTGTAGTTCTTGTAGGTATGCATTTTACATGTTCTTCCTTCATTGGAGCAATTTTGAATTCCCTTCACCTTGGAATGTTTTATGCTTAGTTTGGTTAATTAAAGTTGGTAAAGAGGTTTTAGAATGTACTAGTATGTCTATACAGTGTCAGACAAGAATTACTGACAAATACTTTCGTGATCCAAAAAATTCACTTGAAATCAAGGATATTAAAATAGAAGCCTTTGGAATATATAATATGAAGTTTAAAAACATTTGTTTTTAGCACATAAACACATTTACAGTTGAACTTCAGTATCTCGAACATAGATATCTCGAATACAATGGACATGTTGAAGTGATTTGGCCTAACCACTTAAACTTTAAATATTTTACCCTTGATATCTTGAATACTCAAATACATGTATCTCAAAGTCTTTAACCAGTCCCATCTAATTCGAGATAACAAGGTTTGACAGTATATAAATGAGTCTTACATTTTGCCTCCAGGAAGTTGAGTCAAAGCTCTCTTGTTGTAAAAAGCAGTTTGTGTACCAATAGTAATTCTCAAAATCACACTTGTAAATATCTGGTTCATCTAAATATAATTAAAAAGATTAATGAAATTCATTCATCTTGCAATCAATTTTTGCAACATCTAAACATAGGTAATCAGATTACAAAGCTCACCGAAACGAAGCATCACCTTTATGAGGCATCACCTTTATGAGACCACCTTTATCATATTATATGAAAATCATAGTTAATGATCTTGGATATTAATGGATACTGTTTTGACACAATATTGTATATCATATGTTAAAAACTTCTATGATAATCAAATGTTCATTTCATACGGTATTATAAGATACAATGTTTATCAATACAATAATATAAAATTTGATATTGCATCCTATGATACTTACAATAATATATATATCATATAATACTGTAATCAATAAAAATGCAATATGATATTGTAACATATAATATGACATTGTATCATGTTATACATTATTGTATTTGATCACTCAGTTACTACAATATCATAATATATAATATACAAAGAATGCAATATAGTATTATATGATACAATATCATATAACATATCACAATATTGTAACACATGATATTATATTGTATAATATTGTATGATATTGTATTGTGTAATACAATATCATATTTGATACATAATATGATGTATCATGATATTATTAAATTTGATACAACATTATATCATATCATATGATACAATATTATGTGATATAGTAAATAAATATATTACATAATACAATATCATAGTTCACAAAGTATCGCATCATATGATACAATATCATATATTACAATATCATATAAAAATACAATTTCGTGTGATATAATTATATATAAATTAATATCATATTAAACAATATCATATGATACAATTTTTTGTATTAAAAATATTGTATCATATGATACAATATGATATATTGCAATAGCATATGAAACAATATCATGTGATAAAATAATAGAGTAATACAAAATCATATTATACAATATTGTATTATAATATACAATACTTTGCATAACAATATCTTGAAACAATATCATAATATACAAAGAATTTGATACAATATCATATCATAACTTTTTACAATATAATATTGTATCATATAAAACAATAGTGTATCATATCATACAATACTATATAATAGGAATCATGTTATATCATTTAACAACAAACACATCTATCAAGCAGGTTTGAGTGAAATAGATTTTTTTAGCATCCTTGATAAAGGAGATCAGGCTCTGCATCTGAAACTACCTCTGCAATTCATTTATATTATTGTTAATTCAACTACAGTACAGATCAGACCCAACCTAACAGAAAGTAAACCCGAACTAAACCCTGGATTTACTTTCTGGGTTTACTCTGGGTTTACTATTCAGAATATACAAAGGGCAGGAATTACAGTCAGTAGGATAGCGAGATAAAAGACAGGTCTGCTTCACACTTCAGTGCGTACAGTTGACCTGAAAAGCAATTTCCCAGTAAACCCAAAGTAAACCCCGAGTGGACCCAAATTTTCAAAAAATAAACCCCGAGTAAACCCCAAGTAAACCCCAAAAGTAAACCCGGGGTTTAGTCAGGGTTTACTCTGGTGATAGGTTGGGTCTGATAGGTACTGTATGCAAGCTATTATCTATAAAACATGTTACCTGTTCTAAAGAAAACTAAACCTCCTCCAGCATCTGAAACCAATGGCTCAGATTCAGCATTCAAGCCTGTCAGGTGCATCAGTATCATAAGACACACCATCTATGTAAGTTTGGTGATAACTAGGATATAATCATTAGAGGGTACCTGCTCCAAATACTTTAACCAGCTCTTAAAACCTTAACCTCCTCCAGCATCCAAAACCTTTGGATCAGATTCAGCATTCATGCCTGTCAGGTGCATCAGTATCATAAGAAGCACCATCCATGCAAGTTTGGTAAAGTTAGGACCAGTAGTAACTTAGAAAAGGCTATCAGAAGCCGACGCCGAGGGTATAGCATAAGCTACGTACCCCCAACTTCGTCTCAGTGAGCTAAAAACTGTTCATCTGTGGGTTTATATGCTATGTGCTAAACTGATCTTTCAAAATTAAGTTCATACATTCATCACTTTAAGAGGAGCTGCACTGAAAAGAACGGGAATGACAGACTGACCAAGGTATGGGTCAAAAACATTATGCAATATGTATTTTATGACTGTATATGCACTATGTCCCAATTTATATAATAAAGTCATTTGAAAGCAAATTTCACATTTTACCTCTTTGAGTTGCCTTGACTACTAACTGATAAAACTTTGAATTCTCTTGACTAAAATTAAAATCTCGGTCTTGCATAGTTCAAAAATATGGCCAAGGTCATATGTGAAGACAATATTTAAGGTCAAAGTAAAAATTCTTTTCATTAAACATTTTTAATAATTAGATGTCTTGCCTGTACAATTTAGTTCCTCATTCACAATCACATTATCAATAGCTATATCTCCTGTATAACTACTGCCAGCTGTTGCCTCAATCAAAATCTGTAAGCAAATAGAGATTAAAACAAGATATCTGTGAGCCAATGCTCACTGGTAATACCCCTGGTCTGATGTGAATATGCAAAATGAGCAAAGTCGACTTTTAACAGGAAGTTGACATCCGATTGGTACAAAAATATATTCCACCATATGGATATGGCATGCCTAAACAAATAGTGTTAAAATTTTAAGCATCTGCGATAAAAAATTGCTGAGAAATCTTTGACGAAAATTTGTTTGAAAATTTAGGCTAAAAATAAACAAAGTCTTCATTTAATAGAAGTTGACATCCGATTGGTACAAAAATAAATCCCACCATATGGCATGCCTAAACAAATAGTGTGTTAAAAAATTTTGAGCATCTGCGATAAAGAGTAATTGCTGAGAATTTGATGAAAATTTGTTTGAAAATTTAGGCTAAAAATAAACAAAGTCGTCATTTAATAAAAGTTGACATCCGATTGGTACAAAAATAAATCCCACATTATGGCATGCCTAAACAAATAGTGTGTTAAAGTTTTAAGCATCTGCGATAAAAAGTTGCTGAGAAATCTTTGACGAAAATTTGTTTGAAAATTTAAGCTAAAAATAAACAAAGTCGTCATTTAATAGAAGTTGACATCCGATTGGTACAAAAATAAATCCCACCATATGGCATGCCTAAACAAATAGTGTGTTAAAATTTTGAGCATCTGCGATAAAGAGTTGCTGAGAAATCTTTGACGAAAATTTGTTTGAAAAATTTAGGCTAAAAATAAATTAAGTTGTTATTTAACAGGAAGTTGACGTCCGATTGGTACAAAAATAAATCCCACCTTATGGCATGCCTAAACAAAAAATGTATTAAAATTTCAACCATCTGCGATGAATAGTTGCATAGAAAAATGTGACAGAATTTTTGTTATGGACAGACAGACAGCAGGACAGACGGACATACAGACACACAAGGGTAAAACAGTAAACCCCCTTCTCCTTCGGAGTGGGGGTATAAAAAAACATTAACATAATTTAGTTAATAGTTTATAACATGTATTCCACAGCATTGAGAAAATTGCCTGTTGCATCTTTTGTTGCATATTAAAGATCATTTTTATGGCTAAGCATTATTTTCATGTTGTATAACCAACACACACATTCCCTTTGAAAAACAACAACAAAGTCCATCTTTTAGGGGTCTTGATCCTTATCATAAATACTAATCATGCTCAAATTGCAGATTTGCCTGCTAGATGACCAGTGAAAGAAATCATAATTTTTAAAAAATCCATGCATTTTCACTAATGACTGATAGAGCCGCATTCAAAATACCAGAAACCCTGAACCAGAGGGTCATTACTTAGAGTTTCACAATTTTGTGAGCCTTATATATTCACTCTAAGTTATCTTCATGGCAAAGGAAAATATTGAAAGAATTACTGAAAAAAGAACAAACCCTCAAAGATTCAAGCTGAGGCAGTGAGACTGCAGCATGTAACCAGATGTTTCCACGGCTTCCATATTTCCACCACAACCTCTGGTTGCCACTTCCTACTGTGGAGACATTGACATTCAGGGTGTTGATGGTGGCTCCATACATGTGGTAATCAAATCGAAGACATCCACCATTAGCTACAAATATCAAGAGTTAAAATTGAGTTTTCTTTCATGCTTGATAAATCAAATTAAAATCTAATTATAATTCAGACTTTTCCCTTTTTCTTTAAATATTAAAAGTATAGATACTTGTATTCAATTCTGAGGACATCAACACAGCATTTTGACCGTAGCTTGCTAAGGAAGTCTCTATGTACATGTAGTAGTTCCCCTGAGATGCTGAGGATGGTCCTGTATATGAACTTGGAGTAGACCCTGATTGTCGGGTCCAATCAAAGTTGTCAATGCCATAAACTTGATTTAGTTTGCAACTTGCATCATTTTCCCAATTGGTAGATTCAAACTCACATTTCATATAGAATGGGGAAACTCCTGGAAAACAATACAAAACATAAATTGAACTAAAAATACAAAACTTGTACATGTATTACCGAATTCATAGCAAATATTTTAACATTATTTACAACGTAAAATAATTCAATCTGTTGACTATGAACCTCTTGTTCATTTATCTCTTGAAAACTACACCAAACAGTAAGATTGAAAGTTCAATACCACAAATGTAATGGTAAATGTAATTATTTTTAGCAAGTACTGAGTATCTCCTGGATACTTTTAACAAAACAATTAAATAATGGTATATGATATGGATACAATGTTCTAGATCTGAGGAAAAGTTACTTGTTTTGTAGAAAATCATACACTTTATTCATTTATCAATTATTGGTATAATTTAGAATTTTAGATATAGGTATAGAATGAGCACAAGAGGACAAGTACCCAAATGTCAAAAAGTTAGGGGATATATACTATGATTGAGTTATCAATCATGTCAACTGATCCAACATGTTGTCATTATTCCTATTGGTTTTAAAGATTCTATGTAAGCAATTGATGCTGCATCTGTGGCATGTTTAAAATGAAATGTTTAAAATGAAAATGCACCGTTATCATAATTTTTTCAATTTAAACTTCAGAAACATAATATTTGGAGACCTTTTATGAATTATACAGAATTCATTCAAAGGATGCAGATGCATGTTCAAAGTCAAACACATGGAAGTACAGTTTTAATCATGTATTGTCAATTGGCTTACTCTTACTTACCATGGGTTCATGACGTCTATATTGCTATAAAGAAGTTTACAAAATAGGACAATTTGAGTTATAACTTGAGTACTTGGTACTTGTCAGTTAAATGCATGTTACTTCTTTACCATTTATAAACAAACAGCTATAAAATGCAGTTTTATCATATATCTTAAATAATAATTCATTATTATAGCTACAGTTCTGCAGCTATATCTACCTAAGATCAGCTGTTCCAGGCTATTGAATTTCTCAGTTAATTTAACATTCAAAACAATGTATCAGTCCCTACCATGGAGAATTCTTGTTTGCATTTGTTCCAAGGAACACCTCACAAAGTACTATAAGGGTATGTGAATTTTTTTATTGTATTAAAAATGGCTTCCCGTGAGTTCACCACGCTCAGCGCTGTAACTCTCATTTTCCCGTGAAAACTTTTGGCCCGACTCTGTATATGTATATTCATCAATGGATTATAAGTGTGTTATAAACAATTTAAAGTTTATACTCTAGCTGTGGAATTAGGATTTCCATTTTCCAGAAATATTCTCTCTCATTTCGGTTCATATTTTCTTTCCTTATCTTTAACTTTCCCTTCATTACCAGAATTAATATGGTTTCTCTTTCTAGTTGCTGTAAAGTTCTATGACTTAAAAGGAAAATGATTTTTACTTATTCCTATAAGTATGAAAACAATGCAGTTTACATCAAGCATGTAATTTTATTTTGTATTTGATAGTTGTAATTTACAAAAACTTACAGTGTTTAAATATGTAAATATTCATTGAATTTGTTTAATTTTAAGTCACAAAATTTAAAAAAAGTTTGAAGTAGCTTTTCCAATTAGACAAGAGTTTGTGAAAATTGACTTGTCCAATCACAAAATGAACAGACAACTTGACAAATGTTATTTGTACCTGAACATTCTGTAGGCCTTGCATTAACGTTATCAATGGCAATATCTCCTGTAAAACTGCTGCCAGCTGTTGCCTCAATCAGAATCTGTAAGCAAGTCAATACATTAATCATACAATTACAGTATTTTGTTGTTTACTGTTGGGTCGTACTTTTCTGTGATTCAATAAAGGCAAACCAATTAAATCTAAGTTAAGATTACCATGTCTATATGTCCAGTAGTCTAGAAGAAGATTATTAAACAAATAATACTTTTTATTGATCATATGACCAAGAAAGTCCTGTCCAAACACCAGAAAGCCTAAAATCCCTGCAACAATATACTTGACAAATTTGGTAAAGGTATCCTTGCTTATCATAACCATATACTAAGTTTATCTACTGGATGCCAATTAAGAGAAGATTTTAAAAATAATTACCCTGTTTCAATAGGTATAAAATACATGGTTACTGTCTTCAAACATAACATAAGCGACATTTGGGCGAGGGTAGGAAAACATGACAGGGGGCAAGGCTTACCTATCCCTTTTACCCTTTTTTACCCGCGAGCCCAAATATCACTTATATTTCTAGACGGCTATCATGTATTATATCATTATTCAAATATATGACCATCGAACCCTCTTAAAAGACAGAAAAAATGTTAATGATTTTGCCATCATAGTGGAAAGACAAGAAACGCACATTTAAGTGACAAAATAAATTAAATGAATTAGTGTTTTGTGTTGAAATTCTATAAATGAGTATTGTACAACTACCGGTAATCCTTTTAGCAACAAAATAGTTTTTTGACATGAAGTTTTCAAATTTCAGCCAATATTAAGGACAAATAAGATCCCAAATGATTTTTTTTAGAAAGCCCTTCACCAAAGGGTAATTTGTGCCAAATTAAGTTGAAAATGGTTCAGTTGCTCCATGGAAGATGAAACTGTGAAAAGTTTTTAACAAAATCCAATGACCATATGGAAAGACAGATAGGTAGCCGGATGGATGCTGTAAATTTGTGATCATTAACCATACATGTTAACCTCCAGTGATGAAAAATAGGTAGATTTTGAACCGAAAAGCGGTAGCATCGCGCGCGTGGACGTTTTCGCGTATACATGTATTTCAAAGCACAAAAATTTTTAAGTACTACATATGTAGTAAGGGTTTTTTATTAGTAATTAATGATATTAACTAAAATATAAAAGACTTTTGAAATATACTTATATCAACACAAGCAATAAAAATGTTTGCATGCATTTACCATATATTGATTACCGGTAAGTTTATTTTTTTTTAGGAAATAATATTTGAGTGCAGAGACTTTAACAATTGCCTTTGTTCAGAAAAATAGGTTAAGTTGCCAAAATTTAACATATAAGAGAAGTAAGAACTAGTAGGAAATTGTACATTCTTTTTCAACATTAAACTGATGTTTATTTACATGCTTATTACAAATCATGCAGCATTCAATAAACTGCAAGTGAAGTTTACTGTTATGGCAAAGTTAAAAGATATATTCAGTCATCGTTAAAACCACGTGTGGAATTGCAAAGCTTCTTTTTCATTTGCGAGGATAATATTGACATGCTTGTAACTAATGTAATCACGGAAGTGGCTTCTTTCATCGTTCAAAGTAAAACACATGCTTGAAAACTTGTCATTCAAGCGCCTTAATAAAGAGTTTGTGAGCCTCCGATTCAAAGTCACGCTCTAATTTCAAACCCGACGAGATTTTTTTACCAAAATGGCTTCCAAAATGGCTATCTATCAATACAAGGAATGTATTTTGAAGAAAAGCGGTAGATTTTTTAATAAAATCGGTAGGCGGGAGACAAAGCCAAAAAGCGGTAGACTTCCGCGTAAATCGGTAGAGTTAACATGTATGCATTAACAGTAAAGTTTATTTGAGCCTCCATAATCAGGAGAGCAATAAAACCTTCATCGCACAGAATCACTGATTTTACTAACCCTCAAGGATGAGCTTCTGGGTAGAGGGACAGTAGCATGTGACCACACATTTCCTTGGCTTCCATATCTCCACCACAACCTCTGGGTGCCATTTTCTACCGTGGAGACATTGACATTCAGGGTGTTGATAGTGGTTCCATACATGTGGTAATCAAATCGAAGACATCCCCCATTAGCAACTAAGTCAAATGAAAAAGGCATGAACATCATTGTATCTAAAATATGCTTCAGTCAGCAATTTATTTTCCATATGTGTACCTACCAGTATTGAAAGTCCTGGATATCAAAACAGCATTTGCATTGTTATAACTACTAGATGTCTCAATGTAGAGATAATAACTTCCATCAGAAGCATATGATGGTCCTGTTAAAGAACTTGGTGTAGATCCTGAATATCGACTCCAATCAAAGTTGTCATTAGTCATTTGGGATAGTCCGCAACTCAATTCTGACTCCCAAGAACTTGGTTCAAAGCTGCAGTTCATATTACCTGGGATAAAAAAATTATGAAATTTATTATGAGAACTGTCTAACATTAGGTGCCAATCTCCCCCTACACACAAGTTCCATGTCATTGCCTGGTAGCTATTGCATTTTGGTGTGTTCTACAATTAATCTATAGCTTCATACAAAGAATGAAACAGTATTTTATTTAGTTGAATTGAAAAAAAAACCCTGAACATATTCCTATTGTTGAATATACTAAATAAATTTCGTAAACAGCACCAATAATTAATACATATGTATAACAACAGGATTAAAAATGAATAACCCCCACTGCTATTTCAAAGCATTAAAGCAGTGACCCCCCCTCTCCCCCAACCTTTATTTTTTTCAAAAATTCTTAGAAAAGACTATCATGGGGATGGAGACAAGACAAGGCTAGGACCTCGAAGAAAAAAAAAATATCGCCTTATTCGTAAAATATGGTAATAACTACTGACTTACAGGTTAATCATTTTTTTTCAGATCTAAAATAATTTATCAAATAACTATTGAAGATGTTACATTAGTCTGAGTGAATGGCATTAATTTTTCCCAGTAGCTATCGTGCATTTGAGTTCTGACAACCCTTTGTTTGGATGGTTAGATATTCTTCTATGAAATCATTATTATTAATTCATGGTGAATCAATTTTTGTGGACTGTAAAAAATCTTCCTTAATATGTGTGAAAATGCATTTTTCTTCATCAAATTATTATTCAATTATAAAGACATTGTGTCAACACTGAAAAAGAAGTAAATTGCTCGGATAAACTTTATTGAGGATTTCACAAAAATTGGTTTCCCATTCAATAAAAAAAGTATCTTATTACTACCTGGGATGACAACAGCTTCAACCCCACTACACGATACAGCAGCATCTCTCTGGGGGTCAGGGCAGGACAATTCTCCTCTGTTGTACCGACATTGCGAAAGTGAGTTCTCAAAACCACTACAGTGCAGTTCACTGAAATAGGAGGGGATGTCATCTGCAGCATTCCCATAATACCCGGACGGCATCACAACAGCTGATGTAAACCTGCATAATAAAGTATCAAGAAAATATTTATACATTTATTATCACATTTCTGTCATGTGAACGTGCTTATAATGAATTCAAGATAACAGCAAAGTCAGTTTCATTCACCTAATATTAAGTTGTATTACAAACTTTTAAATGATGTTAAGAATAATGGTTATAAAGAGTAGCAACTTTTCCTTTGAACTTCATTATAACCGTGTTTTACTTTATTATGTTCACAAACACTGATTTCTTGGGGTTTTTTTTTTCTTTCACATAAAATAAATACAACATACATTTTACTTTCAGAGCAAAGTTTTGAAAATGGCACAGTCTCAAAATTACATGAAAAATCCTGAGAAAAAATCACTTATGTATTAAACCCAGACTAAAAGTCAACATGTGCCCTTCACCAATTGAAGTTCTTACATGTAATATTACCAATATTTGCCAAAAATAGTCCAACATGACCTGTTTCATCCTGATCGCACTGCATTTGGTGTATTTCTTTAGTTTTATATATCATGGGAATGACGGCTAACATACTTGTTGTTGTTAAAGTATTATGTGAGGTGTATCAAGCTCAACTCCAGTTAAGGATGATGAAATTATGAACCCACTCCCCTCCCGATTCTGGTAGTTTATTAAACATTAACTAATAAAAATGCATGGGGCGCATACTGAATGGAACCAAAGCTTAAGATAATAACCACAAAGTGACCCAGTTTTCAGTATGTTAGAACGAAAGATACCTGGAAAGGACTGCACATGTAACCTCTGAATTTGAAACTTAATAGTTCAAGGTCACTGCACCCAATTTACTCACAACAAGGATTATACAAAGAGAACTGCTTGAACATTGACATTTTGTTTACACCTATACCCCATGGCAGTTTAAGTGTCAAGTATGTACCAAATAAGGCCAAGATGAAAGAAATATGCTAAGGTCACACATTTGCATAAGGAGAGATCAGCTGTATGACCTTGACATCTGATTGTAAAACTTGGTCCAAGGTCAATGTAAACATTAAGAAGGTACATAAGGCCAAAGAATTACTTTCTATACTTTCTCAGGCCAAAAATTCAAATTTAATGTGACAGACACATATTTTATTCTCTTTTTCAATTATGTAAAAAAAATCAATCAATGCTGTAGCATTTCTGACCTGACACAGAATAACCTCAAGCATTCTATGTATGAAGAATGAGTTAAACTGAGCAAAAAACTCCATTCAACAATTTTACAAAGCAATGTTTTTTTTCTTCTACTTTAAATGGACTTAAAAATTGGTTCGAGGTCAAATCACACACTTCACTCGAATGCACTAAATTAGTGAAGTTTGAGTCTGATAAGTTCAACCATAGTAAGAAACACCCAAATAAACAAAATTAGCATGGTGATAGCAAAAGGAAATACATGTACCAGGTAATTGGACAGACTAAGCAATACTGGACACCCTTAGAATAAACTCTTACAATGTAATTGCAGTTTAAATTCTGAGTATGAACATGATGAAACAATTAAACAATAATATTCTTACGTTGGAGTTACCATTCTGCAGATAACTGTAGCATCAGCTGTTGTCAAGTTGTCAGAACACAGTGTGCCCCAAACACCATTTACTTTAACTTCCACTCGTCCTTCATAGCAACTCAAACCATTGACCAATCTGACCTCTAAAAAATAACGATTATTTGATAAACTTTAACTGATTTTTGCCATAGAGCAACAGGTTAGCATAGAACCGTTTTATCGCAAATCTTACTTGGGTGTATTCGCTGCGAGCGATAAACTGATGCGTTGAGTGACGACACTATTGGGATCGCGAGTTGCAGTTATAAAACAAGCATTTTCATTGGCCGTTTTAGTACCCGCCCACTCTTACCTGCTAACGTGGTATTGATAATTTATGCACCAACTGCCAGATGTGTCGTTAACTCTGTATCTGAACTGCAAAAACTTAATTACTGCAAGAATTGACTAAGAGTTCTCACAATAATCGCATCTTCTTTTTTTTGTAAACAATTGTCAAAAACACGCTGTTTAAACAGGTTCAATCCCCAATTCATTTTTCAATATAATGCATACTTCATCGATAAATTCAAATCATTTTATATAACTGTTTAACGCATCAATTTAAGATGAGGCAGTATTTATTTTGTTGTAGCTTATTCCAAAGAATTCACAACAGATATCGACAATAAATATTACATAGCCTATATTGCATTTTATTGAACTTTGACCGATTAATATGACACACTTAAAACTACAAGTGTGCATGTGTTTTCAATCATACCAAAAATTTGAAATTTACGGCATGTAAACGTGTTCAATTTTGGACTGATCTGTGATAAACGTTATTTTGTAACTCACTTAGTCTGTAGAAACATTCATTTTATTATATGTTCTTCGATATTCATCACACAATATTTACTACTGACGTTGACACTGACTTTCTCTCAAACAAGCTAATCGACCTCGGATTGTAAAATTCACGTGCAGATCGAGTCGCAATTTTACAGTTTTCCAAGTATATAAACAAACCACACTTCTTCATTTTGCGGAGCTGTTGACGATGTTTCAAAGATTTTCAGTACAGATTTATTGTAAACAAAACAGTGAAGACATATGCTGTAAAACGTCTAATGGATTTCACGGCGTGTCAACCCGAATTTTCCCGTGGATCTACATTTTGCAACAAGTTTTTTGTGAGGAAAAACTGTTCAAACTCATGCGATTTTCCATATATACAGTAAATGGTACATTATGAACGGTAACGTAAAATTTATTTGTTCACTAAACAGTTTCTGGCGATTTTTTTTTTCACAATGAACTGAATAACATAATTCGATAAGCGAAGTACAATCTGTGATGTGACTGATAATCTATATGCGCCGATCCCTGCTTTTAGGGAACTTTTCTTTTTCTTTTCATTAATATTATTTACACATGTACGTGAACATCGCCCCATTTGTTTAATATCAAATAACTGTAATTTTTTAACTTGCTAGTACAACTTCATGAGATGTTTTCTTTCTCCGACATGTCTTTCCACGTGTTAGCATCATGTTCTCAACATGCATTTGATAAATGGGCGGGTCTATATGAATGCGCCAATCAGAATCTTTATTTCGAATCACAATTGAAATACACACCGATTAGAAAGTGTCATCACTCAACGCAATGCTACATCGGTCGTAGCGAATACTTTCATGTAAGATTTGCGATAACAAGAGCTTGGACTTTCAGTGGGAGGTTATTATCTATTTTACTCATCAAAACAAGCTTTCAAATATTGACATCCTTTCTTCTAATTCGCTAAGAGAAGCTCATTAATATTCATAGACTGTCAAAACCGGAAAGTTGTTTGCCAAGATCTGCTCTGCTGTGTGAAATTGATGCTGTTTCAGCGAAATATACATCCCTGGATAAGGTCGGACGAGTGTCACTGCGTTCAATGTATTCATATCTATTAGCCAATGACTGGACAGTAAACAACGAGTAGACCCCGCCTTCATCAAATCGGAGTTTGTCACGTACTACCCAAAGTCCAAGCTCTTGTTAAAACGGTTCTATCTGTTTTATTTCTTTAAAATGAGCCAACTGACAATATACATTTAAAACCAAAAAAAAGTAATTCTTCAAGTTTGATTTTTCAAGACAAAACTTTTCAAAATAGGAAAAACACAATGACCCCTAGGCTGTGGTATGAAGAAACTTGAAAATTCTTCATACAATATAGTATTAATATGAATTTCACAAACTCACGCCTTTGTTATATTCACAAAATTTCTTTTCTATATATTCATAAAATTGTGGTCCTTCTCTTACCCTCTGGAGATATAGTATAAATAGAATAAACTTGAAAATCCTTACTAATTTCATATAAGTTTCATAAGATATATCCCCTATCCCAAGATTAGATTTGTTCTTTAAATTCTATCATGTAGTATTACATGGATCTCAATTTTAAAAAGCTTCATATATAATGTTCTGATACTACCAACTAAATGACGTACTCTAGAGAAGATTTTTAACCATCCCATGTGCACCCTACTTCATTATTTCCCAAATCATCTCCCCCTAGAAGAGGCCTGATTCTATAACTCCAACCCCAAGGAGAATTTTTGTCAAAAATTGTTTGAAATTGAATCAGTGTTTCTGGAGGTGAAGTTTAAAATGTAAAAGGATTTGACAGAGAGATCAGAGCAAGAGATTTCTAAAATTCACTTAAACCCTCAGCCTAGCCAAAATAGTACACAGAAAAAAAAAACGTTTTTAAGTTGGCAAGCATCGGATGTAATTATAAAATAACTTAATTAGGTACCAAGGTCCAAGATATTGGTAGATGGAGATGGACTGGGGGTGTCTGTGGTGATGTTGGAGGGTCCAGGACTGACTGTGGTGGTATTAAAGGGATACACATTGGTTGTTGACACATTGGAGGGATAAACATTGGTTGTTGACACAGTGGAGGGATAAACAGTGGTTGTTGACCCATTTCCTACAACAACAAAGACATATGAATTAAACAGATTCTCTTATAGGATGCTCTGTATCCTGCTAAATCTTTATTTTCTGTCTATAATAACTGCTAATTTGCACACCAAAGTCAATTGTTGAAACTATCTCATTAGACAATCTAAATTTAATTTAAGACAGTTGATTTAGATATTAGGGGTAATCAATATTCTGTCTAGAGTCTAAACATGAGATGTTTGAAACACAATCACACATTTGATAAACAAGTTTCAAATGATTTTCAAGCTGAATACACATTTCACCATGGCACCTGCAGTACTGTACGTATTACTTATTTCTGATTATAAAATGACATTGCCAAACAGTTTGAATAAGAAAATTTTGTGTGTTCATAGCTTGGTTAGGATTGATATTTGAATTGCTTCCTTTTCATCTTTCAGGGGACAATAAACTTGATATTGTCCAAATGAGCAGTAAACATATGGTAAATAGGTATTATATCATACTAAAGAAAACTTTGTCAGCAATGCAGTATTGTTGTTTAGAAAAAAGTGTTTGAGATATCGACCTTTATTCCGAAGGAAATTCAATACTGTCGGTAAATAGTTTTTATGACAGTTCACCATATGCAAATGAAACTATTTCATGGTAAATGTTGTTTCGATAAAATTACAGGTTTATTTGTCTTAATTTTACATAGATAAAATACACAGACGTATAATAAATATATGCATATTTATGATTTAATTATATTCAGCTTTGATATTTCCTGGGTGAAAATGTTCAGACTTCTCACATACAATCCACAAATGGATTTAGCCAGTCAAGTTTCTCCTCACCTCCTGAGCAGTACTGCTCATCAAATCCGCTTGGACAATCAAGGAGGCTGTCACACAGTTGGGACCGATAGATGCACTTCTTACCATTTGGGCAAGGTACTTCGAAGTATGCACAAGCTAAAAAGAAAGAATTTGCAATAAATACTTAGAACATTGCAAAATTCATCTCATATATACCCTAAAACCTTGAAAATAAGCCACGGCTTATTTTAACTTTTGGTAAGAAAGTGAGGGCTTATTTTTAAAACCATCTTATTTTCAAATTGTGGCTAAATCTTATCAATGCAAAAATCCTGTTAATGATTAGATCATAATCACAGCTTATTATTAAAACAATATAAATTGTAATTGATCGATTGTGAACTATTTGACTGTTCTTAAAATGGTATATCCAGGTAAACACCTGTAAGAGTAAAATGAAAATGGTAAAATGTTTTTCAATTTTATTTCATGTCTTAAAATATTTATGCATTCTGACCACTGTTCCTTGCATCTAACAAGTTCTAGCAACTGTATTAAATTCGCCATTACGTAACTAGCCACCTGTTGACTCGTCGCGTGGTCAATGTTTTTTAACAATTTCCGGTGTCAGAGGCATGCACTGTCCTGTCGGATTTCACAGTTTATATGAGTATAGGAAGATAAGCAATAATTATGATTTGATTAAAAAATTATTTACTTTATGTCCCGTTATGCCGTATTTGGTTTGCATACTGATGGACACTTTAAAAATAGACCAATCATTTGTACGACTTAATAATGATGATAAACGACATATACAGACGTTTCTTCACTATGTTTTTTTTTTACAATAATCAAATAATTGGATTAATTATCAATTAAATAATTACTGGTACAGTTGTTAGTTGTTTTGGTTTAGATTTACAAACGTACATTTTTTCTTTTAAACAAATTGAATACATTATGTATAGTGCTGAAACGAATGTTCGAATATTCGTGAATGCATGAATAGTAATTTTCTAATATTCGAATGTATATTTAGCATTCGAATATTCGGTCACATGTTTAACACCCATATTAAGTGCTGTAAACTATGCAGCATCGTGTTATTTCGTTACGATGGAAAAGAAAAGCTAGGTTTGGAAACATTGTACTTCGAACGAAAGTAAAGACAAAGCCATTTGCAAACTCTGAACTATGACTGCCATAGTTGTTTACATTAAAAGTAAAAGCAGGTTTACATCGTATGGAGACAAACATTCAGGATTTTTCGATTCATATTGGACGATGAAGAAATAATTTGCTAAAATGTTTGAACGAGTGTGAGTTACATGTTCACTTACATAGTGGAGGGGGCTCAACAGCCTTAATCTGGAAATGGAATCCAGGTCTTGAATAAATATTATCAGAGATGAAAGTAATTTTAACTGACTCTCCTCTGGAATGGATTGTAGTTCCACTTGATATGACACCAGAATAGCTGAAAATTCAAGATGCCAAAAATTTGTTTTACCTGAGCTCACACGATTCAAATTGAAAATAAAAAAATAAAATGAACAAGAATAGAATTCCTGGGTCCCCCGCCGGTCAAGCAGTATACTAGTATCGACCAAGGCTGATTTAGGAACTTGACCAAGGTATTAGTGGTATAAACATTTGGTATAAATTTCATGTAAATCCATCAAAATTTGTAGGCATGAGAGCGCTTACAAGGTCAATTTTTGGATAAAACGGAGTCATTATTGTGGTCAAAGTCCCATAACTCCAACAAAAAGTATCGACCAATGCTGATTTTCGAACTTGACCAAGGTAATAGTGGTATAAACATTTGGTATAAATTTAATGAAATTCCGTCAAAATTTGTAGGCATGAAAGCGCTTACAAAAAAGTGTGACGGACGGAAACACGGACGCACGGACCCACGGACGGACGCCCGGCATTTCTATGTCCCCGCTCCGCGTTGCGGCGGGGGACAATAAAATATATTTATGAAGTGATTATTTGATGATTATGTGTATTCATACATGTTGCCCGGCGCTCACCACATACCAAAATTTAATTAGAGTGTTTGAATAAAGTCCCAAATACATACATGTTTAACCCCCATAAATATATTTTATTTAGATCAAAAGCAATGTGATGGAATGGCTGAGAAAATTTAATTGAAAATTCTACACTAACTAAGAATACATTTTGGTATGGTTCTTGGAGGTTAGGTCTGAGCACCTTGTAACATGTATGAAAAAAATGCACATAAATTATTATACTTACATATATCTCTGATGTCTTCAGATGTTAATAAACTAGCAATATATTCGATGATGGGGCGGAGCGCGATATAACAGTAAACAGATGGACAAACAGACGCACGTTTGTACTGAATTACAGACGGAAAGGAGTAAAACAATATGCCCCCTCCAGCTCGTCTTTGTGTGAGCATAAAACATTTGGTATAAATTTTATGAATATCTTAAAATTTGTAGGCATGAAAGCACTTTCAAGGTCAATTTTTGATATAATGAAGTAATTATTGTGGTCAAAGTCCCATAACTCCAACAAAAAGTATCGACCAAGGCTGATTTAAGAACTTAACCAAGGTATTAGTGGTATAAACATTTGGTATAAATTTCATGTAAATCCATCAAAATTTGTAGGCATGAGAGCGCTTACAAGGTCAATTTTTGGATAAAACGGAGTCATTATTGTGGTCAAAGTACCATAATTCCAGCAAAAAGTATCGACCAATGCTGATTTTTGAACTTGACCAAGGTAATAGGTGTATAAACATTTGGTATAAATTTAATTAAAATCCGTCAAAATTTGTAGGCATGAGAGCGCTTACAAGGTCAATTTTTGGATAAAACAGAGTCATTATTGTGGTCAGAGTCCCATAACTCCAGCAAAAAGTATCAACCAATGCTGATTTTCAAACTTGACCAAGGTAATAGGTGTATAAACATTTGGTATAAATGTAATGAAAATCTGTCAAAATTTGTAGGCATGAGAGCGCTTACAAGGTCAATTTTTGGATAAAACGGAGTCATTATTGTGGTCAGAGTCCCATAACTCCAACAAAAAGTATCGACCAATGGTGATTTTCGAACTTGACCAAGGTAATAGGTGTATAAACATTTGGTATAAATGTAATGAAAATCTGTCAAAATTTGTAGGCATGAGAGCGCTTACAAAAAAGTGTGACGCACGGACGCACGGACACACTGACCGACGCCCGGCATTTCTATGTCACCGGGCGGGGACAAAAATCTTGAATATCTGTGTTCAAAAAGAAACATGCCAACAGACATACATAGCACTGTGAAGCATACATAGATCTGTAATAAATAAGTTTTAGGAAAAAGATTGAATCTTATTACTTTGCAACATTATTTACCTTTTAGTTGTTCCTGTAGTGTTATCAAAAATCCTAACATAGTCATAGCCACTCTCTGTGCTGAAGGAGCGTACGAGAATTCTGACAACAAAATCCCTCCGTACAGCAATGTTCCATACACAGTATGCACTGTTTGGATAATAATTGGGATAGTCTGGACTTGTGATTTCCATGTAAGTCACGTCAGTAAAAATCCCTCCACATGACCCTACTTCAAAAACAATTAATCATTCAATCATTACTATTATTTAGGGCTGGGACGATACTGTACTTAGCTGATTCATTAGTACGTATCATGATACACAAGATGTAATATGATGCATATATTGATACATTGCAACTACAAATGAAAACATGAAACATAGGTAATCACAGATTACAAAGCTCACCGAGACGAGGCATCACCTTTAAGAGGCATCACCTTTATGAGACAACCTTTATCATATTATATGAAAATCATAGTTAATGATCTTGGATATTCATGGATACTGTTTTGACACAATATCTTATATCATATGTTAAAAAATTGTTTGATATTCATATGTTCATTTCATACGGTATTGTAAGATACAATGTTTATCAATACAATAATATAAAATACAATATTGCATCCTATGATACTATACAATATAAATCAAATGATACAATATAATACTGTAATATATAATGATACAATATGATATTGTAACATATGATATGACATTGTATCAAGATATGATATTGTATCATATAATAAGATATGGTATTGCATCGTGTTATACATTATTGTATTTGATCACATAATACAATATCATCATATATAATATATGATACATTATCCCGCTTCAGACAAAATTGTAGGCAATTGATTGGATAAAATCAAATCACATGACACCCTGAAATTTCTTAATACACCGTCTACGAAAATTCTTGGAGGGGGTGTATTAATCGTCGGGGGCGAGATTCTGTTCCGTCGCTTCAAACAAAATGGCGGCGAGTAAACGGTTTGCGCAGACGACCGTTGAAGAAGTGCAACAGAAGAGATTTAAGGTGAATTCTTCAAACACAATCAAATGTAACAACAAAGCTGCTAACGTATTACGCGAATATCTAAAGGAAAAGGGACAGGATTCGAATTTGGAATCGTTTGATGTAGTACAATTGAATGAAATTTTGGGACAGTTTTATATTGATGCCTGGAAACCTGATGGAGAGAAGTACAAAACAACTTCTCTAGAAAACATTCAACACTCGCTCAACAGATTCCTGAGGTCGCCGCCTCATAATAAATGCCTTGATATTGTCAAAGACGCCAATTTTCAAGATGCAAACCAGAACTTTAAGGCTATGATGGCAGAGTTGAAAAGAGAAGGATTAGGTACCATTACACACCATCCCATAATAGCCGAAGCAGTTCATGAGAAGTTGTACACATCAATTCATCCGAGTCCAACGATACCAAATGGCCTGTTCAACAAGGTTCACTTTGATATCCATCTGTACTTTTTCAGGCAAGTGTAATTTTATACATATATAGGACCTAAAGTCTATAAATGAACCAAAATTAACACAAACTGTGATTAGATAGCCTAATTCTTTTAGAATTTATTTATTCATAAAAATTTGTTTCATTGTTTCAGAAGGGGTTGTGAAAATATTTGCAGCATGACAAAAGACACATTTATTATAAGGAAGGACCCCAAGACGGGTTTGAGATATGTAACAAAGGGCCTGGATGAAATGACAAAGAATCATAGAGAATGTGACAAGGAAAACATTGCACCAATAATGCCAGAAACACCAGGTATGTGTAATAGATTTTCTTGCAACATAATCTAAAAGGTATTTTCATAAGTGTACAGAGAAATATTAAATATCAATTTTAATGTGGAATTTGTTTTTCCATTCAGGTTCACCATTTTGCCCTGTTCAAAGTTTCGAGTTGTATATCAGTAAGCTACACCCAGAACTTGACCGTCTTTGGCAGCGTCCCTTGGGTTCCTTCACTGACAACATGGCAGGTTGGTATTCCAAAGTACCAGCTGGTTTAAAAACGTTGACCACGTTTATGTCAGATCTCAGCAGGAAATGTGACCTTGATCAGATCTACACAAACCATTCCATAAGGGCCACTGGGGCAACAATGTTGTCAAAAGGAATGTATGGTCCATCTCAGATCATGGCTGTAACTGGTCACAAATCCGTCCAGTCTCTCACAGTATACCAGAGGGTGGATGAAGAAGAGAAGTTGAGGATGGGACAGAGTATTTCCCAAGCCATGTTGCCGAGTGCAAGCAAACAACTCGCCCTACCTGCTCCGACAATAATGGCTATTCTGTCTACTGCTGGAACCCAGCTAGCCTTACCTGCTTCAACCTCTCAGCCATCTACAGAACCGATAGTTGTTCCTGTTCCACAGTCAGCTGATGCTACGAAGTATCTTGAAGGCATTTGCCTTAACGAATTGTTTGATGACTTTGTCAATTCAAGTGCAAACGTGTCTCACACAGCTATGCAAACAAATCAAAAGAACCCTACTGTTTTTAGCAACTGTCAATTTACTATCAACTTTAATGTCAGTGAACAGTAAATGTTGACTGATATCATGTAATTGATGTACGGATCAATTGACACGTGTACACATATAATTTACATTTCATTTTATATTTGTTGAATTTTATTGTTGATCTTTTATTTATGATACTTGTCATTTTTACATATCAAATTATATTATTGTTGAATTTTATTGTTAATATCTGGTACTTTGTTTGTGATACTTCAGATATATTTATTATGTGATTTTCAATGTGATATCATTATTAAATGTGTTGTTGAACTCTTAAAAATCTTGTGAAGGTCTTCAGCGGGATAAATTCACTACAATATCATATTATATATAATATATAATACATATATATTATTATAACAGTAATTTGATCCAAAGGGTCGGATCACGTCAAGTTGCCAGGCATGGATCATCAGATCAAATGAGACTCGGCGAGTCCCAATACAGATTTCCATTTCACACCCTGGATGACTCCGTAATATGTCCCAAACTGACTGTGTAACTAATAATACATATGACATGATAAAGTATGATATTGTATTGTATGATATTTTATATACCCATCAATTTTTCCTTCTTGATACTGTCAATTTTACAGAGTGTGATCCGACTTTCCGGGTCACCACACTGTGGGTTTCCGATTCCGTATCACCACTCTCTGAAACTGATGACGTTAAATAACATCTGTATTTTAGCGCATTTTAAAAGAGTTCATTTCAACATAGCTTTGTTATATAAGAAAACGTCATCAGTTGATTTTAAAACAATGGTTTTGTGATTAAAACTTTTAAATAGACAAGGGTATATAATAAATTTATCATTATAACAGCAACTTGATTCAAAGAGCTGGATCATGTCTCGTTGCCAGGCGCAGATCATCAGATCAAACTCGACGCTTCGCGTCTCATTTGATCTGATGATCCACGCCTGGCAACTCAATGTGATCCGACCCTTTGGATCAAATTACTGTTATAAAAATATATATGTATTATATATTATATATACATGTAATATGATATTGTATCATATGATACAATATAATTTGATACAACATTGTATCATATCATATGATACAATATCATGTGATACAGTAATATATTATATAATACAATATCATATTACACAATATCATATGAAACAATAATCTATAATACAATATCATATTATACAATATTGTATAATAATATACAATACTATACATTAGAATATCATGATACAATATCATATCATAATATACCAAAAATTTGATACAATATCATATTGTATCATCTAATTTTTTACAATATAATATATGATATAATATTATATCATATAAAACAATAGTGTATCTTATCATACAATACTATATCATAGGAATTATGTTATATCATTTAACAACAAACACATCTATCAAGCAAGTTTGAGTGAGGTATGAGTTTTTTTAGCATCTTTGTTAATGGAGATCAGGCTCTGCATCTGAAGCTACCTCTGCGATTCATTTATATTACAGTTAAATCAACTATGCAAGTTTGAAATAGTACTATCATCTATTAAAAATGTGACCTGTTCCAAAAAACTAAACCCCATCCAGCATCCAAAACCTATGGCTCAGATTCAGCATTCAAGCCTGTCAGGTGCATCAGTATCATAAAACGCACCGTCCATGCAAGTTTGGTGAAGTTAGGACCAGTAATTACAGAGGGTTCCACTTAATCTGATAGCGGTTAATCTGATAATTCGGTTAATCTGATATAATATCAAAACACCAAACCATTTCTTATATATCCCTTTATATTTTTTCCTGATATTCTGATAGAAAAAAATGTCATTTTCGGTTAATCTGATAGGATTGTGACCGTGTAATATTGATTTCCTACCCTTTTACACCTGTATACACCTATGTTTTATTGGTTGACACCCCTCTTGTGTACACAGTAACTCTTTACAGGGCATTAGTTACACTTCAACGCACACAAGGGGCTCCTTTCTTTGTAAGATAAAAGCTACCGACATCGATAATTGTTTCGGATGACCGCACACAGGACTGACCTTACCTGTGTACAATTTTAATTGTTTGTTTACTTACCAATCGCATGTGTTAATTTCATGCTGGGCTTGCACCATTAAGAATTATTTAAACGTAATTTCTGAATCAAAAATGACAGGCTTTGGAGCATGTGACATCGAGGAAATTCTGACTACTTTCAATTTCACATCGTGGTAGAAAACTTATAAATAAAAATCAAATATTTTTTTATCATGCATAATTAATTATTTAAGAGCATTTTTTAACAGAAAAAGAATTAAAATAGATAGTTCAATTGAAAGAGGTACTGTTCAGACAGCCATTTCCTCTTATTACTTCCTGTCAAAATGGCGGCCATTTTAAAACCATCGTAATGAAGAGAAACATTTTCTTTTGGGCATTTACAAACAAAATAAAGACTTTCATACCATTTCATTGCTATTGCAAGGTAAATTATTTCATTTCAAACTGTTGACATACAAATTATATCCTTTCATTGATAAATTATGTCTTGAAACAATTTATATTTAATTCTATACCAAAATCAAAGACCACAAAAACGCTAAATCGGTTATTCTGATTTTCGGTTAATCTGATAATTTTTCCCTGACAAATTGCCTATCAGATTAAGCGGAACCCTCTGTACTAAGATATAATCATCAGAGGGCACCTGCTATAAAAACTTTAACCAGCTCTAAAAACCTTAACCTCCTCCAGCATCCGAAACTTAAGGCTCAGATTCAGCATTCAAGCCTGTCAGGTGCATTAGTATCATAAGACGCACCATATATGCAAGTTTGGTGAAGTTAGGACAAGTAGTAACTTAGAAATGGCTATCAAAGGGCACCTGCTCCAAAAACTTTAACCTGCTCCAAAAACCTTAACCTCCTCCAGCATCTGAAATTCATGGCCCAGATTTAGCATCCAAGTCTTTCAAGTCCATAAGTAGGTCCAGATGCATCATCCATGCAAGTTTGGTGAAGATAGGACAAGTAATAACTTAGATACAGGACCTGCAACAAAAACTTTAACCAGGTCCGGATGCCGACGCCAGGGGTATACATGTAGCATAAGCTCTCCCCGACTTTGTCTCGGTGAGCTAAAAAGGGTTTAAATTTATTCAATTTGTTAATGTGTAACGTACTACATGTACAAAGAGATTTCATTATATTTAAAATGAGCATTGCACAATTTACAAATTACTTTAGTCTTGTACAGTACCAATTAGACCCAGCCTAACAGAAAGTAGACCCCAACTAAACCCTGGGTTTACTTTTGGGATATGCTCGGGGTTTACTCCGGGTTTACTAGCTAGAGCAGACCCAGATTTGACCTAAAGTAAACCCAAAGAAAACCCAAATAGACAAAAAGAGTAAACCCCAATCAGAAGTAGACCCTGAACGCAGACGCTACAAGTGCATTTGGAAGATACAAGGGGCGGGAATTACAGGCGGTACGTAATGGTAAGATAAAAGACGGGTCTGCTTCACACTTCAGTGCGTAAAGTGGACCCCAAAAGTAAACCTTGAGTAAACTTTGAGTAAACCCCATGTGGACCCTAATTTTCTGGAATTTCTTACTGTTGACTGTTCTAGTTTCTTACTGTTGAATATTTACATTTAGCGTGTATGATTCCCTCTATTTCTTACGGAAACCTATAGTTAATTCATAGCTCTATAGAAACAGCCAGACTGAAATATACACGCCCCGTTTATCGATTGGTCGAAATCTACAGTGGCTGAAACTGACAGGACTGAAATCGACACGCCCTCTTTATCAATTGGTCGAAACTTACAGCGACCTGAAAAAAAGCACGGACTGCATGAAATAATCATGATGATATCAGACTCAAAGTCTCACAGGAGACGATTTGGCCGTTTTTTTTAGCTAACGTACTGATGTACATTAACAGTAATTTAGTGAATTTTACTTACTTTTTATTATCAATTTATAAATTAGTTAAAGAAAGATGTAAATATAAACAACAAAATGCTTTCTTTGATGATTCATGAGGGTTATGAAGGTAGTGATCATTGCAGAAAAAATTTACCTAACCCGCTAAAGCGGGTTATGTTTTTTTTTCTGCAATGTCGCCACCTTCATATCCCGCATGAATCATCAAAGAAAGCAATTTATTGTTTAAATGTTATCAATTCAAAAGGGAGAAAGCTTACATAAAAGACCTCGCTACTGACCTGGTGAATTGGTGGTGATGGGTGGTGTTGTTAACGTTGCAGTTGTTGTTGTTCTGACTGTTGGGGTTGCTGCCGTTGTCAATGGTGCATCAGTTGTTATTGATGATGATGTAAAATTACCTATCAGAAAAACCCAGATAAACAACACTGAAAATTCTCTGATACTGATTTACCACTTTTTTGATAACATCGATTTGCATTTTGTCATAACTTAAATTTTGCAACTTTATTTTTATGTCACTCAGAAATGATGGAGTCAAAACAATCACAATGCTTTAGTGTACTAACGGTATGGGAAGATACCAAATGGATTTTTCATGATGATCAAATTTAGAACTACTTCCTATGAGAAATTAAGATTTTTAGAAGTAAATTATATTATGTACTCACAAGGTCTCTCGTCAAGGTTCAAAAAGTCAATGGCAATGGCACCATAACTAATGCCAGGGAAAGCAGTCATAAGAATCTATGGAATAATCAAAATACATATATGTATATAATACAGCTTCATTACCTCATTGACCATTAAGTATTGTATTAGATATTTGGGTTTTTTTTTTTTACCTATTCTTGGAATGTATTTATTTGTCTGAATTAATTGATATCTATTGACCCACCAATTACTTGTTTACAAATCTAGGACAGGCTATGATCTTATTCCGGAAAACGATACAGTCACTTGTACATTGGTTAAGTTTATATACGTATTTGTGCAGATAACACCTATTGAACAATGAACATGGCAGCATTAACAAGATTTCCTGAGCTTGATGATGGAGATTTTACTGATCAAAGTGATTATGATTATAAAACTCTTGATCTTTCATCTCAGGTGAGCAAACAAAGCTTTCATTGTATCATGCAATATTATAAATTCTTTTATTATATACCCATCAATTTTCCTTTCTTGATACAGTTAAATTTACAGAGTGTGATTAATTTTCCGGATCACCACACTGTGGTTTTCCGAGTCCATATCACCACTCTCTGAAATTGATGACGTAGTACACAAAAAATAATGTATGGTTTTTTTAAGCACATTTTAAAAGAAATTGATTTAGTTAAATATGTAAACAATTTACAATTTGAAAAAGATGGTTTTGTTATTTTTACCTTAAATTTTAATAGAAGGGTATGTAAATATCCTCATAATAGTAACTTGATCCAAAGAGCCTGATCAAGTTGAGTGATCCGACCCTTTAGATCATGTTACTGTTATAATAATACAGGTAACTCTCGATAACTCGAAAGTCCATGGGACCGAGGAAAAACTTCGAGGTATCAAGAGTTCGAGTTTTCAAGAGTTCGGAATTTTCCGGGTTGACCGACGGGTTTTAAAATTAGTCTTACCGGATGTTATGATTAAGCCATTTATTAAGTGCTCACCTTTAGGCACGTGCTTAAACAATGTTTTCTTTTCAGTTTAATATACAGACCTGCATGTTTTAAAAACTAAATAGAAACAAATATTGAATAAATTCATGATACACTGTAATTATTTATTTTATGCATCATATTGTGATCAGATTGCTCAGTACTACTGGACTGCGAGACGACATGTCGTAAATTAGATAATTGAATATCACCCATTGTTCCCACTTTACGGGTCCTTCACCAGCTGTAAGAACTTGTTCAGCAATAATCATTATAATGACAATGATGTTGATAAGCATGTTTTCTACAGTTTTATAATTCTAAAATTTTTACCATGGCTCAAAATTATTGTTCCGTCTCAATTAATTTATCATTTTTACTGCGCCTTCAAATTATCGTAAAACGGGTCAGTGTTAATTATAGATTAGGTACTGGTATGGTTAATTATCAAACAACTATCACCTGGCAGGACAAGTGTCGCCTGAATAAACAACCCATGACACGGGTCCCGTGTCTAGCGCCTGGAGCCATTTAAATGACCAAGTAGGTGTTAATTAGGTATTGCTTGGATACACACAGCGACTTCGAGGTATCGAGAGTAAAAAACTATACATTATGAATAACGGGACTGCAGTTTGACTTCGAGGGATCAAGGATTTCGAGAGATCAAGAGTTCGAGAAATCAAGAGTAAATTTGCTTAGTTATATAGGGGAAAAAATCGGGACCCTAGACTCACTTCGAGTGATCAAGAACTTCGAGCCATCGAGAGTTACCAGTATATATACACTCCCATATGAAAAGATTATACATATACACAAACCAAACGTTGTCCAAGAAAAAGTGGGCTGATTTCAACTTCACCACGATACCACCTCGAACCATGGTCTCCTGACCTTAGCCAGCTGATATCACCAAAATTGTAATCATATATTCTCAGATAGCTCGAGGATGATCCATTCATGCGGTAGTAGAAACTCAAGCAATGTGTGGTATCTAAAAGAAATCAATCCATGATGAGATTTACAATACTTCTACCCTTTCTTAAATTCAATCATTTGTAGCCAGTACTTCAGACAGACTTGTCAACTCTCCTGGGAGATACACAATTACACATCCTCAGGTACATGTATTATCTGGTCCTCGGAAATTAAGTGACTTCACTTTAAGCTTAATTATGAATGTGGAGATGGAGGCTATGAATCATTAACAAATTTTGATTGGCTTCCCTTCTTATAATTCGTACTGTATTTTGCCAAATATGAACTTTTTATTTAAAAAAATGTCTGTGAGAAAGGGGTGCTTATTATACACTCCAACTGGTTTATGACATGTTCATATTTCAGTAGATAGTCTTTAATTATAAAGAAACACTACTTCTGTTTGTTTACTGCAATTTTTAAATCTTTGGAAATTATTGTTTGAATGTATGTATAGCAGTAAATGTTGTGCTCATCTGTTGATAGATAAATAATTTAAAATGGCCATTTAAAATCAATTTGAGATGTTTATTCATCATTGGGTTGTGTTCTCACTACCTCTGTGCTTGTTGTCATTACAGATGTTATTCTTCACAGAGGAGGCCAATTCTAACAAAAGTATGAGACTATTGTTCTATTCAATTCGTCATAAAATCTGAAGAGATAGGAAGATATAATGGGTCTTTTAGTGCTTGTATTATCATGTGATGGGAGTGAGAAAAGCTTTATTACAACAAATTATACTAGCAAAACTTACTTTGAAACATTGTGAAATTCATGTAACTTGAAATGTTTCTGGGTGCTGAGGAAAACATGTAGTATTCCCCACTGTATGCTGAAAATGACCCATAGTCATGAGAATTCACTGAACTCTGAAATACAATAATAAATTTACATGTCCATGTATCTATACACTTATTATTCTAAGGATGCTCTCTATACAGCATTCTAAAAGATTTTTCAATTCCAAGAATAAATTTTTTTTCTTCCCCCATAAACTAAATTCTTACATTCCGTCTTGTCCAGGTGTCTAAACCATTCCTTATAAAACAATTCTCATCAGAACTTTCAAACGAACAGGTGAATGATTCCATGCCTTCTTCTGTAAAAAAAACCCAGAATATTACATTGATCAAAAAACAACTCATATTGAGAGAGCTAGAGAACAACTTTGATAAACTTATATTAATAAGTACATGTAGCTTCACCTTAATAATCAAGCATGTAAGTCATAACTGATTCGAAGAATGTAAAATCACGAATACCATTTGAATAATGTAATATTCCTCATTTTACACATGTATTTAATTCTGTGAGTCTGCTGTTTTGTATCAAATCGTGAGAATATAAAATCATGAACACCAATATTTTGTTATAATTTCCTACAGTTCATCTGTTCAAAACTGTCTAAAAAATAAAAGCAATTAAGATTTTAAAATCTGCGAGGGTTTGTTCTCGCTATTTTATGCGGAAATTATTTCCTCGCATTTAATTTGGAATCTACAATATATATCATAATTTATGTACAATAGTGTACAGACCTCGTGTGTGGATATCTTTGTTTGTCACACTCAGTCCAAGCACTGCATTCAGAGATGGCAATCTACTTATTGTGACATTGTAGACAACCATCTTCGTCATGACCATAGTGTCATTATTTGGCATAGCCATGGTGCGTTTGTAGAAGAACTGACCATAGGTGATCAACACTCCTTGTCCATGACGGCTAAAAGGTTTGTGAAATAATGGCTAATAATACCAGATTGCAAATAAATTACAACAAATCAATTCTAATTCATATTTTTCAAGTTACCAATAATAATAAGTGAATTATGAAGTTATATGGACCTATTTCTCAGTCATTTAAATACCGGTAAACATTTTGGCAATTGGAATTACGGTTAATCATTTTTGGGTGCCAATTAACATTGGGAAAAACCCAAACAGCAAATACATCAAATCTACAAATGTTGCAAACAATGTGTTGGGTTAATGTAATAGTATGAGATTTATAAATTATTATATCAATAAATTTAATTACATGCAGTATTGATTATATATTGATTATTATTTAAGATATAATATTATTTTAGTTATAGTTTTAAAACCATTTGAGTAGAACATCTAGGTTTACCTGTAGTTAATTAATGCCCTTAAGACATATGGCCCTTATATGGTTTAAGTTTTAAAGGTGTGTTCATATGAAGAGAATCTATTGGTTGTTAAGTTTGTATAGTCGTGTTTTATTGGTCTATGGCTTTCCCTCCAGAAGTTCTTTGTGTTAAAAGACATTCTTGAATTTGACTCAAAAGAGACATTTATTTCTAACCAAAACAGAAGTGCTAAAATTTTATTTATGGTATATGTCTTGTAATTTAGCAAATCTAATACAGTACATGTACATCCTTTTGCACTTATTGCATTTGTAGTACTGTAAGAGTCTCGAGAGAAAGAATACTTATTTAAGTATTGAACTTCAAGTATTTAGAATACATGTACTATAGTAAACACCCTAGTATTTTAAAGTAAACTGTATTTTTATTAGTATTATTTATGCAAATATATATAACTTGTAGTCTCTTTGTGCAGTACTGTTAGCTAGGAGCTGACGCACTCTCATAGGGTGTGGAATTGCCAAACCTATAATCATCGTTCGTGAAAATGTAATTTTGATTCTGGTTGTAACGCCAGTCATTTGATTGGCTGAACAAATTCAAAACCACTTGACGTTACATTTACATTTTATACATATTGACGTCATATTTTTTTAGATAATGGGTCTTACTTTCTTAGTTTAGTTGTAGAAAATTAAATTAGAAGAAATAAATTTAATTTCTACCTATGTTATATGAGTATAACATAACTTGGGACATTTTACACATTTTTATAAGCGTAAACTGCCCCAAGTTATGTTATATCATAACATAAGTAGAAATTAAATTCATTCCTTAAATAACAGTACACCACAACCAGCACTGTCACATCATTATCTGTCATCATACCTGATGCTCTTCATTTCACATCCCATGTAGTTTTTGCCAACAAAACTCGCGTTATATATATCATCCACCTAAAAAATTATAAAATGACAGGTTATGATAACATAATAACATATCCTTGTGCACATTTCAAATTTTGAATAAACGCACCCACTTCACAAAGTAAAAAGAACAAAGCTCTATAAAGGAAGTGCATTATTAATATATGAATCGTCGAATCGTCTGTAATCATAGTTATTGTTCCAATCACATCATTATGAGGACTCTTATTAATTAATTATAGTACCCGATATCCTACATTTATCTTTGCCGCCGCCAGTCGATCTGCTTGTTCAATGCAATGGCCTACTTCACACAAGTTTTCTGAGGTTGTGTAGTTTGACCGATACACATTATCTTACGTTTATTTGATTAACTAACCATTATAACCACTTGTCTCTTACTGCATTAGGCTAAAGGTAATGAAATTAGTATGTAAATCTATAATATGTTTACATAGCCTATGCAACAGAATATATCGTCTGTCAATTTTCCCGCCAAAGATTTGATTTGACAACTTATACTTTTGTTAATTCGTATCATGATTGTGAAGAGGGAGAAACTATATTTTTCCTGATATTTATTGGTTTTTGAAGAAAAAATATGTTAAAATTAACATTAGAAATAAAACAGATTTTATTATAGTTTCCAAAAACAAAAATAAAATGTTTAACCTACAACCTGTGTGCGTGTGTGTGTGTGTGTGTGTGTGGGGGGGGGGGGGGGGGGAGTAACTAAATGTTGTTGTTTTTCATGTGGAGGAATAAGTCTGATTTTTTCTCATTAATATTCATTAACACACTACGTAAAACCTGACGTCAAAAGTGCGCCAAAGTCGTAGTATTGACTTTACGGAAAGTAGTCAGAGAGAAATTTTCAAACAGAAGAGGAGAATAAAAGTAAAACATACAGGTGTTCTGTCTGTCTATAAAAACAAAAGCTATATGGTTAAAACACCCTTTGTGTGCCCCTGAAATGTCGCTTTTAAATGCATATTATAGTGATTTTCAGGTTTGTGCCGCTTTACCTACACGCAGCCCCCCCCCCCCCAATTCCTGAGGATCCGCACATGCACGTGTGTAACCTTAACATTTTACTTTAATAATCAACTTGCACTTGCAAAATAAACATTACACGTATATTTAAATTTATTAATTATTTCCCAACTTACATCTTTATTTCCTAAGAAATTTGACCCACTGATATTAACCCGACGACTGTACGCATTCTTTGGGCCTTTTCTAAACAGTTATATAATTAAGTAAACAAGTAAAACATGTCCTTAAATGCATTATTTGGCAGTAATCAGTCTTTTAAAAATAACGTTTATTTCATTACTTATTAATAATTAATGGCATTAAACACTGCTGATTTTAAAATAGTGTTTAATTTGGGGGTTTATTTTGCCTTGGCATGGGTTATTCCGTAATCGATCGACACTTCAACTATAAAATACGTACAATGAGAGCATGAGTCGGTGCAGACCGCGCCGACGCCAACAGACTTCTATAAAAATACATGTGCCGTTACATAATGTATTTTCATGCAATACCGTTACACTCATAGCCTGTATGAAAAACCTGTAAAAATCATTTTTAATAACTGCTTTATATATGTACACTCAGAATCTTTACTCAATTAATCTGATTAAAATCAGATATTAGACTCCGCTCCGACAATTAAATGAAGCATAATGGAGCGGATCGAAGATTTTTGATCTTCAATTATCCACATATATAGTTTTACCTGACACACCATGACCTCGGCCGATTCTTACTTGTACATGTCGGCGACGGAATCAGCCGAGGTTTGCAGACTTACGGAAGGTTGACCCACGCTGACGCGACTTTCAAGAATTTTTAAACTACCAACACTTTTCAATGACTGCGAGTTTTAAGTAAAACCAATTTGAATTTAGATATATTTCTCTAATATGTAGAAGGATATTTGATTTGATATTACCGTTGAGATGACCATGGACTCCATATTCTTGTACCCATAACTACTGTGATTGGCATAGTCAGGGTGGTACGGAACCTGGTGCAATTCTACGTCAGTCAATACAGACATCTCGGCTAGATCTTTTGATGGAGGGGTCACTGATTCCACTGTTGTTGGAGGTGTCATTGACTCCTCTGTTGTTGGAGTCTCTACTGTTGTCAATGGTGTTGTTGTTGTGGTGGGCGCTAGCGTCGTCATTGGTGTTGTTGTCGGTGTTGTTGTTGTTTTAGTTGTTGTCGTGGGCGTTGTTGTTGTTATCATGGGTTTTGTTGTCTCACTGATGGTTGTAGAAGGTGGTTGAGTTGTTTCAGTTGTTGTTGTAACTGGCGTGGTTGTTGTGGTTGTTGTTGTTGTTGTGGTTGTTGTTGTTCTCTCTTTAAAACATAGTTTATGTCAGATTTACAGATTGAGAATCACTCGAACTTTGATAAAAAGCTAAGGAACTTCACATTTAAAACTGCAAACAAGTACATATTCATGTGCACATCATGAGTTAATAAAATATTTTTTATATGCATCATGCTTTTATTTTCAAGTCATTTTCTGCTGATTTGAGAACCTATTTCACAGCTTAGTAAGCCACCTTAAAGAAGGGTTACACAAGAAATCAGCGCCTACCTTCCATCTCGACGACAGAGGTTTCATCGATGACAAATGTCGTAGATAGCTTCTTAATCTCCCCCGTAGTGATCGCTATTTTCAGCACCGTGGTTACCATGGTGGCGGTTATCATGGGGACAGGTCGAGTGGGTGCGGGGGTGGCTGATGTGACATTCCTTTCCACTGTAGAGTTCATCGAGGGAGTTGGGGGCGGGGGAGTCGGGGGCTCAGGGTTGAAGATGATGATGTAAATGAAAATTATACTCCCTGGTCTGACAAAGAAAATCCGAAAGAATAAGAATGTTTAAGAATTTAAAGTTTAACATTAAATACCTTCTTTTATTTAAATAATTTCGAGTAATGTGTATTTTTTTAAACAAAAATTGTTACTTTTCCAGGTTTTCAAAAAGAACTCACTGAATCCCAGTCACTTGGGTGCTGTTGTATCTGTCACTAAAGGAACTATTCCTGTACAGAGTGTTCATCTACAACACAAACTTGTTCATAATCTCTCACGTTATTGGCATATAAAATATGATATTATTTTATCAATCTCAAAGTTGAACTCTATGTTAATTTTTCTGATTAATGTTATTTTTACTTACAGTGTTTTCGAACTCGTCTTTAACTGTTTGGTACTCTGGATTGCTTGTGTCATTTAATTTGTCATCCCAAGTTTGGTTTACTTTGATCGTCCCATCAAATATTATTGGCTGAGGGGGAGCTTCAAAAATCAACAACAATACGTAGGACTCAGCATTTCAAACTACAGACAATAATAACATTCAGAGAGGATGAATAAATTGATACCTTCTGTTGTTGTTGGTAGTTCAGTAGTAGATGTTGGTGTGGTTGAGCTCTGTGATGTTGTAGAGGTACTCATTGAATCTTCTGTTGTTGTGGGCTCCTCTGTTGTTGTTGGCTTTGCCGTAATAGTAGTTGTTGTGGGCGTTTCTGTTGTTGTTGTTGTTGTTGTTGAGGGCGATGACGTTGTTGTTGAAGGTGTTGTTGTTGGTTCTGGCGTTGTTGTTGTGGGCATTTCTGTTGTTGTAAGCTCTGGCGTAGTTGTCGTTGTTGTGGGCTCTGGTGTTGTTGTTGCAAGTGTTGTTGTTGTTGGTTCTGGAGTTGTTGTTGTTGGCATTTCTGTTGTTATTTTTGGTTTTGGTGAAGTTGTTGTGGGTGTTGTTGTTGTGGGTGTTGTTGTTGTGGGCGTTGTTGTTGTGGGTGTTGTTGTGGTTGTTGTTGTGGTTGTTGTTGTTGGTGTTGTGGTGGTTGTTGTTGTGGGGGTTGTTGTTGTTAGTTTTGGTGAAGTTGTGGGCGTTGTTGTTGTTGTGGGTGTTGTTGGTGTTGTTATGGTTGCTGTTGTGGGTGTTTTTGTTGTTGGCTCTGGCGTAGTTGTTGTGGGCGTTTCTGTTGTTGTTAATATCTTTGTGGTGGTTTGCTCAACTGTTGTTGTTGGCAATGTTGATAAAGTAGTTGGTACCTCACTAAGTGATATTTCTAAAATCAAGGGAAGTTTGTATACATATACTAGCCCTTGTTTATTTCGTTCTATTTATTTGCACAATTCTTACTTTGCTTAATGATTTTATGTGATTGATTTCAAGAACCAAAAATGGGGTTTTATAGTTTATTTATGTATCTTCTTTACACTAATTACTATTCTTCTACTGCACAAAAAACGTATTGTCAAATTGTCGGAATTTTACTCTGACAGATCACGTTTGACATTTGACATGCGTCCAAACTTTGTTATGCCTACAGGCATTAACTTGATGTTAAAACAGCGTCCCAGTGCGCATGCCTGTTTATATCAACTTTTATTGAATTTAAACAGATCTACTATATAAACTAATGTATATCCTAATAAATCTTTGTAAAGAAAAGTATAGATGAGAATTGTTAACCACTGAAAATATTGTACCTTGAAGGCTGACAACTGTTGTTGGATCTACAATAATGTTTTGGTTCAACTGGGAAATTTTCCCGTTGGTTACGGCTTGTTGTAGATGATTTTGGACGGAAGACATCATGACGTCAGAACCACTGGTGGATGATGGCGGATAAAATACGACGACATAGACGTAGACAACGCTCCCTTCCCTGCAGATAGATTCCCTCTTGGAATTATTTTGACTAACGTTTCAAAGCCACAAATGTTGAACAAATGGTTCGGTGAGGAGGTTTAGTTTTTGTTATTGACAATGCATTTTGACTGTCTATTTATAATAACTGATTTTTCTGATATTCATAATGATACCCTAATTATTCTCTTCATAACTTAAACAGATTACAATGGAATTTTTTGACTGTATAGGAACCACAACACATGGGAGAAAATGAAGACGTTTGAATCTTCATGGGTTATCATATACTGTATAAATATAAAATTTGAGTTTTAAATAAATCAGTACACCATTGTTTAACGTACTTGATATCCTCCACAGTTGTATAGCCATACTGTGCTTCAAGGTCCGTGTTTGCATATACGCCTTTCATCTATAATAGAGATAAACTTAATATATAAAACATACAAAATACAAGAGATGTGAAACGTGAAGAAAACACAAATCACTGCCATTAATTAAAAAAAAATATGCTTAAATTTATTTTTGTAAAAACTTTATGTTAAATTTATGTTAAAATTTCCTTTATTTTATTCGTGTACCATGATTTCAAAACCTCTAGCCGCATCTCTGTAAGCTGCCGAATTCTTATCGTTGTACTGCGCATTCCACTGCTGCTGTGATTTTAAACTCCCTTTAAAGGCGTACGCTTTTGGCATCTCTTTCTTATTCGAAGCTAAAATTACAGGCAAAGAATACAAAATAATAGAAGTATATCCTTGATTTTTTTTTTTTTTGAATATCCATGATACACATAGGGACATTTTTTATAATACATATAAAATAACAATCGGAGATAAATTCTTCTAGCATCTTGATAAAAGTATAAAAATTCATTGTCCATTTAAAAAAAGACTTTCGCAAGAGGACACAACGTTTGTAATATGATAGTTTTGATAAGAACAAAGAATGATATTATATAAAACAGCTTAATTCTTCTTTCGATCCATGTATCAACGTCACAGAAAAGATATCGACAGATCATGAAACGCGCGTACAATTTGCTTTTCTGCGCAGTCGTTATAAATCTAAATATGGATTAACCGAATGAAAATGCACTGGTTTTTATTTTTATCTTTTATTATATATTTTTTCACCAGAACAAACAAGAATTTGCATGTATCAGAATAATATGTTTACAAGTTTATCTTTTAAAAAGATATATGTAGGTGAGCTAGCGCTGTAGCCATCATAAAACACAGAAGTAGATTTCTAAACCATTGGTTTAATTTTCTAAATCGATTAATTATCAATAGGAGGGCACAGTGGTGCACTGAAATTGTGTTGGGGTGGGGTTCTCGATCAATTCATAAAAGTTAATCTAGAGCATGTAGAGTGGGATTCACATCGGCACTGGCATAACTCATTAACTGTCCTTTAATCATTCTGTATTTACTGCATGTACATGTATTTTCAATTTTGAGGTGAAAAATAAGAGGTCAGTAGAACCAATGGTACTGTTTTGTAGCAATCGTATCTTCTCGGGCCTTTCCGGCAAGGTCTGGAAACATATCCGATGTTGTTTTCCGAGCTTAACGAAAAGACCCAGGGAGGTAGTTAAGAAAAGATAGCTTTTTATTATAATTTTAGAAATAACTTGGCATTATAAGACTTAATTTAAGCTACTGTTACTTTTTGGCATTTATGTACAGGTTGAACAACAAAACAAAAAACTTAAGATCATATGTAGTTGATCAAACGAAATTCACATTGTACAGTCTATCTACAGAAGTATTCCCAGAATGCCCTACTGTTAAGTCGAGCATGCGTATTCCAGTAAAAAAGACTCGCGTAGTTGCTAGCGCTCGAGCGCTAGCAAAAATACAATTCAAACGGAATTTCCATGTTTTGTATATGTCAACACTTGTAAACGTGGTGTGGTATAAAAGCGAACAAATCGTTTTAATTGAATTACACGGTAATAAATGCATACATCTTTGTTCATCTAGACTAGAAAATTTCAGAAAGACAACTTTAATAACAAACACGAGATACTTATGAATGTACCGGTAATTCGGACAACTGAGCTCCGAATATCTGTCCAAGGTTGTGTGTGTGTGTGTGTGTGTGGGGGGGGGGGTGTTATAAATAAGTTTAATGTTTGGTACCTGGGACACACTTATACGGAAGCCCGTTGGGGCTACTTAGAAAAATATTTTATCTGGCGGCCGCCAGATAATTATTTGGCGGCCGCCACATAATTTTCTAGCGGCCGCCACATTATTTTCTAGCGGCCGCCACATCATTTTCTGGCGGCCGTCACATAATTATCTGGCGACCCCCAGATAAAACCTGGCTTCCTGATGCGTGCGCATGTTTTAATGGGAGCTTTTAGGGAGTAGTGGATACACTATAATCTATTAGTTATATTAACAATGCAAAGTTTAAGTTTTGAAACACTGGTGAAGTGGAATGTATATTAGACTTTAATCAAATCTAGAATGATTTAGATGTTACTTTGTGCCTTGTATTATTTGTTGTAAAACACTGTATTTTAGAGTCAATTATAAACTTTTAAAACTGAACTGTACACCCGTCCAGAAGGTCTTAAGAGGGCTCGATGGTCGTGGCCATTTTAAGAGACTGTATTGATCTCATTTAGAAAAAGAGCTCCAAGTTAAAAAAAATGGAAATACTCATGCAATTTGAAAAGTAAAATATATGGAATTTTATTTACTAAATAATAGTTTATAGCAAAACAAATCAAATCTTAAAATTTTAGGTAAATCTGATGGTTTATTTGTTGACCATTGAGCTTCTTAATGATAAAAAACCTTAACTTTAGCTAGAGGATTGCTATGTAAAGATGTATAAGTAAAAGGAACGCACTGCCTTCTATATGTTTTAATTTTGGTATAAGAATTTAAAAACACAGATTACAGTCAGGGTTTTTTTCCACGACAGCTTGCACAGGCAATTTCACGAGTGCGGATCCAGCTATGACTTTATAATGATAAACTAAGATACTAGTAAATGTGTACTAGCTTTGTGGCCATATAAATGAAACTATTTAACTGACTGTATTAAATCTGTGTTGTCAAACTGTTAAACAGCGGCTCTATCAACATCCATCTTCTCAACCAAATATAAATACAACAACACACACATTTCTGAAAAATAAATTTTATGGCGGCCGCCAGATAAATTATGTGGCGTCCGCCAGATATTTTATGACGGCCGCCAGATAATTATGTGGCGGTCGCCAGATAATTATGTGGCGGCCGCCAGATAAATTATGTGGCGGCCGCCAGATATTAAATAGCGGCCGCCAGATATTATATGGCGGCCGCCAGATAAATATATGGCGGCCGCCAGATAAAATTTTTTTTTCACCTGGCACCAATGGGCTTCCGTACACTTATGTACTGTAAAAAAAAAACATGTATAACAAATTTAATATTCAAATTCTGAAAAAGTAGTTAACATCTGCATTACATTTCCATTATTTATTTCTTAAAGAATCTAAAAAGCAATATTGAAAGGAGAGCATGGGAAAAGCTGTTAACTGGCCTCCAAGACGCAAGCAAAAATATTTCGAACAGCTTAACTACATGTATACGTTTACGAAGTAACAACAGACGACTTGGCTCAGTTTGAAATGATTGTGCAATCCTCAAACTAGTGTATTCTTTTCAAGATCTGTAGCTCTCTTCCGCTTCAGTACAGACGCACGTCAGTTAAAGGCCACTAAGTTTAAATGTCGGCGATTTGAGTTTAGGGAACAAGATCGTGTTTCTCAAGAATATGTATTATCAACTATGCAAGTTTAATGTGATTAACTGTTTTACATACATTTAAGCATTCATACCGTCAACATTTCTTAAATCACCTGTTTGATTTACAGATCTGCAACACGATTTGACTTTTTAACAAGAGACCCATGGGTCACATCGCTCACCTGAACAATAGTTCTTGTATCATTCTATTTTGAAATGTTTAAATATGAGACTTTCAAAAAGTATTAAAAACTCCTTAACTCTCTATAATCCAAGATTTGACAATATTTTAAACAAAATAAAAAAGGATCCTAGTTTTTTTGACATCATATTATTAGATATCTAAGATATTTTAAGATCTAAGATTCATCAACTGGCCAATTGTATTACCTTGGCCTCAACGTATTAAAGATAACAAAATTGTAAAATAACTTCCGGTATACATGATTATAAACAGTAAAAGAAGGTCACTGTGACCTTGATATGAGAATAAGAAGATATGAGGGTGCTAATACATCTATTAGTTAAATACAGTAACCACACTAAGCATTGCATTTCTTGAGAAGAAGATTTTCAAACATTTTCCCTATATACTTTTAATTGTTGAACTTTGAACTCATCTTAAGGACCCAGTATTAACGGTTTTCACTATTAAGAATCTACTAGTACATTATCTTAGAATGCTTGCATAATAATCTCACAAATTGTAATCAAACAATTTTTATATTTATTTCAATTTTAAAATTTGAACACCTATTGGGATACAAGTATTGATCTGGGGTCACTATTTTAACAATTTAGAATCTACACTAATTGAGAATGCTTGCATAGTAATCTCACAAACTGTAGCATTGTAGTTCTTGAGAAGAAGATTGTATAACATTTTCGCTATATATTTCTTTGCTAAACTTTTAACCCCTCTTGGGGCCACAGTATTGGTTCCGTGTCATGATGTTAACAATTGAGAATCAACACTAATTGAGGATGCTTGCATAGTAATCTCACAAATTGTAGCATTGTAGTTTTTGAGAAGAAGATTTTTACACATTTTCCCTGTATATTTCTATGTAAAACTTTGAATCCCTCTTGGGGCCCCAGTATTAGTCTGGAAGTCACGATTATAACAATTTAGAATATACACAGCCTGAGGATGTTCGCATAGTAATCTCAAAAATTGTAGCATTGTAGTTCTTGAGAAGAGGATTTTTAAACATGTTCTTTATATATTTCTATGTAAAACTTTGAACCCCTTTTGGAGCCACATTATTGGCCTAGTGGTCATGGTTTTAACAAGAATCTACACAACCTGAGGATGCTTGCATAGTAATCTCACAAATTGTAGCATTGGGGTTCTTGAAAGATTATTTTTACACATTTCCCTGCATATTTCTATGTTAAACTTTGAACCCCTCTTGGGGCCCCAGTATTAGTCTGGGAATCACGATTTTAATAATTCAGAATCTTCACTATATATACAAGCTATGGTGTAAATGTTGGCTTTTCTGGGGCAGTGGTTCTTTAGAAGAAGATTTTTTCAGACACCATTCTATTTTCAACGTTTAATGATTTAATATCTAGATATCCCCTTGAAAAGGGGTTACCCCCCTTTATTTTAACAATTTAGAACCCCAATCCCATAGGAATGTTTTGTACTAAGTTTGGTTAAATTTGGCCAAGTGGTTCTAAAGAAGAAGTACAAAATGTGAAAAGTGTACATACAGGCGGAAGGACGGACGGACAGGCGGAAGGACGGACGGACAGGCGGACGGACGACAAACAACAGGCGATCAGAAAGCTCACTTAAACCTTCGGTTCAGGTGAACTAAACATAGTATCTCGTTCAGTTTTCCACTTTTAAAATTTGAATTTTAGAAAAAAAATAAATTTGTGAATAATCCTATCAACTAGCAAATCGAACAGCTAGCGTTTCAGTGGATATAAAAAATATCTCAATAAGAACTTGTCCCTTAAAAAGGCTCATTAGTCGTGGCCATTTTTTGACCATATTGATCTCATTAAAAAGAAGAGCTCTAGGAAATACTCAAATTTCAAAACTTATAAAGTTTATACCTTAAAACATAATTTTTAAAAATGTTTAGGCACTCCTGATGGTTAATTTGTTGACCACCCAGCCTCCTTAACACTCATGTTTAGACGTAAACTTACATTGACTAGTGAGATAGATGATAACGGCTGTTCCAGCGACTATAGCAGTAACAAATACAACAGCCACCAGTGTCCACACGATTCGTGCCGTTTTCCGAGATCGGGATCGGGATGACGCTGTCTCGTGCAGCCGGTCCAGCGAGCCTTCTTTTGCCCGATATCCATATGGGTAGGGGATACTGGGAGTCTGTGGGAGGTAATCTGGATATACGCCTAGGGCTGAGTGGCCTACTTTTGCCGGGTGGGAATACAATGGATTGTCGTAGTATTCATTTGGATGGAGGTGATAGGCAGACTCTGGTAAATAGTCTCGTTCCTGGAAACAGAAACATAAAGAATGAGGAATCAGTAAAAACACGGCTCTCTGTTTAACAGCATCATGATGAAACATGACAAAGAAGTCCATCGTGCGTCAGAAAATCTCTTTGTTTGGGAATTGACTAGTCTGTTCCAAGTTATTACTTCCATCATTTTTTGATGATTTTTAATAAAATTACACATACTTATGAAAGAAATACAGTTGAAACCGATAAAAGAGAAAATATCTAAGATATCTTCATTGACACATTGTCATTTTTCACTCATAAAAGTTCACAGAAACGAAAACAAATTTCTTACGGAGATTTATAATGGGAAATGTTTACATCTTTTCAACATTCGGAACTCACTCGGAATACCTCGCATAATTTTTCAACGTTTTCATCCAGGCTATTTCATGGCTGATGCAATGCAAAATTCCCGTAGACTAAATGCACTATAGCATACTTTTTTGAGGCAGTCGATGCACTTGTTGCTTTCTTTGGAAATTGCAGGAAATTGGTAATTAGTTTTGCAGAAAAATGTAACGTCATCGCAAAATAAATTCTTTTAAAGTAATATGAGCTGCAATTTTTTTTTTTACGAAAAATATCATGGTTTTTAAAATTCTGGTAGCCATATTTTTGTGGGAAAAGCCGTTAAGAAGCCTTAATTGGAGCAAAATTGAATTATTGTCGTCCTGTACAAAAATTGATCTGCTATATATTCCTAAGAAGAAAAATCTATCATTTGACAAAAATTCATGATTTTGTCAAGTCTTAATTATTATAAAAGTTTAAGTCTTATTATACTAGCAGGTTTTTGCAGCAAATTATAAAACTTTAAAAAATACAGCTCATATTCCTTAACAAATTCTACATGTGCATGTCATTATCACTCTAAAATTGCATTCCTTGTGACGTGTACCACAAAGAATGCAGGGCATTCGAATACTCAGATAATACGATATGTTTAATGAGATTTCATCAAAAACTACAAAAAAGTTCACGTCGTTTTCATTCCATATAATTGTATGTCAGAAACGTAAGAACATTCTTATGTAGCAAATCTTTCTGTTAGCAAGGTTCATTGTATATCCAAACTAATTCATTTTTGTTGTGTCTTAAATTCAGTCAAGCTACAAGTAGGATATGCACTGAGGTGTTTTGTCGAGTCGTTTCATATGTTGCGCGATATCCCTATAGCAACGCCGCTATATAAGTAGATTTAGTTACTTAGCTTCTATGTATCTCATTTATTATTTATTTAGGATTTGTAGGGCATAAACATTTTGTAACTTGTACATGAATATAAAATGTTACAGAGATTCTAACTACTCCTGGATATTTAAAATGTGTTTGCCCATTAAATATTTCATCTTTTTTGAATCAGCAAAAGCTTCAAAATAAGGTAAAGTACTTTGATATAAAAATTTCATCAGATTCGTCTAAAGATAGCAATTGCATCAAGAAACATATAATTATAACAATTGCTTAATAGCATTATTATCTTAGTATATAGTGGGTTTTTTTTTTTACAGCAAGTTCGTCCAGCCGGCTGTTCTGTACATTAGGATAGAGGTTTTTCAGAATGTGCTTATATATCTTAAGAAAATCTAAGCATCAAAATTAATCTTTATTTTCATTTTTAGCCGGGCTCTGCTGAAAGCAGAGTCCTGGCTGTAGGCAGGCAAATCGCCAATGTTACTATAAATAGCACAACTACAAAAGTAAACAAAAAACCGAACAGCGTCAAAGTAAAAGCTTCCGCTATACCAAATAGTTACACAAAGAGCCACGTTTTGTCAGATGTGTTGGTTTTTTTTGTTTGTTTTTTTTTTAATTTCGAGAGAATTGTCTATCTCTTTTTAGTTTTCTTACTAATTACGTGTTTTTAAAACAAGACTATGCATTTTGGTAACATACAATGCGCATGAATTTCCATGAACTACTTTGCTGCACATTGAAGAAATGGAGGATTGAATTTATAACGCTTGTTGCAAAATTCAATGCAGCCACTGTTGAATTTTTTTCTACTAGACAGACATATTTTTGTTTATAGTCCCTTACAAAATTTGGTTACTCTCTGACGCTTTGCCGACATACAAAAGCAGGAGAGAGAGAGAGAGAGAGAGAGAGAGAGAGAGAGAGAGAGAGAGAGATTCAATCTTTACTACACAATACATATAAAGACATATCAAAAGAGCCCGGCTTTCAGTACTTCAGTACTTTGATTGTTTATGCAATGCACAATTTTAACTTAAGGTTAAAAAATAAATGAATTCTGACCACAGACAAATTATACTTATAATCATAATGATTATTCAATATTTTTCAAAGCGATACATTTCGAATACAAACATTACACGTACCTTACTCTTATACTTTACTGAATTAATAACAACAATTTGTTAGAAAGTATTGCATTGCCGAAAATGTAAGATACATGTATATCCTCTATTTATCGAAATCGCAAAAAATAAATAAATAAATAAAGATTTAAAAAAAAACTGCCATAATTTACCGATTTCTATCCGACCGACTATAATATATATTTACTTTGCAAAACATTTTCAGAAATTTTGATGAAATAATTGCCCATGGCCATTTCTCGGGTTTGCTTTTTTGGTCCGTCATTTTTTTGTTCCGTCATTTTTTTTTGTTCCTTCATTCCTCATATTTTACAAGAAAAGAAATCACATCCTTATGAAAGATAATTTGTCTTGGGATGAGTTTTGTTCTGCTTGTTTGATTTAAGGGGGTGGGGTATCCCCAGATGATTTATTCCTTTGTTGAACTTGAAGTGTTATAGCAATTAATCAAATATTGTCAAGCGTACACTATAAAATGATGAACATGTCTGTTTAGTATTATAATTCGTTTGACGGTACAAAAGATAAAGTACTGAAGTACTGAAAGCAGGGCTCTTTTGATGTGTTAAATGTACATTGTGGAGTAAAGACTGACAAAATCTCTCTCTCTCTCTCTCTCTCTCTCTCTCTCTCTCTCTCACACACACACACACACACACACACACACATATGCTTTTAATGTCGGCAAAGCGTCAGATAGTGACTAAATTTTAAAAGCGGCTATTACATGTAGTAAAAATATGTCTGTCTAGTAGAAAAAAATCAACGGTGCATTGCACTTTGAAACAAGCGTTATAAACTCAATTCCCTATTTCTTCGATATGCAGCCGAATACCATTGCTTTGTAAAGTAGTTCATGGAAATTCATGCGCATTGTATGCGTCAAAAATGCACACTATAAGTCTTCTTTTTAAAGCATGTAATTAATAAGAAAACAACCACTTTTCGCTAAATTTATTCGCACCCCCCCCAAAAAAAACCCACAATACTTTTCACAAAACATGGCTCTCTGTGTAACTATTTGGTAAGGCGGAAGCTTTTAATTTGACGCTGTTCGGTTTTTTGTTTACTTTTGAAGCTGTGCTATTTATAGTAACTTTGGCGATTTGCCTGCTCACAGCCAGGACTCTGCTTTTAGCAGAGCCCGGCTAAAAATCGTGTTTGATTTCATTGAAATTCTATCGTACGTACGTATAACGCACTGACACCTGGCGTTATATATATATATTTCTCAAAATAAAGAAATACATGTAACACTATATAATAATACATGTATTGAGGGGCAGGGGCTTATTGTGAGAAAAATAAATAACCTCAGGTGCCTGTCTTCCACGCATAGTATCATATTGGAAAAGTTATATATATGGGAGAATCATCACAATAAAGAACATATATATAGTAACCCAATTTTTCTTTTTGGGTAGTTCAAAAATTGTACATTGTATTAGATTTGTAAATGAATGCACACAAACAAGTTAATAAATACTATAACGTTTCTTTTGTATGTTTTTTGTATGCTTTTTTGTATGCTATAAACTATAAGAAAATCAGGGTATTTCTTATAAAATTTTTTTAATGATAAAATAATTATTGATTTTTTTTTAAATCCCTGCTTACTAAATATTTAACATTTTTAAAAATCTATTTATATAATAGGTTTTCAATGGTGATTTCAATAACTCAGTACCTCATTTAAACACAGTATTCATATGTATGTACTGAAATTATACCTAAAAAGAATAAAATATCGCAGTGAGCGACACATCTGTGTCATACATTTAATTCACCTAACAGCATATCAAAATATATGTTTGAAGTGAAATAATTGTTTCTAATTTTAAATACAATGCACTGATTTTGCTGAAAATAATCAACCGTTTGGTTAGAATTTTGTAACGTCATAAAAAGTTAACGAAAAGAGCATGTATAGCAAATTACCTATTTCAGTTTATGCCTAAGCATTGCACTAGTATATTGACTATCACTGAATGACAAAAAAACAAAAACAAAAACAAAAAAAACAAACAAACAAACAACCCCCCCCCCAAAAAAAAACCCCAAACAAATCCAGAAAACATATTCTTAATGCTTGAAAGAATTTGGTTTTAATTGACAGAAGATCATGCCGATAAAAATGCCATACAAACAGAGAGAAACCTGTTCAACGTGTTTTACGCAGCCGGGTAGGGAACTATTAAAGACTAAAGATAGTATCATAAACGGTCTCATTTTAATAAATAGATAAAACTTATGATTAAAATTCACCTCGAGTTCTTGTCAAAACAGGCAAAACATTCTTAATAACATATCTTTACGAATAATTGATATACATGTATGTGTATATTTCAATCACAAACGTACATGAAAGAATCAATAAATTTAGCACAATTAATAAATGTCTCGATAGTTTGACTGGAATTTAGAATCACAGAAAAAAATCAATACTAGTGTTATTCCCAGACGATTCATGCAGACGTTTACGGATTGTGAAAAAAAAAACCCAAAAAACAAATCAAAACAAAAACTCACCTTCCGATGTCCATATTTATTCATATTAACAAAATGAAAACACTAACGAACCAGCAATCAATTGGATAGAAAGAAAGTCGGGTTACATGTATTTCATAAAAACATGCATTGCGCAAGTACAAAAATATCCGATACAGTTTATTGTCCGTCTGCTACGTGATCGCATTCATCCGTGACCCGAATTTAATTCCTGTAAACATTATGGAATGGGACCGAGACTTCCTGGTTCATAGGTTGTGGACATTTTTACAATATTATAAAACCTTTATCGCTTTAAGAGCGGTGGATGGTCGTGGCAATTTTTAGACTATAAAAATTTCTTTAAGAAGTTTGCTGACTGACGTTTTTCATACTTGTTACACCATTATTTATACACTGGACTGACTACGGTTTCTTCCGTTTTTCATGATCATGACATTGACAATGAGCACACGGCGGGTGGGACCGGTCAGCAAGGGATGCTTACTCCTCCTAGGCACCTGATCCCACCTCTATCATTTTAAAGGTCCGTGTTTCGCTTTATGGATTTTTTATATGGTTGACAGTTTGTTATTGTCATTTGTCATTGTTTGGAGTTAATGTATTCAGATCAAATGTCTGGTTTGTCAATAAAACCAAAGGTTGTGAAATATGGTTCGATGCAGATTTTTTTAAAGAGCTGCTTTATACTCGTGGTAGTGTGTTTGCCTTGAAACTTTGGACTTGACCCTTAAAATGGCATGGTCATAATTTGAAAAATTTTAAACTTTCATTTTTCCATTTTAATGTTTAAAATGCTTTACTTATATGTTTCTAAAGGTAAGGCAAAATATGAACACAAGTTGTCGTGTTACGTGCAAGACATGTTTCACCAAGAAGATTTTAAACGTATATTTCTTTTCGTGAAGCTGTGGTTATCCCGGTAGCATGCCACTCGGCTTCTACTAAAAATACTACCCAACTTTCACTAACGTATCTTGTGTTTGATTTGTATTGCTATTAACTGTAAACTGTAATGTAAAAGTTCTTAAAATCCACATGGTGAATTTAGGGGAAAGTACACTCGCTCAAGTATACGCTGAATAAAAACTCCAAAACAAAATGAAAGGTCAAGAAGTTGTATTTAAGTTTGTGATATAACGGTACATGGTATTCCAATGAAAACCGATTCTCGGAGTTCCGAGATAACAACTTAATATCATGCGGATATTCCAGCACGGACAGTCCGATATAATTCTGTACACAAAATCGACACTAAAGTGCGGAAATCTATCACAATTTGTCCGATATCACACACACTCCACTAACGTGCGAGGTTCCAGCACAGTTAGCCCAACATGTCAAAATTAGACAAACTTGTAGACTTTACATTTGTCAATTTGTATCATGTCAGATGTGCTATTTCCGAGCATGAAGAGAGAAATGCAGAAACTATAGTGCAAAGTTGAAGGTTAAATTTACTGAAAAAAAAAATCAAGTTGCAAAAGTGTGCACCATACGAAGGAATTTTACTAAGTCAAATCTTAAAGTTTTTATGCCCGAGTTTTTTAGGTAACACGATCAGAATTACACACATTTATACTCAAGCTCACACTGCAACACGATTGCATATTTAGGTTTACAAGTTTACATGTCTGGATTTTTTAACACGATTACCCTCCATACAACATAAGACACTCTATGCTAACGTGCGGGGTTCCAGGACAATTAGCCTAACCGTACGTCTTCGAGGTCTTAAACTATTCTCTCTTACATTTTTTTTGACAGGCATTGTTTTTTCGACAACAAAGAGATTTTAATTAATGAAATGCCAGAAAAATAATCATTCACACATACACAAGCTGTTACGATAATTTCACACATCTATGGTATGGCATGTCAAACGTTGCAATATTTGATCTTTTCCATTTGTATTGTATATATTTTCATTTGTATTCTATAATTTTCTTTTGTATTGTTTAATATTCCATTAGTATTGTATAATTTTCCTTTTGCATTGTATATTTTTCATTTGTTTTATATAATTTTCCATTTGTGTTGTATAATTTTCCATTTGCATTGTATAAATTCCATTTGTATTGAATAATTCTTCATTTCTTGTATGGATTCTATTTGTATTGTAAAATATTTCATTTGTATTGAAATTAATTCATTTTTATAACAGATTTGTTTTATTTGTATTGTATCTTAAGGATTGTTTATTTTGGTTTGTTACGAAGGATTTCATTGGTTATTATTATCCCTTATCGAACTGGGTAATACTAAGGTGTCTTGAATGTATTAGCCTAAATGACATACATAATAACCCAATCAAATTTTAAGGTGAATGCAAAATGACACATTCACAATCCAGAGTTACATGTACTAAACATTTGTTATTTTCTTAATAGTATTGTCTAATAAATGAAACATCGCTAAAAAAATCATAGCAGTAGCTCATACTAAAGTTGGTCTTTTCAGTTGGTTACTGAAAAATATCTTAGTATCTACATTGTAAGTAACCTGTCATTTAGGCTTAGACAGACGGTAACTTTTTTTACTCCGAGTGTTTTGAGTATTTACCTAATATAAGGCACTGATTATACGAAATTAACACATTCGTTCGTCATGCTGTTGGGATGGCTGATTTCTATCTCACTCTCAATTGGTTAAGAACGATGTAGCGATCTTGACCTCTGGTTGCGACTCGAACCTTGACCTTTGCTAGGTATCATGGACACTTCCGGTTTGAATACGTTTCGCAATATTAAGTTGGTTGTCGATTGAAATGCAAACTTCCAACTATTTGAAATAATATTGAGTCCAAAATGAACAGTAGATTTAAAAAGATAACAACATGTCTTAAGAACAATTTAGAAACCAACTTTCCAACGGTGTGCGCATTTTAAGTGGGTTTTTTGAAATTTGAGATTATAACCAAAGACTAATGTCAATCGCCAAAAGTTGCAATTAATATGAAGCGCACGCTGAAAAACACAGATTTCTTGTTTTGAGGTTTCGTCACGGGTAATAATTGTTCTCAATCAGAATTGTTTTATTTTTCTTTGTTATTGTTGAGAGGACAAATTGATTAGAAAATATTGAAAATTTCATAATTAACATTTTACTCCATAATATTCAAATTATTCTACATGTATTTATCAGTTTGTGCACTTAAAAATTTTGTTTAGTGTAGATCTTTTTTCTTAGATGTTTTAATCGATAAAAACAATTTATTTTAAAAAAAAGTCACTTGTTTTACATTCTATTTATAATAGCGTTTAATGTTTTTGATGTTTAAAAAATATATATAATAGAGGCAAAATTAATACAAAATTCATGATTCGATTTACGTGAAGACATGTCTTGATTGCACTTCGTTCTTGATATAGATCGCAAACACTGTTTAGAGTTATTTCAAATTTTAAATACCCTATTTTAAATTTTTTTTATATAAACGATTTAACAGTTTAGGTCTCCTTTAGGTAACTTATGTAAAATATATAGCAATTTAAAGAAATATAACCTGATAATTGAGTTATATTTTGCAAATTATCTTTTGCATTGCTTTTCATTGATTTTAATACGATAGATGTTCCACAAATTGCCTATTGATATACATGTACATCAAAAAACTTTTATGCATGTACATGCATTATTATTAACCCGTTCGTTTCAAGGAGATGCGTTTGAAAGTAAACAACCGAAAAGAATACAAACTTTTAAGTCGCAAAACTGCAAGGGTATTACCCCAAATATTGCCCTTTAAAAAACACTCCTTCCTCATCCCTTAATCAAATAGTCATGCATTCTACATTGCCGCTCCCAATCATGAAACCGTTTGCTAAAGTTTTAATATTGTTGTGGAATTTTCGCATTAAAGGCCAATTTTATATTTTTATGATTGAATTTACAAATAATCTCAGAAACAAAGGTAACATAAAAATGCAAATGCTTCAATGAAGTAGATCTGAGACTTAGAATATTGAATGTGATTGAAATCGAAACCACAAAGTATATCATAACCTACAAGCGTTATTATTTGTAAAAAGTTTAATTAATAATAAATTAACCTGTTCGTTTATAGAAAAAATATATACAGCCTATAGAAAAATCAAATTAATATTTTTTTACATCGTATATTTATCTGAAATTTAAGGAAAATTCATGAAAGATATATAGAACATACACGTTAGACGAGAATACAATTTCAAAAATGTTAATCCTGTCATGCCAAGTAATATAATTTGTAAACTAAAACACATGAACTAAATTGGCATTTCGTTTTAGACTCAGTACGTCTTTTACATGAAAAAAAAATCTGTGAAATGAATTGAATTTTGAAAAGGAAGGCCTGTAATTAGTTGGTTAATAATTACTCAAGATCAACGTCTTCGTTTCTTGTACAATTGCCAAAACTTGCACCACCTCCAAAAAACATACACAATTCACTATGTGAATTTTCACACCTCTTAAATAATTTGTTTACTATTAGTAAGATTAAAGGGGCATGGTCACGATTTTGGTCAAATTTCATTTTTCTATTTTTAGTGTTTATAATGCTTTAGAAATGCATTTCTAATGATCAACCAAAATTTAAGTGTCAGTCGTAGAGTTATAAGCAAGATACAGAGCCCACAATTCTTTGTCATGTAAACAAGGCTCGTTCCCTGTTTTTGTTTACATTGGTTCAAAATACCTGGTAAATGTTCTTTTTCAAGCTAATTTCTTTCTTTTTTAATTCGTTTTAAGCATAAATAGATAATACCTATCGTTTATCACATCCATTTTGGGTTTAAAACTGGAATTTACATTTCTACATTCAAAATGTAAACAAAGCTTTGTTTACATGACAAAGAATTGTAAGCTCTGTATCTCGTTTATTACACGACGACTGACACTCAACTTCTGGTTGACCATTACAAACGCCTTTTTGAAGCAATATAAACATTAAAACATAAAAATAATTTTTGACCAAAATCGTGACCATGCCCCTTTAAATATATTTATCAATATTAAAACACAATTTACTCAGTCATGCGAGGAAGTTCATTGACTGATATCGATACGATGGTCTTTGAAATTGTTGTCTCTTATACATGCATTGTTATGAACAGGACATCAACATAAATTCTCACTCATATTTATGTTTGAATAGAAAACGACTTCAATTCACACGACGATCTGCTTATCAGAACTGGCGTGTACATAATTACCCACCACTCCCTACGAACTTTTATGTTTGGTTTCATCCGTGACTTTGTAACAATGACATTGAGCTCAGACACTATACCTTTTACCCTAAAATCATTTGCCTTTAAAGAGTGTAACCCTACATTTGGGATGTTTAATTTTCGATAAGATTTTGCATTTATCAATTTTTTTAATTTTTAAGGAGACTGGGTGGTCAACAAATTGCGTCAGATCTATCTTTAAACCGCTTTAAATGATATTTTTGGCCATAAATTATTATTCTGTAGAGATAGAATCCGGATATTTTAGCTTTTAAATATGAATAGGTTCCTATAGTCCACGTCTCAAGGAGAGGAATATAATCTATAAATGTCCATCCTTCTTAGAAGGGCTAATCAGTTACATATCGAATGCACCCAGTAATAAGTATCTATAATCCGCGTTTTTAACACATTTGTGTTAGATAGTCAACAGTTATGATTATTAGTTATTATTTTTTTTTGTTTTTGTTTGTTAGACTTGGATATTCTATGTTTTAGATCCATTGGATTCCACTGTGTCCCGTTTTTCATTCTCTTTGGGATCATGTTTAAAAACAATGTCAACTATTCTGGTTGTAACGCGCTATTTGATTGGTAACAATCTAAGAATGGCCAACCTTCTTACAAGGGCTAAGCAGTTACATAACGAATGCACCCGGTAATTATTATCTACACATTTGTGTGAGATATTGTATAATTAATACTGCCTACGTAACAATAAGACCAACTTTAAAAAACCCGTATAAATAACCTGTTACCTACATTTTATTGTTATCTGACATTTAAATGGTAAGAATTAATTCCCCAAAAAACTAAAACTCAGATTCTCAAGAATGACCCAATTAAACAGGGTTGAACCAGAATACGCTTTTTTATGAATCGATTCTCAAAACATACGTAATTGTATAAAGGTATCTGGGTGGTAATAATTACCCATAAAATCTGCCTTAAAATCTCAAATCAAATATGATATTTTAGGCCGTAAGCTAAATTTTTGAGAAAAAAATCTAAAATATTTAAGATTTAAAAATTGATTATTTTCCTATATTTTACAAAGCTCTTTGTCTAAATAGGATTAATATGGTCTAAAAATGACCACTAGCATCTAGCCTTCTTAATCTAAAAAAAATGTTACAAAGAATTTGTCATCAGAATCAAAGCAGTAAATTAAATGCATTTCATCCTCTTTGTACGCTAGGTATATGCGGTTAGACCGGTTAGTACTGTATCTACCTGCACCTACATTCACTTCCTTGTTCGATCGGCGTCACGGATGGTGGCGTTGAAGGAAATTTAAAGACTTTTCCCACCCTTAATTTTAAAAGCCTTTTTGGAGAAAGCGGTCAACGGCTTGGAAATTTTCCGTTTATCCCAAATCTTTGTCTTATAAAGATTTAATGTAAAACCTTAAGGGAAATTAAGACTTAATTGTGCAGGAAAAATGTTGTTCGTATAGTTTAATTATTTATTAATTACGCTTTACGCTGTAACGAAGAACTTCAGCAGCGGGTATTTACAGCTTAAAAAAAGTAAAATAAATCACAAAAGAATCGAGCGAGCTCCAAAGCGTAACGTGCTGTGGACAATACCCCCGACGAATCTGTTTATATGGTATTTATTTACTTTTACGCATTGAAAAGAACTGCGTGTTTTTTTAAACTGGTGTCACAATAATTGAAACCACCCTTTACTTATCTACCAAATATACACTGCAGATAAGCTTAGAATAAATGATTATCTCAGTATTTACATGTATTCAATAGTTCTGTACAATCTGAGTTGTGGGATGAACACCGCGGGTAGGGATCACATGCTCCTTATTGAAGTACAGCCTGTTGTGGACAATACTGACCACAGTCTCTGCACACACATATATCACAACAATGGTAAATATGTTACCCTATTGTCCAGCAAATCTCTCTAAAATCTTAGATTCTTTCAGAAATCGCTTTTTTACTTCAATTTAGCTGAAGAATACACATTATTAACGGGATTATGGAAACCTGCCTTTTAAAAGTGCGATTTAAAAAGGACACTTACCCTTCTTTCTTTCCGATGTCTGCGTTCTTCCATCATTCAATGATCGAGAGTTGTTGATTCCAGCTGCGATTAAATTTAATCCATTTTCAAAATCTGAAAAAAAAATTGCGCAATATTCAATCGTAAGTAAAGGGCAGCGTGCAAAAAGCGCAGGGTAAAAGAATGTAGATTCTGCGTTTTAAATATGCATTCATGCAAATCTCGGACAACCCCCTTGAAAAAAAAATTTAAATTCACTAAACCGGTAAAACGTACATTGTATACGCAGTCAATTCGATTTGAGTGTGACAGTATCATTGTCCGTCAGTTTCCAACAGCGAAGTTTATGGCCATTGTATTGTTACTTCTGTTAAGCGATTTTGAACCGCAGCAGAGCAGTTGGTATCGTATGACAGTGTTTTACTGTACCGGTTTCCTCTCAATGAGACGGATAATAGAATGTATACCTTTCTCTCGACAGGACTCTGCTCTACACACCCATCTCTGGCACTCTAATTCGTAATTGCAATATCTCATTAAAAATTTAGAAAATCTGATAAAAAATAATATATTTTCCTTTTGAAATTCCTTAGTTTAAAATTAGTAAATGACATTTGAAATCGTTATGTGATAATTTCAATCTAAGGATTTAGAAGTAGTATAAAGAATAAACTTTCTAAATTCTAAAATAAATTGTAGCATAACACAGTGACATCATGTAACAAATCTTAAAAGAATCGGTCGGAATTACATCACCTTACCGTATATAATCATTAGAGCCGCCCTAAAACCAGAACCCTTGACCCAGAGGCCATGAAATTCATAATTTTGGAAGAGGCACTCTTCCTCATCATAACTATGTACTTAATTCATTGAATCAATACCCAGAAAGAGAAGATTTTCAAATTATTACTGCATTCATTTGGAACCCCACCCTAAAAACAGAACTCCTTACCTAGGGGCCATGAAATTCATAATTTTGGAAGAGGCACTCTTCCTCATCATAACTATGTATTTAATTCGTCAGATTAATACCAAGTAGCAGAGGAAAAGATTTTCAAAGAGAGCCCCGACCTAAAACCAGAATCCCGACCCAGGAGCCACGAAATTCATACATGTTATGCTGGAAGAGGCACTCTTCTTCATCATAACTATGTACTTAATTCGTCGGATTAATACCCAGGAGCAGAGGAGAAGATTTTCAAAGAATTACTGCATTCATTTAGCACCCCACACAAACACCAGACCCCTTGACTCAGGGGCCATGAACCTCAAAACTTTGGAAGAGGCACTTTTCCTCATTATAACTATGTACTTATAGTTCATTTGCTTAATATTCAGGAGCAGAGAAGAAGATTTTCAAAGAATTTATGCATTTTCACTGTATAATCATTTGGCCCCGCCCTAACACCAGAACCCTAGACACGGGGGCCATGAAATTCACAATTTTTGAAGAGGCACTCTTACTCATCATAACTATGTACTTATAGTTCATTTGCTTAATATCCAGGAGCAGAGGAGTAGATTTTTTTAAAGAAATAATGCATTTGCTTAATATAATCATTAGAGCCCCACTCTTACACCAGAACCCCTGACACAAAGGTCATGAAATTCACAATTTTGAAAAAGGCATTCTTACTTATCATTTCAATGTTATAAATTCATCTGCTTAAAGGGGCATGGTCACGATTTTGGTCAAATTCTTTTTTTCTGTTTTGATTATTTACAATGCTTTAGGAATGCATTTCCAATGACCAAATAAAATTTGAGAGTCAGTAGTAAAGTTATAAGCAAGATACAGGCTCACAATTCTTTGCCATGTAAACAAGGCTCGTGCCCTGTTTTTGTTTACATAAGTTCAATTTACCAGTAAAAGTTGTGTTACAAGCTGATTTTTCCATCTTCTTATTCATTTTAAGCATAAATAAACAGATCCTAACATTTACTACAATCATTTTAGGTTTCAAACTGGAGTTTTCACTTCAACATTCAAAATGTAAACAAACGCTTTGTTTACATTGCAAAGAATTGTAAGCTTTGTAACTCGCTTATAACTCAACGAATTACACTCAAATTTTGATTGCCTATTAAAAATGCCTTACTGAAGCATTGAAAACATTCAAATCGGAAAACTAATTTTTGACCAAAATCGTGACCATGCCCCTTTAATATCCAGGAGGAGGAAATGCATATTCTGTATAGAATGATTAGAGCCCCACACTAACACCAGAACCCCTGATTTTGAAAAAGGCATTCTTACTTATTATTCCAATATAATAAATTCATCTGTTTACTATCCAGAAGGAATAAATGCATATTCTGTATATAATGATTAGAGCCCCACCCAAACACCAGAACCCCTGACCCAGGGGCCATGAAATTCACAATGTTTGGAAAAGGCATTTCCCCCCAACATTACTATGTACTTAGTTTATGGGCTTAATACCTAGAACCCCTGACCCTGGGGCTATGAATTTCACAATTTTGGTAGAGAGCTCAATGCTTATTACAATTATTTTTTTTTTGAGTGCTTGATGCCCAGGCGTAAAGAAGACGATTTTTTTAAAAATTGCATTAATTTTGATGGTTTTAGCCCCACCCCTAAAGCCCCGGGGGGAGGGGGCAGGGGCCATGAATTTCATAATTGTGTATGTAATCCCTTTCACAAAAAGATGCTATACGCCAAATTTGGTTGAAATTGGTTCAGTGGTTCCAGAGAAGAAGTTAAAAATGTTCAAAAGTTTACGACCGACGAACAAGATGGACAAAAACAGATAGCAATAGGTCAACTGAGTGACGATATGAACCTCTTTGACTTAAATATGTTAAAAATTGACATTTGAAAAATAAACAAGAAAAAAGACGATAGGGTTAGGGTTAGGACGATAAAGGTACCATATTCACCAATTTGTGTTTAGAAATTTTTTACTATAAATATACGAAATTTTACTATGAAAACATACGAAACATATATGTATGTTGAAAGCAAAATAAAGACCTATTAGTATATCCACTGGGTATGAAAATATTATTTGAAATTAAAATTTTAGTGATGTATGTATGGAATATCAAGATATCAAAACACAAATAAAAATCTGTGTATTGTAATGATGAGTGACATGTAAGCCATATGTTTTTTTTTATTCTAAAAGTTGTTTTTCAAAATGTTTATTGCGAAACTTACCACTCGTTCATTGTGAGTTGTTTACAACTATCGTTTACAAGCTCACTTTAAAATTTAAACCTTTCTTTTGTACCTTGACGTGAAGAGCGATCTAAAAATTGCTCCCGGAACAAGACATTAAACGGCGTATATCATAGGGAATTTCCAGAAGAGAGTCTCAAAAGAATTGCAAATTAATTTCACTTTGTAAAGGAATGAGATACACTACCTTTGCTTTTATAGGTGTGTATACCAATGTATAAAGCATAAATGTCATATTAAAATTCCTTAACTATAACAAATTGTACATGCATTTTAAAAATAAATTCCGTATTAGGATATAAACATTTTACGTTTTTATCATAGTCGATAGCATTCTATTCATATACATTTTACCTATATGGTTTTTAATAATATCAAACAAATGATCATTTTTAATTCATGTATGATCCCTGATAAGATTTGGTTGTGGCATGGGAATAGGAAAGAAAATTCTGAAATATCTACCTTCCAGGGAGCTTAGATTTTGATTTTAATTAAATAAAATAAAAATGTAGTTTTTAAAAATCTCCTGTATTTGTTGCCATAAAGTACTGTGAATAAGCAAGGATACCTGTGAAATTCATGAATTCAGAATCAGAACAAAACTAACGATACTTTATTGAAGACCGGAGGAGCGGACTATTCTCTACACAACAGTTTAAATGTGTGTACCATTTTGAAAAAAATATCATTAATTAAAAATAATCGTATATGTTCAAAATATATTTTACTAGCATAATTAATTTTCAAATTGAAAAATTTTCAAACAATATTTTTACTTCTCTTTTTTTTTTTTTTATAGGTAAATAGTATTTGGTTTGTTCGCTCAAAATAATTATGCATTTGTACAATACTTCAAATTGTATAAGACGAGAAGCACATATATTTTGCTCATGAATTCTTTATAAAGTTTATCATCTTATTTCATATTTTATTGAACACCCCATAAAAATCATTTTTATGCTCTATTTAAAAATGAACGACCATAAATTTGAAGAATAGAGGTGAGATTACTCATTTTCGGCCAAATAAAAGAATTTCGATGATCGTTCTTTTCCAGATAAAGCAGTTGAGTATTTTCAACTCTTTCGGTTATTTAAAAAAAAAGGAAAAGCATTATCAGGAACACTGTTGAATTCAATATTTGATACATAATATTGTTTATATAACGTTTATTACTTGACTCGATTATCGTTAAAATTTAACCCAATGAAAATGTCAAAAGAAATCTCCAAAATTACAGTGTAACCGTCGGGGTGCAGGTCACTACAGGTACTGGAGGTCACCTCTCGACTTCGTCGTATTCATACACATTTCTGGTGATGGTCCATAACTTCATTCAAGCAATCAATTTATACTATACTCGCACTAGTAAAGTAGCAACGCAAGTTCAACGTATGTTCAATATATGTTGAACATATATTCTCTTAAATGTTCGTAACATATGATCAATATTTTTTAAACGTGTCAAACCTAATACATGTAGTATGTTTCGAATATTAAAACCAACTTTCAACGTTATTATTTTCAACATATATCTTAAACGTTCACTTGACATAAAAATCGAAACTTGATAAATAAAATATACGCTGCAAAATAAAGAGGCTCTTTTAGATAAAACTGGTAATGAATTCAATGAAAATATTTGTGCTTGACAGTTTAAATTGTTCGGTAATTTGATAGTGGTAGAAGCCAAAGTTGTTTGAGATAATCATATAGTGCAGAGTCTGCAATGTTAAGACCGAAGAAAAGGTGTAATACCCAGGGATATCAGGGCAGTTCCACAGAAAGAGTCTTCATTCCTTATACAACGATACAAAACTTTTGCGACCGCACTTACAGCTCAACAGTTCTTTAAAAAAATCTTGTTTAACAAATTAACCCTGATAACATCATTTTATTGTGCAACAAACCACATAAAATTGGTTTCTAAGCAGCATCAGAGACTAAGAACCAGTTATTTTCCATGACCGTGGTTACCGTGCACACAGTAGCACCTGGTATCCTGGCAATGCTTGTGGTGGGAAGGGCAGTGTAGGAGAGGGTCATGTGTACAGTCTTCATTGCTGCTACACCCTGAATGAATAAGCACGAAAAAGAAATATATTTAAATAAAAATCAAACTTTACATAACAAGTCTGGAGTAGAAAAGCCTTTATAGCATATTTCCTTACTAGTGTATAGAACTATATCAGATTTTCGCAAGTATATATAGGCATGATGCAATCCCGGATATTCCTGCTGTGTGACTTTTGTTGTATGTAAGATTAAAGAGACATACCAACGGTTCCGTGTCCCCCACATGTGCACGTGCCGAGTTCACAGGCTACATAGAAGTCGTCAAAACACTGAACCTCATGACAGTCAGTGCCATTGGTACAGCTCTCTGCTTGCAGAACTTTACAATGGAAAAATACTTGAAGTCTTTTGGAAAAGATAACGGTACACTTGTAAAACATATTAGCAATGCAAGGGAAATAGAAATGAAAGAAATATGTGTGTATATATAAGTATTTTGAAACACGTAAAATAAAAAAAAAACCACCATAAAAAACTTCTTGTTTTGACAACTTTGCAAAACATCCCAAATACGGTTTTTACTCCAAGAAGAAAATGGCAAATACAAAGACATTCTTCATTGTATGCAAAGAAAGAGAAAAACAAACATTTAATAAATGGATTGTTTAATTATTGAAGATTATGAAGACAAGTAAAAATTCATTAATATTTGTTTTTGATTATGCTTTGTGGCCAACACCTACGTAATACAAAGTAGGACATCGATCGTACCAGCACTGGTTGAGATCTTGCTGAAGAAGTTGTAAAAGCTAGTTTTAATATGCTAGGTGTGTTACAACGCACTTTGAATAATAACGCACATTTTTTTTTAGCTCACCTGAGCTGAAAGCTCAAGTGAGCTTTTCTGATCAAAATTTGTCCGTTGTCTGTCGTCGTTGGCTTTGGCGTTGTTGTCGTTGTAATCTTTTCACATTTTTATCTTCTTCTCCAGAACCACTGGGCAGATTTCAACCAAACTTAGCACAAAGCATAACTGTGAAAAGGGGATTCAAGTTTGTTCAAATAAAGGGCCACACCCTTTTTAAATGGGAGATAATTTAGAATTATTTAAAATTTGTAAGTATTTTTCAAAAATCTTCTTCTCAAAAACTATTAGGCCAGAAATTCTGTAACTTGTATGGAAGCATCCCCAGGTAGTGTAGATTCAAGTTTGTTCAAATCATGGTCCCCGTAGGGTAGGGTGGGGCCACAATGGGGGGATGAATTTTTACAAAGGAATATATATAGAAAATCTTTAAAAATCTTCTTCTCAAAAACTAATAGGCCAGAAAAGCTTAAATTTGAGTGGAAGCATCATCAGATAGTGTAGATTCAAGTTTGTTCAAATCATGGCCCCCGGGGGTAGGGTGGGGCCACAATGGGGGGGATGAATTTTTACAAAGGAATATATATAGAAAATCTTTAGAAATCTTCTTCTCAAAAACTATTAGGCCAGAAAAGCTCAAATTTGAGTGGAAGCATCCTCAGATAGTGTAGATTCAAGTTTGTTTAAATCATGGTCCCCGGGGGAAGGGTGGGGCCACCATGGGGGGATGAATTTATACATAGTAATATATAGAGAAAAATTTTAAAAATCTTCTTCTAAAAAACTATTAGGCCAAAAAAAGCTCAAATTTGAGTGGAAGCATCCTCAGATAGTGTAGATTCAAGTTTATTTAAATCATGGTCCCCGGGGGTAGGGTGGGGCCACAATGGGGGATGAATTTTTACATAATATATATAGAAAAAAATCTTTAAAAATCTTCTTCTCAAAAACTATTAGGCCAGAAATGCTCCAATTTGAGCGGAAGCATCCTCAGATAGTGTAGATTCAAGTTTGTTCAAATCATGGTCCCCGGGGGTAGGGTGGGGCCACAATGGGGGGATGAATTTTTACAAAGGAATATATAGAGAAAATCTTTAAAAATCTTCTTCTCAAAAACTATTAGGCCAGAAAAGCTTAAATTTGAGTGGAAGCATCCTCAGATAGTGTAGATTCAAGTTTATTTAAATCATGGTCCCCGGGGTAGGGTGGGGCCACAATGGGGGGATGAATTTATACATAGGAATATATAGAGAAAATCTTTAAAAATCTTCTTCTAAAAAACTATTAGGCCAAAAAAGCTCAAATTTGAGTGGAAGCATCCTCAGATAGTGTAGATTCAAGTTTGTTCAAATCATGGTCCCCAAGGGAAGGGTGGGGCCACCATGGGGGGATGAATTTATACATAGGAATATATAGAGAAAATCTTTAAAAATCTTCTTCTAAAAAACTATTAGGCCAAAAAAAGCTCAAATTTGAGTGGAAGCATCCGCAGATAGTGTAGATTCAAGTTTATTGAAATCATGGTCCCCGGGGGTAGGGTGGGGCCACCATGGGGGGATGAATTTTTACATAATATATATAGAAAAAAATCTTTAAAAATCTTCTTCTCAAAAACTATTAGGCCAGAAATGCTCCAATTTGAGCGGAAGCATCCTCAGATAGTGTAGATTCAAGTTTATTCAAATCATGGTCCCCGGGGGTAGGGTGGGGCCACAATGGGGGGATGAATTTTTACAAAGGAATATATAGAGAAAATCTTTAAAAATCTTCTTCTAAAAAACTATTAGGCCAAAAAAGCTCAAATTTGAGTGGAAGCATCCTCAGATTGTGTAGATTCAAGTTTGTTTAACTCATGGTCCCCGGGGGTAGGGTGCGGCCACAATGGGGGGATGAATTTTTACAAAGGAATATATAGAGAAAATCTTTAAAAATCTTCTTCTCAAAAACTATTAGGCCAGAAATGCTCCAATTTGAGCGGAAGCATCCTCAGATAGTGTAGATTCAAGTTTGTTCAAATCATGGTCCCCGGGGGTAGGGTGGGGCCACAATGGGGGATGAATTTTTACTTAGGAATATAAAGAGGAAATCTTTAAAAATCTTCTTCTCAAAAACTATTAGACCAGAAAAGCTCAAACTTTTGTAGAGGCATCCTCAGATAGTGTAGATTCAAGTTTGTTTAAATCATGGTCCCCAGGGTTAGGGTGGGGCCACCATGGGGGATGAATTTTTAAATAGGAATTAAAAGAGAAAATCTTTAAAAATCTTCTTCTCAAAAACTATTAGGCCAGAAAAGCTCAAACTTTTGTGGAGGCATCCTCAGATAGTGTAGATTCAAGTTTGTTTACATCATGGTCCCCGGGGGTAGGGCGGGGTCACAATGGGGGGATGAATTTTTACAAAGGAATATATAGAGAAAATCTTTAAAAATATTCTGGGAAAGTTTTCATTCCAAAAAGTAGTAACTTGTGTGTAAGCACTGGTTGTGCAGATTCAAGTTTGATCAAACCATGATTCCCTAGAGAAAAGTGGGGCCACAAAGTGTGTGTGTGTGTGTGTGTGTGTGTTGGGGGGGGGGGTTATATAGGAATAGAGAAAAATCTTCTTACAGGTACACCAACAAAAGGGGCTTTGTATTTACCATAAAAGTATGTGGATAAAAATCGGCAGATGTTTTAAATTTTTTGAGTAAGATCTACTGTGCTTAGTTGTCAAGATATTTTGATTTTGATACTGTATTGCAATTTGATCAGAGTTAAGGGTATTGTTGCTCAGGTGAGCGATGTGGCCCCTGGGCCTCTTGTTAAAAGTGCGTTAATTTTGGGAACAAGTCAACGGACATTAACAATTTTTTTTATTTCAAAAGTGGGTTGATATCGTCGATATTAACGCACTCTGAAAAAAGAGTTTGGTCGAAATACTTTATACCTTTATATACAATAAATGATTATTTAACCTTGTTTAGCTCAATAGGATATACTTTAAGGAGAACCCAGGGAATTCTGAGCCATACTTGATAAACAGTTTCTTGATTAAAAAGTTTTTGTATTAGCTCACGTAGTTCAACAATTTACACAGTAAGTACAACTTGTGAGATTTGTATTATCCAAATAGAACATAAACTGCATCGCTTAGCAACTGTCCTTCCTTTCTTTCATCTTTTTATACTATTAATATGTATACAGCAAATTTACTCCTTTAAAGGGATCTCTTGGTACAAAACATTGGGCTATGCCAAAACCGAAAATGATTTTTATCATGGAGATCAGTTTACAACATATTTTAAAAGGCGTAAATTTTATGTGCTTATGAACAAACATGACGTGAAAAAATAAACATAAGTTATGTATATGAAACGCAGGATGATCTTTTAAAATATCAGAGCAAGAAAAAGATACCCTAATGCTTGTTTTTAGTTGATAATATTTCAATGTTTATACCAAGTAGCTCTCTTATATTCATAACGAAGGGATTTATTTGGTTTGAGTTTATGTTAGACACCTACAGATTTAATAACATAGCGGGGGGGGGGGGGGGGCTATTGTTTGGCCAGCTCTTTTTTTTCAATATCGATGTACTTTATTTACAGCAAAGCATATCCCCCTTTTCGTTCTTTTACGTTTACTCCAGTTAACATAATAATGTTTAGGGTAGGGGACCTTTCTCCTGTAATTATTTGAATCATGTACTGGTAATTGAACTCATCTCCTAGTTCTCGAAGACGGTAAAGCATATTCGTTAGTGTTTACAAATCATCATACTATCAACTAATTAAAAATCAAATCCTAGAATATTTCATTTATATACACATTTTTTTCAAAGTGCGTTAAGTGTCTCGATAATAAAAAAAACTTTGATATACCTTCATAGAGCATGCACTTTGAACAAAATTTCAAAGCGAGTTTATTTGGTCCAAAATTTAACGCACTTTGAGTTTTTTTTTTTCAAAGTGCTTAATATTTTTCAAGTGCATTGCACAAGCGCCATGATTCTTTTCCCATATCTTTACATGTAGGTCTCGACAAATGGGACATTGACCTTCAAAAATGTCTCTAACAACTCATATAGCCCACTTCGTGTTCACCTTTGTTCATTCGCCTTTGGCAATGCAACATGCACATTTAATAAGAAACAATTGGTTTTTCAGTGTGGCAAATAAATTAAACGAAATATTGTTAAAACGGCATAAGAATAAATGAAAGATATAACTAAAAGCAAATTGACAAAAGTAGCATAAATTTTATAGTTATTTTGTTTTGCCGTTTAAGACACAAACTTAAATCAATAAATTTGAAATGCTGACTAGTGAAATTAATATAGAATGGAAGTTGCTTCGTATTAGGCTCACAGTTTAATCTAAAGTTGTTTTGAGTTCGTTTTGCATTGATTGTGTTTTGTTTTGAGTTTTTACTTTGTCATTATTTTCATCATTGTTATAAGTTCTTCAACTTCAGCAAGAATGTTAATACGTACGATATACTAATAGAAAATTCAGATTTTCAACTATTGATACAGAATTACGAAGTCAAAGTTTGTGATGATAAAGATATTAAATATGCATATCAAGTGATTGTAGCTAAACATATCGTTCGATTTTAGCGATATCAAGTAACGATACAGGTGTAATATTAATGTACCTGAAAGGACGGAGAGAATGGTCACACACAGAGATAGAATAGACATCCCGGCAATGTGTACAGTCGTCTGGTAGATCTAAATATGCACACTGCAGACCGATTATACTGATAAGGAATTTGTAGCGCATGCTAGTCATGAATTTGACATATTGCATAGGCACGACCTGAAAACTGGGCTAAATTTGAATAATACTAAATATTTTTTTGAAAATTCAGTTCATTGATTCGTCGTTTTGGTTTATATACTTATATATTATAATAATTGACTTTGATATTAGGTTTAAATACTTACATAATCATTATGATTATGGACTTTAATAATTTCCATGTTGTCATACCGATAATCCAGATATAAATGCATAATGTTCAACTCTTTTAAAATACACTTTTAATTTTGAAATCATAACTTTTTTTCATTTTGAGTGTTCATTATTAGTAAAAGATCAAAATAGTTTTTATGTATTTGGAATTTATACCCCAAAAAGGATTTTCAAAATTAATGAGTCAGTGAACTAAATTTTATTTGCCCCACATAAAAATATCTAGGGTGGGATTTTACCCAACCAGTAGGGGTGAAATACATCTTATATACGTTTTCTTGTAAGAAAAATAAAGTAGAACATGTTAAAGCGATTCATAATCGATTTATTTTGATAAAAATTAGATCAAATATATACAAATAAGCATAAAAAGTATTTTTAAAAGGACCACATTCAGATGTATTGAGAAGGAAAAATGCGAAGCCGCAGTAAACGCGGCATCTTTGAATAATTTCTTTATAAAATTTCACAATACTTTGGGTTTTTTTCTTCATTGAATGTATCTATTGCATACATGAATTAAACAGTAAGATAATGGATATATACCTATATCATGTAATCATCTTGGTTAAGCATAATTACAGACCGGTGGACTAAACATAATTGCCTTCTTTGAATAGATGACACTCTAGCTATGTCACGTATACCATAGTTCTATTGTTATTTGAAAACCAGAGAGAGAGAGAGAGAGAGAGAGAGAGAGAGAGAGAGAGAGAGAGAGAGAAAGAGGTATCGTGTTCTTTGAATATCTAGTTTAAACCTATACAAACATAATATTTCAAATTTTTTTAGCAGTTTATAACTAATAGAGGGTGGAAAAGTTCACCAATGACGTATGAAATAGAAGCTAAGCTATAAAGATCTGTGTAGGAAATACATATAAGCTGTGAAATAAACTAATGTAATAAAATTACACTAGTTTATAAAGTACAGAACGAAATACAAAGAATTAAGATCATTGAATGCCGAATTTGATTAACAATCAACTATGTGGGTTTTTGCACATCATAATTGTTTTCTGAATATACTTTCCAGTTTTAATTTTTTTTCATATGTGAAAATACGTGTGTATATACGTACTATCAATGTTAAAGTAAGAATTGTCATCATGGTCACATTGAATAAATGTGCTCTTATCATCCCATAGACCACGACCGATATTTACAAATAGATCTACATGTACTATTATAATACTTTAGCCCCGTCTTTTTGGTCATCTTAACTCAAGTGTAGATACTAGGTCAAGGTTTCTGTTCAGATTTCCTTTATTGCGCAATCCCATAAACCATATATACAAAGAACATAAGCAAAATTGAAATCAGGCGAAGTTTTTAAAAAGTTGTTTGCAAAAAATAAAATTATAATTGCATGGATTGTAAATTTAATTCTATATAGTCATACATATATGTACAAGTATGCATATGGAAATAAGTGCCGATATCATTGAATGATAAGTTTTGGTCATTTGTGCCAATATTTCAATCAAATTAAAGTAAGAGTTGTAAATTGCTCTCCCCGACAGTACTTTTATTCAAAAGCTATTGTACAAGTCTAAATTCAGTTCTTCTTCCGATAAAGCGCATGGACCAATGTGGGCATCGTCGAATTATGTTTAAAAAGGGATGCAAGCACGAAGGGTAGTCCTATATTTACAGATTAAAAATGGGCTAAATAGAGGGGTACTGTCACTTAATGTTTACTCATGACTGACAGTCTTGAGTTGAGCCTCTGTGACACTGGATGGAAAGAAGGATCCTTTGAATGTCTCTGTTCTGGCATAAGGGACATGCATTCGATGTTGATGGCCTTTAATAGGAGCAACGACAGGATGGCAGAACGGTGAAAATGGAACAGTTACTAGAGAGTGCTAGATCTTGTACATCAACACTGCTTTTGCTGCTTGTCTACGTTGTTGTAGTGGTTCCAATCCCAGCTGTTGAATCATAGATGGAACGCTGCTGGTGGTCTGATAGTCGGACAGCACGTATCTTGCAGCCCGGCGCTGTACACTTCCCAGCTTGTTGATGTTGCTCTGGGAAAGTGGGTCCTACACTAAACAAGCGTATTCCACCCAGGGTCTGACCATTGATGTGCTGTACATCTCCTTGGTTTTTCGGGGACAAGATGGAAAAATCCTCCTGAAAAAGGCTGTGGTGGAGTTTGACTTTTTGCACGCCTGGTCTATGTGATGGTTCCAACTACAAATGTAGGATTATTGGAATTGGTTACTCCTATGTACTAAGCTTTGCGGGTAAGGTTCAATGCATGGTTGTGTATCGTATAGCTACCCTGAACTATGTTTCTTATCCTAGTGATGCGGATGACTTCGCGCTTGTCAGGATGAAAATAAATCAACAAGTTTCTTTCCCAGTCTTGGAGGCTGTGTAGGTCCTGTTTAATACCTCTGTGTCTTCTGGTCTGCTGATCCTCCCATACAGAAGTCAGTCATCTGCAAAAGACGGGCTTTTGAATTCACTTGTGCATGTAGTTCATTTATATACATAATAAATAGCAATGGACCTAGCACTGTTGAAGTACTCTCCAGAGGTTACTGGTGCTGATTCTGACAATACTCTTTCCACAGCAAAGCGTTGGGATCTGTTGCTGAGGAAAAGACTCTATCCAAGACAGTGTAGGGCCACGGATTCCATAATGGCGTCGCTATTTATCTAATCGTTGATTTGGAACTTTGTCAAATGCTTTGAAGAAATCAAGGAGTACATGTACCACATCAATTTGGGTGTTATCGTCTAGTCCTTTCGCCAGGTCTTGGATGGTGCGAATCAGTTGGTATTCGCAGGATCGTTGTTTGCGGAATCCATGCTGCATGTCAGATAGAATCTTGTGTTGGTCAAAGAACCACATGATGGAGTTGTGTATATCGTGTTCCAAGACTTTGCAGCAAACTGATGTTAGAGACACTGGGTGATAGTTGGATAGTTTGCTCTTTTCTCCCTTCTTGAAGATTGGTGTGGCTAGCTGTATTACAGTCTGTTGGAGTTCTGCCTTGCTGTAGTGAAGACTGGAAGTCAAGTGTGAGTGCGGGAGTGATTTCATCGGCCATTCCCTTGATTAGTTACATTGTTAAGAAGTTTGATTTAAAATTTTCCTTTTGTAGACTCTCTCTCTCTCTCTCTCTCTCTCTCTCTCTCTCTCTCTCTCTCTCTCTCTCTGTAAGAATTGCGGTAGTATTATGGCATTAAGTTGCATAACTGTCAATTTCTTAGTGTTTTAAATTGCTTTTAAAAATCGGTCTCTGCTCGTCGAGTCTTTTCAAAATATTTAAATGCTTAAAGAGGATAGCTGTCAACTTGAGGTATTTACAATAAACAAATACATATGAGCGATTTTATGTAATTTCACTGATGTCCTTTGAGTCCTTGAACGCCCGTTTCTTGTGTCGTGTCTTTGTGTCGCATTCACCCTAGCGTTGCCTCACACAAGAAATGAGTTCATTAACTTTCCTGGCATATAGGGTTTTAAAATTGAACATGATATATAGTGTACAATGAAGGTATGAGGTTACAAATAGGCTGAAAAATAATCCACGATGAATACTACCGATAAATAATAGACTAGTGGCATATGCACCTTATCGAAAACTTCCTCGTTGCATAATGGTATAGAAATCGACATGCGCCTGGGCAACGCTCCTGTTACATAATGACAGGAAACCTTATAATTTCTATTTCAACCTTTATAGGTTATTGAACCTTATGGAATCTATATGGTAAACAACAATGACGTCGTATCAAACCAATCAGGTTGGGGCTGGAAATAGTTTTAGATGAAACACAAAACCATGGTCACTCCAGGTGCCTTCTGAAAATCTACGTTAAGAAAGTAGGCATTTGTTTATTTCGATCTAATTACATATGTACATCACGTGTACGGTTGAAATAAAAATAGATTGTTTCAATCAGACGAAGAAGGAATTGAAGGCCATGAAAGAAATTACCAAATCCTGTTGTGTTACGAGGATTTCTAACAAATTTAAAGCTGCATTATACTTTTCAGGTCTACGAAAGGAATTCAAATTGTCAGCAAAAGTAATCCCTTAAGTATAAAATTTGCATTTTGTACTAACAGTTAGTGTTCCTTTAAACGATATATGTTATCCTGTAGTTATCTTTCTTAGATTAATCTAAGTTAACACCAATGTACATGTTATTTTAATCCAGATTGGGCAGACAAATCGAGATGATCCAACAATTTAGCATCGATATATTTTATATAATATATCATTTATGAAACATTTTGAAAGTCTTCACACAAGATCAAGAAAAAACGTTTTCACCCACTCATACAACCTATGAAAATTCAGCGGAGACAATATACACAACCAGCGTTCTTGTACTGACCCATTTCAGTCAGTTTTTGCAAATGTTAAATAAATGGTGTCCCCTTTATTAATAACCAATAGATGCTTGTCTTAAGTGATTAATTTTTTGCCTCATACATGTATATCCCTCCTGTCATTCATTATATGTTTTCAACCAAATCAACTGTTGTCCGTCCACAAAACCGATGCTGAAATAAAAAAAATTCCTTATTGTTAGAAACTCACAAAATCGTCATTTTCATTAATTACCTGAACTAAGTGAAAAATAGTAACAGAAGTAGAATAATACAAAATTGCACATTTTTTTTTTTACAATAGTATATACATGTATTTTCATAATCTTTCTTATGTCTTTTGAAATTCAACCGCTTAGATACAGCCTCTGTAAAATTAATAAAAACCTTAATGTCGATCAAATACAGTGCAACATCAAAATCTTTTTGGCATGCATGCAACGTGCATTATTAATAAAATAACTATATAAAATATTTCTTTGATTCTCATCTATAAATCATTAAATATTTTGATACAGTAAACACGATGCTATTCGGGAGCGTTTCATTTATGCAGGGCTCACCTTGCTTAAAAACTTGTCTTGGAACCTATTCAGTGATTTCTATAGCACGTTTTTTCTACTTTCCTTAAATTTGAATTTTAAAACCTGGCATGTCTTGCTTTCTGATCTGCTTCTTTTCGTGTCATCCTGTATATCTCATATTGTCGTCCCAAACGTATTGGATACCAAAAGTCCAACATTAGTATCACGTGGTCAATTGCCGGTGGACTTATTAACAGGGTTTGTTGTGGTGTTTAGCTCACAAGAGCAAAAGCCTGAACGTTATCTTTAAAGGGGATATAATAAAGAATGAATGAAAATGAAAGTTTGTATTTAAAAATTCGTTCTTAAGAACGAAAAAGCTAGCCTGTATTAATCAAATTTTAACATTTATTTAGTTTTGTGATTTTAAGTAGATTTTGGTTTGTTCAAATCATGAAACCCAGGAGTTAAGGAAGGGACCCTTAAAGTGATATGGCCTATGAACCTCTTTTTAATTTTGTTTGTAATAGTGGAGTCAATGATGAAAAGCTTAAACAATGATCGTTGTCGCGCAATCAGTTTTGTTTTATTGTGTACTTTGCAAAATATTTATATCGGAAAGTATAACACTGAATCCTATGACAACCCCCCTCCCCCCCCCCCAAAAAAAAAACAAAAGAAGGAAAAAAGAAAGAAAAACTCGAACACCCACCAAACAAACAATGAGTTCTATTGGTTCTGACGATTAGAGTTATGTTCCTTAAGTTATTAAGGGATATTTTTAGCATGCATGTTGCTGATCATACAACGATCGTCGGCCAGACAATGGCAATGTTTAAGGCATTTATCCCATCTCTTTATTCATGTCTTTCGAATAAGCCAGTAGCATTTTATGTTATTACATTTGATAAAATTCCTGATGGTTTGGAATGTCTAAAAGAAGCCTAAGTATTATCTAAAAACAAACCCTCAGTATTATTTAAAGAAAAAAAAAAACCCTGCATTCCTGTATCGGTTTAGATCAAGAACTGTATTAGCATCCAACACTTAACGATACTTTGATTTATTTTTTTGTTTTCGATTAAATGATATTAAGAATTAATCATTGCTTTAATTAACAAGTTACCTAATTGCTTATTTTCGAAAGTTGTATTCGGCGCAAAAACAAAGACTCATGTATGGTCAATCACAAAAACGTCTACCAAATCACAAGCTTGCTTCAAACTTTGGTATTATTTTATAGGTGAATTATAATGTTGTATATATTGGTTTTATTTATTCAAACATACGACCTGAATGAATGAATTTTTTTTCATTTTACATGCACTGGCATTTGTCAATAATAACATGACTAATGAACCTCTAATTTGCCCCGATATATATGATATTTGTTTTCATATTAATTAATTTTATCTATATACTTTTACACAAAGCACTGTATATAAGCAATGAATTTATAGATCAAGAGATGTCCTATAATAAATGAACCCGAAGAAAAAAAACAATCATAGATATTCTCTATAATAAATGACCCCAAAGAAAAACAATCATCGACGGTACTCCAAAGAAACAGAATACTTTCAATAAAGCACTGTGTATGTCGAAGCACGTATATCAAAGAAATGAAATAGCAATCGACAGCCATTCACATGAGATCGTCAACCGCAACATCTAGCTCGATCAACAGCTCTCCTCTTTCGTACATAATTATGCAACCAAAGCAAAACGTAGACAGAATAAAATTTACTTGGAATGTTAAATAAAGACAATCTTCCTGTTCATTCTCCTACAGTCATAATTAAACTCCTCCACCCAACGATGATAATGTCCAAAAATTCTTTATAAATCTCTGATAACGATACCATACAATTTGCATAGAACAAAAGTGTCAAAATCAAAACATCTGCTTTTCCTGAAAATTATTTCGCCTATCCTGACGTTTTTATCATAGAAATGCAAATACCTACAAACCCGTAAAATGACACGATCAATATTTGTAAAAAAGGATGATGTTTCAGGAAATTTGTTAGACTAAGGGTCTGGAGATAATTCTCTCTCTAAAGCATCATTCGTGCATTGAAAGCCGCTTTCCATCTTTCATGATTTTCCTGGAATTACCTTAACGACTAGACTACATTCTCAAAGGAATCTCTTTTGCCAAAGAAACACTCAGTTTTCCTCGGTGTAATTAATCCCATTGCTAATACCCCTAGACAACGGACTGCCGCCGGGAGGATAGTACCTGCTTAGTCTTTTAAAAGATCGTACAGAGCCCGTGTCTCCCACCAGAACAGAATACAAGAATGCCCTTTGGAGACTTCAGAGTATTAAAAGTAGTGTTATACCCAATAAAGGATAGGACCAAAGAGATGGCGAACAAAGTACAGAGGTAAGAAAGCTTTATTTCAATGACACCACCAAGTGGTGTTTGGAACATGTGTCAACTCTTGCTGAACTTTGATCCTTCTGATTAACAATTTTGATCCTTGCTGTTTTGTATTTTCCTTCGGAATTTTGCTTTTGAACACTGTCCGTTATCACCACATTTCATATTATTTACTGACATATTTTAATGTTGTCACCTGGTCTTCATTCAAAAGGGCCACTACTCGGAGTATTACAGTGTTATTGTTTTTTTTTTGTATCTGACAATTGCCTGTAGACCCAGCTTACAAATTTTGTTGCACGTGACCATGAATGATGACTCGACACATTTGCTTCCACCTAAATATAATTGTTCAAGAAACGAAAATTCATCGTGCAGCAAACTTGATAATGAATTTTACAAACTTTAAATAATTTACACAAGATACAAGATTACAATTTTATCATCCTTATACATTGTAACCATTACAAAACTTGCGCAATTCATACATGTTTTACTTTTTTGCGTTCATTTGCAATTGACAAGTATCTGTACAAACGAACTAATCCTGAGACGTATCTTCTCTCTCTCTCTCTCTCTCTCTCTCTCTCTCTCTCTCTCTCAATAAAATGAGACATGATAGGTATAAAACATACACATCCAATTATCGATAACAAATATTTAGTTAAACCAATGCCGCCCTTTCTGATAAGTTGCATGCGCGGTAGGTTGAGAGTTCGAATATGTTCTGGTAAGTTTACGTCAATCATACCTTTGTCTTTCGGTGCAAAGTAATAAAGACAGATCTTAACCTGTTTCAGCGATAGGGATTACCCCACAGAGTAATAATATGACAAAGTACATGTATCAAACTCAAAATTACGTTGAGTATACCCTTTCCGTGATTTGCAATCACTTTCCGGTTTAGAGGAAAAGGAGCCGGTAAACTTCAATTCATAAACACGTGCATGTGATGTTACCATTTAATAAAAACGTTTCACAGTGTTTGCACAGTTGATGACAGTTCAATGCAAAATTAAGAATAAACAAACGCAATTTACAGGCTTAATAACTCAGTGAAATAAATTGACCAATCAGAGCAATGGAAAAAAGTTCGACGATTTCTTTGCTTAATAAACGTTTTTGGATAGTTTCAAATTGTAGACTTCCATTTCATCAGATGATTGATGACGGAAATTTTCGAAACTGGGCTGAGATTACGTGCAACAAACTTATTTAGAAATCTGAAACAATACTATTCCTTCAGTACATGTCGGTATTTATTTGTTTGATTTTCTTGTATCATGAAGCGTTTTCTACAAATATTGTAAAGGTAAATAGGTAAAAAAAAAAAAATTTTTACATGGCGACTTACTTCTCCAATCAAGATGTGCGTTCATTTTTTGATAAATTAATACAAAGTTATATGATGAAAAATATGTAGAGCCTAAAGTAGAGATCAGATCAAGAAGGACAATTATTCTATAAATAGAGATGGCTTCCGTTGTACATATTGGCAATGTTTACGTCGAAGCGAAATAAAACTTCATTTAACTGTCCGTAGTCGGATTTGCTGAATTTACAGTCGGGAAACATACACCCTAGAGAAAATCGGAGATTGATTAATGCCGCAGTAACGAATGAAGTTTCTTATATTGTCACGAACGATTAAGAAAGAGATCTCGCGAGATTTTCCCCAAATGCAGTTCGTTATGCGTACTATCATCTCACGTATTGTTATATTCCAATCGGCGGAGATATAGTCAGACATATTTCAAATGAAGTTTAGATAGACTAATTCGTGTCATTGTTAATCGCTGTATTTTTACGTATACAGAAATGTCATTGCATTTGCGCGGGGTTTGGTGTTTAGGAAGTAAATTAAAACTGGAATGCATATTGAATAAAAAAAAATGCGTAAAATCCCATAAGAATGGTTATTTTATTAAATGTGTTCTACCCAACTGCAAAATACTGTCGGACTAAATCTAAAAAAATAATAAAGAGGACTTCATCATCAGATATACTTTATTTTAATAGCTGATTTGGTAGACCGCCTTAAGTAAAATGAAACTAACCAAATTGAAGCACCTCAAAAACAAGGATAATTTTCGTGATTGTCCTTGATTTCCCGTGAATCTACGTAAGATACACTTTACTCTGACATTCTCATCACGGCCTCTATAATCACAAGCATTAATCTAACAGTAGTTTCGAATTCAAAAAATGAAACAAAAGCATTGGAGAATTAACAACGCTATGGAACCTTCTTTTATGGGTCCATCACCAAGAGGTGAGTCGATGGGGCGCCCATGCTTACATCAATGCAGGATTTTCTTACTCCCGGGGAATATGATAGGGTACTGGTCTTTTAATTAATCTTTTCTGTGGTATTCATCAGTGTTTGTGCTAGGGAGAATGGAAGCTGCACTGAGACATAGAGAAAAGAGATCAATCGTAAAATGCAAATCGGCGCATCAATACCGTGCAAGACTAACAATTCTACATTATCTTTTATGGTTGAAAGATTGAATTACATCCACAACCTTGCGTAATGCAATTCTACCACGCAGAATTTTTTCCATTAGCGAAAATGGAACGGCATATTTATTTGGAAAACAATAAACGGCGCGAAAACATCCATAATATTTTTGCTTTTTGCTTGAGGGGTTCTCCTCTGTAGCTACAATCGCTTGTTTTCTATCTGATTACCCTTGCACATACCGCCTCTACAAAAAAGATGCATGCACTATTACGCATGTCCACGCCATTACAAACGAGAACCAATATTCAACTATCTGGATACATGCAAGCCAGTGTGACGTCAAATCACAGAATTGGCGTCGTATAATCATGCAGGAAGTCGATATAGTTGCGCTTACCTATTAGACAATGTATAAATAACTAGAAGAAAATGTATCATCTGTACTTGATATTAGATCCATATGTGGTTTTGTCGTAGAAGATCTAAGGAAATAAACTAAATGCAATTTTCAAAAAACCCTTTTATCGGTAATGAATGTTGTATTGATTTCAACGTTCACATGCATTAAATCTACAATATCGTTAAAAATACATTGGTTTCATAAAATTTGATTCTATAAAGATCGATTACTTTTAACCGATTTCCCCCAGAATTGCACGTAACGCTTGAAAAGATAAAGTAAATAAATATGTTATGCTTTTACCATCGGAATTAATCTTTTTTACGTACCTGAAAATCGATGAACATCGAGAAACGGTGCATGATCAAAATGAATGTGAACATGTGATATAAAATGTTAACAAGTAAAGTATATTAATAAAAAACACAGCAATGATCTCTGGAATTTTGACCAAATGCATGGAATTAGTTTTTGTTTTTGTTTTACATTTCTCATATCGAATGTGTTTTACCCGAGAATGGCATATCATATTGGATTTAAAAAAATGATATTTCATGTTAAATTCGAATGTACATGTATGTAAATAATCAATTTGAAATGAACAAATCCATGCACTTTAGAAAGAGCTTTCTACATAAATTCAACTAAACCTGTACGTTAAATTGCTTTGTATATATATATATATATATATACTGGAAAGAAAGAATTATCCTTTGAATTACTTAGAAGATTCTGGAACAAATGATTCTTGTTGCGTCTTATAGCGCACGAAATATCTTCTTTTGTTTTATCCGGAATCAATTTTATTTCTCGTCTTGATAGTAACTAATATACTCTAAAAAAAAGAAAGAAGAAGTTTCAAGGGGTTATTTCGAGCGAGTCTGAGCTTAATCTGGAACTCTGCAAATGATCGTGTTATTGCAAATGAAAGTATATTGACCTTGGATGGTAAGGTCATTGAGTCAGCCATGAAGAAGTTTCATTTCCCTTCAGTCGCTGAAGCCCGGATGATAATACAAAAGATAGCGATAATGAAGTTGATATCGGGAAGGAGTGCTCCCGGCTTTATTGCCATTGATCGAAACTCATTGTTTTTTTTTCTTTTGAAGTTTTCATGTAGTTGGAGGATTAGAACTACACCTGATGCAAAATCACGAAGATTTTCTAGCAGGAAACAGAATCATTTACCCTGGGGGATATTCCTCGGCCAAAGTCAGAGGTCTCATCTGTTGATAGGCGTCGCTTCATAAAAATTAATGAGAATTTACAGCGAAAATGTACCTGAATTGCCGAGAAAAGACAAAACAAATTTTATTTTTTTTTAAACAGAAAGAATGAAAGTAACTTTTTACAAAAATTTTAAGAAATTTCTACGTTTTTAATAATAAATCATAATACATTTTTTGATCTGTACCTTGGGAAAACTATTTCCAACAAACATTAGTTTACGGTAAATTCAAATTAAGTACATGTAATCAGTTTTGACAATTATAAAAATGCATTATAAATGGTTAATATACAAAAATATATCGCAAATTGATTAAAGAACGTAATCGAATTTTATACCCAAAACTCATTAAAGCTCAATTAATAATTTATAAGACAATTTTTTTTTTTCAAATTATATGTCTTATTTAATTTTGCAAGCCTCTTGGTAGCTTTAAGATAAAATGGCAACTTGTATAAAACTACCGTCTCATTTGTTTCTAATGAGTTCGTCGACTCATTGAAACAAAATATGAACGTTCTCTCGTTTGTTTATGTTCATTGTGATTGAGAAACATGATAACAGCAACTGAGTGGAGGGCTCCCATATTTCAGATTAGATGAGCTTCCTGTCTTATTGAGTTGTCATTCGGGACGAAAGTAATGAATAAAAGCATGTCTTGTCTCATAACTCTAAAAATATTCCGAAATAAATTTTGCAGTTGTGAAAATGCTAAAAATGAACACTATTAGAAAGAAAATTGAAATTACAATGATGATATTTTCATTTCTTAAAATGTTTTTTTCGTATACGATTGATAAATGTTGATTAATATTATTGATTTTATTACGTTAAAAGAAAATTGTAAGTTTCATAATAGAGAGAAATACCATCTCTCAAATTACGCGCACAAATGCCTATCCCTTTATCATAGAATGACACGTTAATCTGTAAATGGTCCAAACCCGTTTATTTTGACAAAAAAAGTTTGCCTTTAAAAGTTTAAGGTAGTCAGTTAATTTTTTACCACAAATGATCGATCAAAAGAGAAGAAAAAAGCATTTTCAGATCATAGATGACCTTTACATGTGGTAAGTTTTCCCTGTCAAGTATATACGGCATTTATCAAACGATCAATTTTTAACGAAAGACAAAGAATTGGAGAGTGTTGTAAAATTGTTTGTATATTTTCTAAGCACCAATATCATGAATATAACCAGGAACTACAAAATATATTTGTACTTAATATCAAATATACATGCATAGTCTGAAGATTTGATTAATTTCATTTTCGAAATAAAACGTCTCAATGCGACAATTCTTCTTTGGCAACCGAATCTTCCAATCATGAAGATGCATGTACCTTGAATGAAAAAGCGATCCATGGTAATGAAAAAAGAAAGAGGAAAGGAAAGCAATGGCTATTTTTCAATTAGAGACGACAAGAGATGCAATGTATTAGATTCTCCGTACTTTTGAATGCTTTCTGTCCTTCTTGTCTGTTGCTCCGAGAGGAATCCGAGCGCTCGCACGGGCGGATAATCAGTTTTAGTGCGACATTTGCGCTGCGGCCGTTACATATGGCGGTACATTTTCATCCCGTGATTAGATTTTGGCAGACATTGCCGCTCTTATCGTCATCAGATCTAAACAAATCAATTGATTTTTTACGCTTACTATAGAAGTACTGTTACTAAATTATTAGATTTGCCGAAGCACTGAAAGAGATGTCCTGTTCTTGACCAAATTATTGCTTTGCATTGGTTTATGGTGTCTTCTTTCCAAACCGGGATCTCTCTTTTTCCAACAGCGTGGGTGGCGTCAAATGATCTAACCTTTATGATGGTAATTTAAAATAATACTGATAATCTGTAAATAACAGCTAAAACAATCATGGTTTGCACTTTGTGTTACTGCATCTGGCTTAAATCTCTCACTCTACGAATTATATGAATTGTTTAAATCCCTGCCATCAATTTTTGTACTTTTATATTCCGAATCATAGACAATTATGTCGGTTTGTAATGAAAAGAAATCGAGAAAATTCATAAAAATTCAGTTTTATATATAAAGTGCACTTGTTTTATAGAAAACTTTTTCTTATATATACCTTTTAAAGCGTGCAATTTGGAACGAATAATACGATATTTTTAATGTGAAATGTTCTCGCGAAATACAATAAATAACGATGAAAAGAGAAACTTTATTACAGAAATTAACCATAGCAGATGTATTGAGTTCTGGATGGGAAAATGAACATTTACATTACTGAAAAAGAAAAGAAAAGTGAAGATGATAACGTGATGTTATCCTGTTTCACACTCAACTGGCTTTCTTCTGGCCTTCAATCAGTCAGAATGCTAATTAGCTGTATCGGAGTATTAAGAAATCTTCATTTATTGTGAAGACTGTAATTCATCGACTGTCATCGATAAATCGTGCATGCATGTCTTATTTTTGTTATTGCTGCTCGTGTAAAGCGTCGTTTCAGTTTATAACTAAATCTCTAGCGAAAATCATCATGCAAAATAAACATTAAGCCTAGTATTGTAATTCGGGAATAAGCCACATTTCACGTCCTTTGGGGGTTCTATCACATTGTTTCTCCTCACAGAATGCATAAAAGCTTCTTGGATATTCTAAGCAGCTATCAGACATAAGCCAATTCACTACAAGGGAAATTAAAAGAAATAACAAACACTATAAAGTTGCCGGCAGCTGTCTCTCAGTAGATGCAGTCCAAGCTTTCGTTACCATGTCGTGGTTCGGTATTTACAATTATCATGTAATTAACTGCATGCAATAATTGCACATACATGTATGCAGGGAACATTATAACCATTAGCAAAAAGTATTTGACAATCATTTTCTGTCCAAGTACTTGTTTTTAACATCAAAGATATATATAAATTATTCGCGACAAAAGATTTTCCCTCAAGTGCCCACTATTGGAGGGGGTATTAACTTCCATTTTTCACAAAACGATGCAGAACCACAGAGAGTTCTAAAAGTCCTCTTGTCTGGCGGGCTCAAATGGCTTTTTGGTCAATACAAATTAAGGATAAAGATCTTGACATGAAGGACTTTGCTAATTTCATAAGCAAGACCTGAAATCAATGACGGTTCCAAAACATATTATTCCGGACCGCCATCACACTGCATTGTAAACCTTTAAGTGATATAAACGTTTTGCATATTATGCCCTTTTGACAGCAATTGAGGTCAGTATTGTTTGCCTTGCAAATTTGCAGAAAAATTACATGATATCTCTTCTTGTAAACTACAAACGGAAAATGAAAAGACTTCTGAAAAATATTGGCAAAATAATTGCCACCGAATCAAAGTAATGGATCATCATTACACAATTTGCTTAGAGTCCTCCGTCAAAATCACTACTTAATTATGAGTAATGATTGGGTGGTTTCGGATTTTAGTAAACTGTTACATAACAATTAAATAGACACAAAATACATTGATAAATTGTTTTATCAATATAAAACTAACCAGTTCGTTTTTGTCCTACTAGATATGGGTATTTTGTTTTTACTAATTCTTTCAAAGAAGGAATATTGGTTTATTATATCAATAGAAAATGACTTATTCTTAAAAATTCAATGTTATGTTGTCATACCAAAAGAAAAAGAATTATTTAAAAAGCTGTATATGCATATGTTTGTGAAATTTATTAATAAACGGAAGTTCATAATAATACTTTGCACAACAAATGATTTAAAAGACCCGATATAACTACGATCTGAGCTTTTATATTTCATTTGATAAAATATTTCTATATACTAGCATTTAAAAATTTAGAATTTGTTTACATCTTTGATCAATAACTAAATTGTGCTTATTTGTAACTAGAGAAATAAGTCCAAATCTTCTGAATTTGTTATTATTTAATACATGAATGATTGGTTTTTAATAGCCCTGACATCATCTGTCTCGCTACGTATAGTATATACACTCGATAATTCTATATTAACTCAGGGAAGCAAATGAAACATCCGATTTACCCTAAAAATTTATATATGATTTATTAAACTACAAACAATTATTCAGTAAAGAAAAATTTCTATTTCCTAAAAATGAGCTTAAAAATTTGAATATTTCCTTTATCTTTATCAAAAGCTCTCCTTCTAAAGGAGAGTTATATAGTCTAAAAATGGCAAAAACTTGTATTCCAATTTTAAAAAAGAAGATTTACTAGACAATTTTATATTGATTATAAAATGTTCTCCAAGAATACATGTAAATCAACTATGCAGTCTCTCTTCATCTTTCCTTTTTCATAAAAAAGATGAATTTCCAGCCCCGGGAGTTTTATTGCAGTGTTGACCTTTTTTGTCTATTTCCGTGTGGTCCCTAAGGGAACTCCGTTGGCAGAGTCAGTTGGTTATTTTAGTGAACGGTTTTTTATCGATATACTTTCAAGATATACAATTTGCTGAATATTATGAGCACACACAATTTTCCTCTAGGGTTACGACAGACGAAACTCTTACGCAAATAGAAAAGGGAGAGAGAGAGAGAAAAAAAGCTTCTTATATTGTCTTTAAGTGACAAAAGCAGAAAAATGGCCATTTTGCAAATGATACCACGAAGAGCTTCTATAACTGCATTACTGATATTTACTTTGTATCATAGCACATTTATTTTTAAAGAGCTATTTCCACTTAGGAAACAAGACAGGGTCTAAAATGATGACAGTAGATATTTTCTCTCCCCGTCATTTATATGCATGGCACACATCAAGTTGAAGAGCCGGAAACCATCGGCTAACCCCACTTTTACAATACCTTCTTGGTGAGTCAAAAATAAATGAAGCAAGATGCATGTGTTAATGCTTTAAGCTTTCAACAAAGTAAATTGTATCAATTCTTAACGTACTAATCATTTTTTTTAAACCTAATATTGCCGTATTATTTTTTTTTATTGCAATACATTTATTTAAAGTAATATTAACATGAGAAGTTAGGGAGATCCAAATTTTACTGGTCTAAATATTTTTGAGACTCGGGATTCTCCCTATTTTTCATCTATTACATGCATGTATGTTTTTTCTTTTTAAACAAATGCCAAATGTTCCATGAAAATAACATTTACAAATGGAGAGTATAATAAGGTTTTGATCAGACATAGTCTTACTGGAGTGATGACAAAAACTTAAATCTAAAATAAAAAAATAACAAAACCCAATCAAATATACAGCCATGTACGGATTGTATTGGAATATTGATTTTTTTCGTATTTATCCGTAGACAAATGTTTAAATTGTCGATTAAGATCTTCATATTTTATCAGAGTTTTGACTTAAAGGTAATAGAAGAAACTCCACTCGACTTCTGATATGTACATTGTACATGGACAAAGACACGTACAACGATCTATGACCTCAATAATTTTATCGTAGAAATTCATCAGATTTATTTAGAATAAATATAAATTATGATCAGCACCAATGCAAGAAGAAAGGACAACAAACTTGATTAACTTTCAGTCTGAGCGAGAGATTTAAGAAATGAACTCAATGTCTACCCAAGTTATGCGAGTATAACCTGGGTTGGGGCAGTTTACGCTTTATAATCCGCGAAGCGGATTATAAAAAAGCGTAAACTGCTCCAACCCAGGTTATACGAGTATAACTTGGGTAAATATTGAGTTCATTACTTATAATTTAATTTTCTGTAATTTACTGTACAAATTGAGTGCGTTTTACTTTTAAAAATAATATTAATCTGTTCAAAATTCAAACGTAACGTCAAGCGGATCAATACGTTTTTGACGTTAGTGCATTGTGACGTGCCTTGTGACGTGCTAACCAGGTTATACACATTTAACTAAATTTTTCTATCCAATCAAATGCCGTGTTACAACCAGAATTAAATTATTCACTTTTGTTTATAAGAATTTGGAACTTCTGTTTAGTACAAGACACTGACTCGTAGAGCAAATATCTTATCAATATCATTGATACACATAAAATACCTTATCAATATTATTGAATCAAAACAAGAACCTTTCATTTATTGCCTTCATGGTGGGAACCCTTCTTGTGCCAATTTTTATGACTTTTTTCCCAGTAAAATGCTATGTTTGGGCATCATTCTGTGAATCTTGATGGAACTGTCAGTTTTTATCCAATGATAAACCGATCTATGATGCTAAAAGATCTACAGATCATCTACCCAGTGACCGTAGCTCTTGATAAAGTTCTTGCTACTTTACGTGATTAATTTGCAGGCGAATTGCGAATTCAATACAAGGTCTAGTTTCAGGAAATTAAATTCGTGTTCCGCTTGGTTTTATCCGAAATGACAGAAGAGAAGTGATGGCGACGCTTCTTGTCTTGGTGAAACAGACGCTTTTCATCAAAATCTCATTTTGGCGTGCGGCGTCATGGAGCGATTGTTTAGCCTTTTTTTACAGACGTGTAAATATTTAAATCCACTTCTATTATGGAAGTTAACGGATCAGCAAACTTTTTGGTTCGCCTACGATAAAATTGAATTTTTTATCATTTGCAAATATCAGGCATTTTTCGTTTAACAATCATATATACGTGATAATTTAAAGAGTTAAAACTATACTTAAATTTCGATTTCAAAGAAATGACTGTCTAGCTATTACATGTATTTCTATAGGCTAAAGAAGGGGTTACTCATATGATACATGTAATTATATTTTATAAAATAAACATGAAAATTTCAGAGTGAAACACACTAAATGACGAAGTATAAATATGGTGGTAAGGTCATATCAGTGTCGTCATCTTTTCCCCTTATGTCATGGATGGAATTAATAGACATACATGTAGCCAATCATGTGCGACCGATAGGTATATCTAGTTAACATTTATAATATTGTTTTGTATGAGATTATATTACGGAACACACAGTAAACATGTATATTGTTGTTTTTTTTATGGAGAGAGAATACCGCAAAACATCTTTAAAATAACATTACAAACATAACTAGATAATTAAACTAAAATTATTTATGAAGAGCTTGAACTTTTCCTGATCTTGTAAATTATTTTAGATATTTCATTTATATTTCTTTGTTTTTTTTCTTTTTTAAATATTTATTACATGTATATATATTTATAAAGAAAACAACTCAAAATGAGAGAAAAGCAAAATTAATGTATCAACCGGAGAAAAATAAGAATACGGTTTTTTAGTTTTTTTCTCTTCATTTTATTTATTTTTAATTTTATAGACTAAAAGGGGCATGGTCACGATTTCGGTCAATTTCTATTTTTCTATTTTTATTATTTTTAATGCTTTATAAATGCATTTCTAATGATTAAATTAAAATTTGAGAGTGAGCCGTTAAGTTTTAAGCTAGATAAAGAGCTAGGTCACAATTCTTTGTCATGTAAACAAGGCTCGTGTCCTGTTTTTGTTTACATAGTTTCAATATACTGGTAAAAACTCTTTTTCAGCTAATTTGACTATCTTCTTATTCATTTTAAGCATACATAAACAGTTCCTATCATAACGTTTGGCACATTCATTTTAGGTCTAGAATGGGAATTTTTACTTCAATATTCAAAATGTAAACAAAAGCTTTGTTTACATAGCAAAGAATTGTAAACTCTGTATGTAACTTGATAAATCACGAATGACACTCAAATTTTGGTTGCCTATAAAAAATGTCTCACTGAAGCATTGTAAACATTAAAATCTGAAAAATAATTTTTTACCATAATCGTGACCATGCTCCTTTAATCAAATATACACACAAAAGCAAACAACACTGCAATTTGTTCGTAAAATTATATTTGATTAACACATTATGCGGCCGAATTCCATAATCATAAATTTTATTTAGTTTAAATTATCTAGAATAATTTTATTGCTTTCTAATCGTTATTCAAAGTAATAATTAAAAAACCAAACAAACAACTTTTGGTATTATTCTTCGCCAAAGGACCGCATAAAAATTTAAAACTTGGCAACAAACATACTAATAGCAGTGTTCAGTTCATATAGTGACAACATTTATTCAAATACCTTATCAAAGTTTAAAAAATGATGCAACCATTTCGAATCCATACTTTAGGAACCTGGCAAGACCTAATATAGTGAGCTTCTTATAATTAATTCTAAAATATAACTTATAAACTTGTTTATTTTAAAAAAATTAAATTATTAACCTACGAATTCGTTGGTTGTGAAGTTATACATAAATACATATTTATCTACATTATACCGATATATGTTTTTTTAGCCTTTTGAATTAAAAAAATAAATTACAAGACATAATAAAATAGTAGCCAAATTGAATGTTTGAATGTGGCACAAGATTTGATCAACTTTTTTTTTTCAAATATTGAGAACTCATTTGGTTTAAGAAGCTTCTGCATGTCATTTCTCCATGAATTGATATAATAAGAGATGACAATATTTGGTGCATCCTACAAATACCACATGCCTTTTTGCGCGTGTCTATAACAAACCACGGTGTGAAAATAACAAAACCAGACACCCACGCTCAATATGAGCATGTTAATATTTCCAATGCACGCAATGATATATAAATTAAGAAGTCCCGGATGCACATCTTGTACATGTCAGACAGTCCCTAACGGTAATGTGCTTAAATTTGGTAAGAAAAGTTTGTATCGATTGCTTCATCGGTGAAGGCATATGTCTTGCTAATATTTCTGTTGTGAAGAGCTGCAAGGCGTCAATAATCATCTCCTCGCGACGTTAGTAAGACAAATGATCGTCTAAACGCCATCAACTCATTATCGCTAATACAAAAAGAGCAGTAAGTGTTTCGGTGTCATTGTCAGATATTAATAGTCCCCACAAAAGGCCATTGCTTTTATTAACGGGCCATTTATGCAACGAGGCGTTGTCACACCTCATTCAAAGTTTTGCCCTTTATATTCAAATTTCCAGGAAGTCTATTGCATCTGAGTTTTTTCCATTTAATAAAACTGTTGACCGAAATTTCTATTATTGCACTCTGGTGAACGATAACAAGAAAACGATGAGAATTGCAAAACGTCTGCCCAATGTTTATATTGATGATATGTAAATGAGCACGTACAAGTTTGGTGCCTATGTAAAAGGGTTATACAAGTTGGTGCATCATCTTTCCATCACATAACACAAAACTGTTACATCATCATTACAGAGCGCTACGCTCGTATAAACACAGTTTTACTCATTTTTTGTTTGTTGGACTATTTTAATCCAAGAACAAAAATATGATATTATGCCATATTTCTGAGTATTGTTTTTATATTTGATAGATATATATCTTATATTTAGACATCCTTCATACTAGTATCAAAAATAAAACTCAAAGCACTGCAAAAAGAAAGAATATTTTTCTCTCATCGATTTATCTTTCTGAATAAACCCTTCTACATCCTCGAGATGTTTTTATTTCACAAAAAAGATCTTAAGAACAAAGACTTTGATGAAAAAAGCTTAATTCAGTTGTTTTTTACAATAGGATTCTATAATATTTCATGTACTAGAATAATCCTCACGAATATTTTACTTTTTTAAAAATATTGTGATACATTCATATCGATCTTTATTCTTTGCAATTGTTTTTTTTTTAAACTAGCATAAATATTTCTTTGCTAATGTCCATATCCTACATGTTCAGGTTTTGTTCTCAAGCTGATAAAAGATTTTACAATACTTTCATGCTAAATACTGAAATCTGATTGTGTTAGACGCAGTTTATTATCCGTTCTAGTACCTCAGCGTAAAGAACACACTTGGCAACGGGTAATACAACGAATTGTTGCATTCTCGTAAATAATGCGCGTACGGTTCGCCGTAGAATTCACGTGAACAGTAAAGTTTCTTTTTAAAATTAAGACATTCAGTATAATAAAATAAATAGTGCATGTTTGGGAGGGCAACAGTTAAAATTGACACCAATGTCAATTTAAACTGTAACCCTCCCAAACAGGCACTATTTATATAATATCACATATTTTACACATGTGTTGAGTATAGAACAATTTAGATATAAAAACAAACAATTCGTAAGGAATTATTTAATTCAATATTAATCTATTTGAAAATACCCTCTGTAGCCTAGAACTATCCTCAACATATGAAGTACTGAACTATGAACTGAACTGAACTAAGTAACTATGACTTCTGGTTTAGCGCCACCTAGGTGACAGTTACTGAATATTTTCGTACTTCTTAATATAATAAGTAACATTATCAAGTCATATTGTCATACAATCATTCTGTCTCGTTGCTATAATCTGCTTTTTACATGTATATTTAAGTTGTGTGTATGTGTTCTTGTTTTGTTGTCTGTCCTTCAAATGTATCAAATGTGACATCATAAGGCATTGCCACCAATCGACTCGTACTCTTTTTGTGCACAGAAATGTGGACATAAAAAAGTCACAATAAATTAAAAACGTTAATAGACAATAACCAAACATCAGATGGATTAAGTTGTTGATTAAACGCTCCGGCGCTATAATAAAACATTAAGTTAACTTAATTTGTACAATTTATCTCGCTGAGATCACAGGCTTTGCTTTCGCTTACAACAAATTAAGATATGACTGTACATTGAACTTGAAGCCCCCTCGGAAGGAAAAATCTCTATACAACAGCTATCAACGTCTCAAAATAAGTGTTTTCTCGACAGCTAAATGGAGTTCTATTATGTAATATGATTGTAATTAAATTGTTCGCTAATGGATAGAGTTTGCCACAGTGCCCTAAAAAAAATGTAAGAACTCTTTATTGGGATATGTTTTGTAATAATCCCGAGAGTTTTACGGCTATAACGTTTCTCTTACGCCTACGAATTGACGTCGATGAAAAATTTTCTTATTAAAAATGAAATATTACTTAAAGCTTCTAACAATTTTTTACATTTTACATGTGAAACGAAGTAAAAAAGCAGCTGATTAATAAAGAGTTTAAAAATATCTGTTTTTTTTTACTTTTTGGAGAAAAAAGAACGAAAAAAAATACCGATTCCTACAAATTAAATCACTTTGTAGCATTCAAAAATTGGAAACCATGTGGAAACTTCAAGACTCTTGGAAATAGATTCAGGAAAATCCGACTGATCCGTTGTCATATGTAGAAGTCAGTGGCCTTCTAACTGACAAGGTCAAGTGTCAATATGAATTTTTTGGTATACTAGTAAATGACACTATCATATTATCAATGCAACATGAACTTTACGTTCTATCGACTCTGTTTTGATTTATTTAAACAAGACTTGATATGGTTATGATTTCTTAATGTCGCCACTTACTATTCGCCGCCAAACATCATAGGACATCTTATTCGCTGAATTAAAGATTTTATTATAATTGAAGTATTTCATTCGGTACCCTTAACTTAGGGTGAATAAGTTCAAGGTAGTTCTTTTACATCAAGAGGCACTATTTGCCCGTGGATGTAAACAAAGAAGCTATAATAATAAAAGTATACATTGGGGAATATATAAAAACAGTTGTCAACAACACAGACATATTCCATGCTCTGTAAATCGATCATTTGTATGGAGCCAATGATTTATATAGAAAGCCAGCCGAGGGAGATATTACAATTGACTATGAATACACGTACAAGGATAAATGACAAAATGACAACTTTAAAAAAATATAAAGTTATCTTTTATCATTTACTGACTTTGTTTATGTTGCATACAAAGAACATCCACCTCCTCTATCAATTATGAAATTAAATTTTAAATTTTCAATGAACCATAAAAACCGTGAAGACTTAAAGTCTGGGATTACCAATATGTAACAGAAGCTCTTTCATTTTTATTGGCAATTCGTTTGAATAAATCATGAAGAGCAGGCAGAAGTGACTCAAATTCCTGGGTTTTTGAGGGGTCAATTTTGGCACCCCCAACCCTTATCAACATTTGATGACTCGCCTAGAGTGTCTTGAGGTTTCATTCTTACGTTTTTACGTTTTGTTGAACCATAATCCGCTTCAATCAACAAAAAGGTTTAGTTTCCACTTAGTCATTTATTCTTTCAGATGACGACGGATGGTGATCTAAGCTTCGATTCTTTTAATGATTAAGTTGGGAAGTGAGTGTTCATGACTCACAAAGGCTCTCTATGTAAAGGTACAATGATCAACAACAGAATGGCCTATACATGTTTAGTTCAAAAGTACAAAACCTCCATTTATCTCGGCATTAACTCATCAATGCGCTGATCAGAGCTGAAACAAGATATGGTTTGAGGTACTTAAAAGCACATGCTTTGATCGGTATTTTAAAAGTCAGACAATAAAAAATTAGATTTTTTAATAGCAGAATATGCACTAAAGCTGAAGATGTTATACATAGCGATCAAATACATCTACATCAGCAAACGCCATTGATATGTGAACTTTATTTTTGAAACGAAAAACCGCATTGACAGATAAAGCAATGACAGTTTTTCATTAATTAAACATGTATGCCTTTTCAAAAACTTCATTTATGTAACAAAGCTTTCTGAACGCCAATGACTCGCGCGCTCGTGCTTTTCAAATGAAGACATCATTTGCCAGCTCCCCTGTGGTCACATGACTATTTCACCTCAGCCTTGGGGCTTTCGTGTTGTTGACAATGTGAAGAGCCTGTTTTTACACTCTCTCATTGCTCTCACCGGCCGTTTATCTCGGCACACACTATTTAACTCTCTCCGAGGCTTAAAGCTAATAATGGAATGCAAATGTACGTGTGAAATTATTTCAAATTATTCCTCTGTGGAGTTCCTAAGTATCGATTAGAGACGAAGAGCTAACGAGTTTGATTTTAAAACTAAAAGTGCATTAATTATAATTGCAGACCGAGTCCGTTTATTCCATGCTAATTTTATAATAAACTGAGATTAATTTGATTGATTTAGCAAATTTATCTTTAAGATGAAAATCGGTGTTATTACACTAGTTACACATCCCTTGGATGTCGAGCTTTACCTGCTCTGGTCCACGGTGGATTTAAGTGGCTGGGGCAAGGGGCACATGTTCCTGTCACAGGAGAACTTAAGGGAAAAAAAACCATGGACACCCTGCATGCCATAATTAGTGATAAGACCAGATGTCTTGTTTAAAGAATGGTCTTTTTTGGTTTGATTTATACCACTCCAAGGCTAGAACACTGCTTTTGACTATCATTGAAAACTTAAATGTTACGTGTATCCGTGCAATTAGTCCTCAGTGAGCTTTAGGTGGAGGTTTGGGGAACTACCTTACTTTAAATCGACATTTTGTGTTCTTAACTTATCTTCTGTTTCCCGAACATTAAAGTAATATAGTGTCAGTATTTAATCCAAGATAAATAAAAGTCTATGTTGAATATACTTACAAGTCATTTATCTATGAAAAGAACTGCGGTCTACCATTATACAAATGTATATAAAATAAATGTTCTAGCAATCCATACCATCAGTTAACCATTCAAACCTGAGGTGTTCTTCCTATACACCCTAGGTATTATATTGATTAAAATTACATGCATCTAAAACCATTAAGTAATAATCCAAGATTTACGTTCTACTCAATCCAAACATGCAAAGATTTTTTTTTGTATTCTCCCAGCAGAAAATCCCATCTAAATAAGATAAAATAAGCCAGCTAGAATATCTGTATAACACATTTTCTTGTCGATCAGACCAGTTTTTATATTTAAATTATTCAGGTCATTTTGGCCCATATTATTTAATGATTTGAACATATTTTTATTGTACAAAAATACAATTGGTATTGCGCACAAGTTCCATAACTTAGACCGCCCTCTCCCAATGATTTAATCAAGTAGACCTCTATTCTTTGGTAACACGATACCTCAAGCTTTTACACGTAACATGATGATACATATAAGTATAAATACTGCTTTCCTCGAAATCTGATTAATGCAACTTGACAGTTTGCTATTAAACATCTTAACGTATTAACCTTTTCTGTTTCCCACTTCTAACAATATTTTCATGATATTAGCAAAAAGGCATCTTCTGTGTCAAATGAATGATATTAGTGATATTTCTATGCTTTACGAAATGTTTGAAGAAGGAAAATAAAATACATATAGGTTAAACGGATCCATTTACAAAAATTAAAATATTTTTCTAGGTTTTTTTTCTACCAAAGAAATTGAGTTTTAATTAATGTTTTAATATAATCGGACTCGCAGAAGAGAAGAGAACTTATCAGGTTAATGTTAAGCAAAGAAAATCGCCGTCAAACAATTTTTAAAAATAAATTGCAAAATGGAAGGTATCATATCATTCAAATTCTTTTTGCATAGCAATAGCATAACGTGATCTTTAAGGGAAACTGCTTTTCTGAAGACCCCCCCCCCAAAAAAAAATAAAAATAAATAAATACAAGCATCTACTTTATACCGCGGTAGTATGTCATAGATTTAAAACATTTTTCTAAACTATTTATTTGCTTCAACTGAACTTCTTCATTTACGTCTCATCTGATGTTATAAATTTGCTGAAAACGAAATATCAATGCATAAATCGTGGCATCAGAAGATTTCCCATGGCTTATAAGGGCTAGTTATTTTTCCTGTTTTCATTATTTAGCCCATGTTACAAATTCCCCAAAGACGCTTAAAGAAGTAACTGCAGCAGCTAATTAATTTACAAGAATAAGACAATCTTAGATTCTTTCTGATACATTGTACCTGATTTTTGTCCAGCCAATGGCGAGATTCAAAGTTGCGAATTAAACGCAACAAATAAGTCATTAAGCAAAACAATTGTAGGTGAACTTACATGTACTTGTATATAATGAAAACAACTTGAAAAAAAGTAAACACAAGGAATGCGATTTTTCTCTGATGTTCGTGAAAAGCGTGCATCAAAATTATATATACAAAACAAATATGTAAAAAAAAAACCACACCCCACATCGTTACATTTGTTACAGCTTAGTATATATGGAACGCCATAGCTGCCTTATGTGGCTATTTCATGTGAAGATGGTGCTTTATTATATTTATATATATTTTATATTTATTATATAATAAAGCACCATCTTCATATAAGAAAGCACCATCTTCATATAATAAACCATCTTCTTATAAGAAAGCGCCATTTTCATATAATAAAGCACCATCATCATATGATAAAGCACCATCTTCATATGATAAAGCAACATCTTCATATGATAAAGCACCATCTTCATATAATAAAGCACCATCTTCACATGAAATAACCAGAGCATAATATAATAAAGCACCATCTTCACATGAAATAGCTACATTTTTATCTCTTACACTCAGTGCAAATTTGGGACGAAAATAGTACGTTTTCGTTGCAAATTAAATATAAGCGTGTTTTTACTCTCATTCTCATTGTGCAAACCTTTATGATATGTACATGAAAGGGACATAAAAGCAGCAGAAAGCAAGTTATATATCAATGGAATGAAGCCCGCACTTTAGTATGCGGGTATCCTACGTAACTCTTGATTTCCAGTTTCATAGCTGGCCATCATTTTATTGCGCAACCATTGCCAATTGCATGTTGTTTGGATAATTCCTAAAAATGTAATTCACTTAAATAATGACACGTAGATGAATGAATATTGATGCCTACTCGTTCACGTTTGTCAGCAAGTTTTCACATTAGTGTGACGTCAATAAGTTTTTGTTTAAAGTTTATAGATGAGATGTGACATGTCAAAAGACCATGAACATTTCTAGGCGGTATAGATACATGTATGCATTAAATATTCATCATATGATGTTACAACTGTATTATGATGATATCTTTATGAATAGAGGGTAGAAGTCAGATACATGTTTTATTATATAAATGAAGAAAGAAAAAAAAACGTTTTTGAGGTCATCTTTCCAAATTTGTTAAAATTGCGCAATATTTATTTCATTAATACTGTGGTTAATGAAGACGGTTTCATAGGTCAAACTCATACTATTTTATTTTGATTGTTCACATACTTTGAAACCTCCGGTTCATCAACCACAGCGCTGCGTGACTTCAACCATTTCTTCTTCATCATAATGACAGTGTTATTGGCGCGGTCTTCCTCTTCCTAATTCAAGATGAAATTCGAGTCTGATTGTTCATTGAAACAAACTCTACTACAAATGTTGGCCCCAAGACTGAGTACTGAGAGTTCATGGGCCTGGACCGCAACAGCGATGACAGTAGTGAACAATATTACAGTTCCCCGTAAATAGCCTGACAGACTGTATTTTTTATGACTCGTGTATCAATAATGGTTGCTACACTGTATAAGGGGTGTTTGCTTGAAAATCAACCGAGTTATTTGTATAATGAACAAATAGATATCAAATTGCAGTGTAAAGGATAGCATTGAATAATTTATGGTAAAATCTTGGACAACTTGTGTATCAGTGTGCTATACGAACTCTGCCTGGTCATAACATGTATTGAGTTCGGTGGATTTTAGATCCTATACAGTTGTTCACGTTATAGCAGAAAAACGCCCTCGGTTTCCAAGCAAAATAAAAACTTTAAACTGAACCTATTCTTCTACTAAAAGTATATCATAAAATTTAAATTTCTCATTTTTTTTGTTTCGAATCGGTTTTTGAAGAAAAAAAGAACCTTCGGTGTAATTATTTATTATTCAACGTCTCGACAAGTTGTTCACTATTTGTATAACGCTTGACGTTCATTTTGAATGCTAATCAGCTTTCATTGTATATGAACAAAGATTTCAATCCACAGGGGACTTAACTCCGTACAATTCAACCACGGTTCTGGCAAAGGGGAGACCCAAGTATGATCGAATCTACATCCAGAAGCAAGGTTCGATGTCTATTACTTATTTTATCTCCAATAATACGGACACGCTCTATAACGAAGCGGTTGGGTGGAGGAAGACCAGTGGTAATTAATTCCATTTCCCCATATAGTGTAGATTGTCTAGATTCATCATTATCTTTCCACAGATGTTGGTCCTATCAGACATCGCATTACGTCACTTCCCGCACCACCGTATATTGACCTTTTGAGTTGGACCAAAAATATCGCTAGTATGGACTCCATTGATTTATGGTTAACACAAGAGGGCGAATGAGAAGTCGAGTGGTCTGTCTAGTAAATCTACAAAAAATCTCGCTCATCTCCAGTGTTCTGACTGCTCTTGAATTGCCTTTAGATGTATTATTTATACCGGCCACTAATTAATTTGCTGCACTCCCTTTCGTAGACCGTACAAGTACAGAAATCGGGCTACAACACCAAATAACCATCGTCGAGAAAAGGTTCATGCGACTGTTAAAATATTTTGTTTTGAAATCTGAAAAAATAGATATTTAGCTCGCTATGTTATTAGACTATATATCAGATTAAGAATAAACTACTTTAATTTACTCTTAAATCGGGGTACAAAAAAATTAAAAAATTAAAAAGCTGTTCTTTCATTTTCTAATGAAAGAATGTTACACGTGTATTTATTTGCACATGAAGGCATTTGACTATTTCAGCCACCCACTACACACTTAGATCTATATTTATAAACAGAAACAAAAGCCAAATTTTACTTTCAACAGACTGCTTTCATTCATGCTTTGCAATGATTTGTTTGTTTTCTTTCTATCCCACACCTTTAATAATGAGTGTGCAAACAAAGGTAAATGCAGCATTATTAACTGACGTCAGCTGGACCAACTCAAGATACTTAGTATCCAATTTATCCCTCCCACTTCTAGATGCTGAAGAAAAATAAACAAAACCACAGCCAGTGATTCTGCCAAAAGATTTATACTGATAAAAGCATCTCAATTTGAAATTTTCAAAAGAAGATCGATGAAAGTGAATTGATTTCAAGTCACTTTATACATTTAAGGTATTTTGAGGTGTTTATGTTTCGTTAGGGTGCCCATTGTGAGCGAGAAAGAGGCCCAGCTAACTTTAAATGGATCTTTTTATGACGTGCAATCAACGTGAGAACGATCAGGGAATTTCCGGACGCTACGTCGGGTTAAAAACTATCTGTATTTATTCCATCGGGGCGACTTCCGGTTTAAACACAGCTCTTTTAGAAAGAAAAGAATGGAATAGTATTATTCCGCGAAATCCATATATGTTGTTGGTAATTGCTTCATTATTTACTGTCTGCGAAAATAAAGAAATCGTTAAAATAGATGACAATTTTATTCTTCGTGTATGAATGTTTATTAGTTCCAATCTTTAATGCACTTTTTCACGAAAGCAACTTATCCTATTGCTCTTAAAGACATTCTTGTTTTGGTTTCTTGTTTAAATTTTTTACAATTGTTTCTAGTGAATTGAAATCAATGCTATGAAAAGCTAAAGTTCAGAGAAAAAATTATGTTTCTAAATAACCAGTTTATCCTTTTTTTGATGAAGAAAAAATTGTGTTTAAATAATTGATGACGATAGTTGTAAATGGTAATAGTGACTGCGCGCCTCTTGTACACCTATATTGCGCGCGACTCCAGTTCATCAGTGTAAGAGAGTCTCTTTGGGATATTGGCTGTTGAATTAATTATGATGCTGCCAAACGCCATTGTAAAGATGATTCCATCGTTTTCGCCATTCAAAAGAAAAATATATTGAGTTATCATTAAATCGACGAACTCTGTCCGAGGACGGGCCGGACCAATAAAACGAGGCTTGCATTCGAATGGTTGTGACATTATGCATTGGACTTAAATATTCTTGCGCAATTTACACTATGCTTCCTGGTATATTTTTTTCTGCAACGAGAATTCAAATTAAATGAAAAAAGAGTCTGAACACGCGTTAACGTCAGGAATTATAAAACGTGGTCTTCTGGCAAAACTTTTCTCTGATTTTTGCCGATAATTGTTGCAGTGTCTTCTGGTGCAATGCCAAAGCAATGGTGGTTTTTTTTACACCAGTGATCATGATGTTAGAACACGATATTTTGCCATGACAATTGTTGGATCACCATAGTTTCCTTTATGGCCATTTGATATTGCTCTTCACAGTGAAGTGCGTAGAAATTTAATTAACCTTGGAATTAAATTATTACCAGTGGAATCATGAATAAATTGGACGGTTTAATAGAGGTTCTAAGACTTCGGGATATAAGGTAAAGTATATTCGCTTCAAAGGAATAGTTAATTTACCGTAATTCAACTCATTAATTTGTTCAGTAATTGTATAAGTGGTGCATGATAAAATTTTCAATGGATAAACCGGGATTTTTTTTTACCATGGATGTAAATTTAGCTGTTGTTTGGTACAATGTAACATAGATTACATGTTCATCGTTTTGCGGCTTAGAATTTTCATTATTCTGAAAATATTAGATGTTTGGTTGGTTACTGAAATTGATTAAAGACGTTCGGGACTCGCATTAATGGGCCGAGAAGGGAAAGTAAGCCGCTTAGCTCTTCTTATGTAAAACCGAGCGGACATGTAGAGGGAAAATAATATAATTCCCTATCTGTCAAACTTCTTGCAGGTATCTCTCAGCGTGACCAAAAGCGCCATCTTTGTGGCATGTTTGCTAATTAGTTGGTATAATCTGTTCGAAGACACGAAGTTATAAAATGTGTGTTCTAGTTTATCTTGATCGCAAAGACCCAGAGAACATACGCAGTGACAACCTTGTCGTATTAAATTCATTTTCCTTCATCAACATAAAACACTGCTAGCTTATGAAGTTTTCCGTGGGGAAAAACAGACAATTCAATCTAATAAAAATGGAATATTGTCAGGCGAAGTTCTTGTTTCCATTAAGACAAAAACATGTTATCGCAATTAGGACAGGCTAATTTTCAATATGATGTTGCACAAAACATCGTAATTCTAAACTTCGATGTCGTCGACGTCGGTACTGTGGTATAATGTTTAGTTTTCAGGGCAAGTCTTTAACCAAGGATAATGAACAATACTACACAGTAATAGGGAGCTAATGAACTTGATAAAAGTTCCAAAGCTAACAACAAAGAAAGTTACAGAGTCCCGGACCTACACGAGACCCCTCGAGACTTTAGCTGTCGTCAGAGTAAAAGGCCAACATTTGCATTTTACCATTTTATGTCAGCACATTTCCCTATCTTTCATAAAAATGAACATCAATATAAAAGATTGGCTTTGAATTGATGTTGACAATAAATAAAATAAATTCTCTAATTGTGTACTCTAAAAATCAGCTTTAAAAAGGTTGTACATAGTTGTGGAGGACATAGGTCTAAGATACGATAGTTTATATGAGGCAAGGTACCCTCACGGCGTTATTGCTTACGTAGACATATTATTTTCACAGCGACAATGACTGTTTTAGAAGATATATTCGTGACATCGTGACATTTTATCGATGATTTTCTACCCGCAATACACCATTTTTGATATGAGACTGTCCTGATTATTTTCTTTTCAGAGTTTTCAAAAAAGACGCCGAGGAGAAATCGTTTGTGAAATACGATGAACTGGACGAGGCGTACTCCGAGGAAGAGGACAAGAAGTCTCGTTTCCTTGGTTACTGTCCATCGTGCACGTGTTGCCGATGTCTCGCACAGCGCTACCTGGTGGCGATACTAAGCTGCGTCGGGTTCCTGATCTCGTTCGGTATTCGATGTAACATGGGGGTAGCCATTGTAATGATGACCAAAAATAATACGTACGATGACGACGATAACCCGACCCCTGCACCGATCCTCGTGAAAGATGGAAACTCCACTTACTATAACAGAACGGTAGAGTAATACATGTCATAACCCCCTCCCAACCCTGAAAATAAAAACAAAAAGAAAACCTCAATGCAAAGCAAAAAGAACCAATAATACAAATTTTTAAAAAAGCTACAGTACTTTAAACTGAAAATCACAGTACATATAAAAAAAGAAAGCCACAATACATAAAAAATGTACCCCTGTATCTTCTTAATTGAAACAGACCTAGACTCAATGACAGTATTCTTATCTTAACCGCCTCTCCTAAAATACATGTATATTTGTTATTCAAAAAAGGGCCATGATAATCAAATTCAAACTGTAGAAAATTTCTTTAGCTTGAGCTCTAACTTTAAAAAAAAATGCTTTTGATTTTGAACGACGTTTGCTAAAGATAAAAATGTTTTTGATATTACGTGTTTAAAAACAAAATGATGGTGATTGTTAAAGATATCATGAAAGCCGATGCCTTTGAAAATTTTAAAGTACAACAACCCAAACAAATTATAGTGTCATTTTTCTCATCAATGATAAATTAAGATCGATTAATAGGCCTTAATATGATACATTGAAAATCGATATCTCTGATCTAATGCTATCGATACATCACATGTCATTTTTGCCCAATAAAACACAATCGGATGCGGGGGGAACGTGGTGTTTTATTCTTTACCGAGATTAAACACGTTAGTTCCATCAAAATTTGTTTAATTGATTTTTGTTATTTTTTTGTTTAACTTGGGCTACAATCGATATGCTATCTCTTCCATTTACTTTGAGGGTTGCATCAATTTGAATTTGGCATCATAATGCAGGTTGGGGGCCGATATTTTCTCAGTAGCTTTCGCGCCTTTGTCCTAACATTGACGTTTAGATTGGGAGATGGAATATAAAGCTATTGACCGTAATGACACCATGGTAATTGTCCTCCAAACGATCTCTGCATATTTATTAGGAACAAAAATACCTATGATTTACCGTACGATCGATACATTATACACAGAGTATATTGTTCTTTTTACACAAAAGATAATGACTGCATTTTGTTTTTGTCTGATTTTATATTAATCTAGTAATTTAAAAGACGTCTTTCTCTTGTCACTTCTTGAAATTCAAATTGCAATTTAAGCTTTATTTACGATTTAAGCTACAAAAAGAGTGGTTTTAATTCCCCTTTTTATACACACATTCAAATAAAACTTTTCTTTTTAATCATTACTTTTGCAATGTTATTGGCTTTATATATTATTCTTTTTACGAATAATTGATACTCCAGAAAATTATGTATTTGTTTTATTTCCGACCTTGAAAATGACAACGCAGAAAATGATACATAAGTCTAATAACAATCATTTGATGTTGACATTGTTAGAGAAATGTAGAGCATGACCGAAATAAATAAATACCCCGCAACATGAATGATTAATGTAATGACGTCACATTTGTTCATTTCTCACTTTCCCCGAATCCTCTGGTGAAGCAGAGACAATTCAGAATAACCATCAGCCTGAGTTTTTATTACCAACATGATTACTAAATTTATTATTTTTATCGGTAAAATAATGACATCTTCTGACCAGAGAAAAACAATTGGGATCACCCCACTCTATTATAAGTCGTAATGGTGAATGCAGGAGCCATATTAATTGAATTCGGTATTTGTAGAAAAAGCACTTAGTTCAAATATATGAGAAAATCGATAGCATTTATAAAGTCAGGCAAATAATTTTCTGGTACATATTTTCCCCTGAAGAATTAAATATTGATTGAAATGGGTAGGTAATACCATTAGGGGCTGATGGTTGTAGTCATGCTCCGGGAAAGCGCCTCCAACGGTGTCAATTGTGACACGAACCAAGCATCTCCAAGAAAACTCGGCTCATTGTATCTGAAAGTCACAAAAAATGTCCACGATGCACCAGTGGCACTTATTGCCCCAAACGTATCGAGACTAACCAATACCAGCTTGCAGAGATGTATTAAAGCAAAGCCTATTCTGCTTCCACAATGGAGTATTAAATTAAACGAAAATAAAGAATTTCTAAATAAATCAATTAGAAATATCATTTTTATAATTTTTCTTGTATATCAATCAACATAAGTTTTTCTGTTTTATACAAACATTTAACGACTATAAAAAGCCCTGTTATTTTTGTACAAACTATTCCACTTAAAATCATATCTACAGATTCTACTTCAATGTATTCCTACTCCATCCCTTTCTGGACTACTTTTCCAGGGTCCTTCTTTACCACACCTTCCTCAGTTTTTGTGGACACCAGAAACTATTGGGATAGTGGACAGTTCGTTTTTCTGGGGATACATCGTGACCCAGATACCTGGAGGTTACCTGGCGTCAAGAGTTCCCGCCAACAGGTAACTCATACCAATTCACAAAACAATATGACGTATTTTTAATTTGTTTTGACCAAAAACAAAAACACAGTTTTATCAAGTCATATGCGTACTTATTCCAACCCCCCCCCCCCACTATAGTTACGTTTTATTGTGAAAGATTCCTGATGTTTTGTGATTCCGATTCCTAGATGTATATTTTACACTAAGCATCTAAAAAGAGTTGATTTTGCAACAGAAACCTTTCATTCTGATATAACCAATATCTTTCGAAATGGCAATCATTTGACGGTCTATGAACAAATTACAACGCTGCAAGCTTTACTGAGAGTTTTCGTCAATGAATGATGATTCTTTGGGGGTAAATTTCATGTTGGCATCATTCATTTCAAAGCATCTGGTTGTTACTAATTCATGTATTTCTGCAAGTCAGTTGTGTGGCAATCTACAAGTAATCAGAAATACAGTTAATTTCAGGAGCCCGACGTTCCTTTGCTTGGTTATTGGATATTTAATATTTACGTACCACCTTTACCCCCGTCCTTGCAGAAAATGTGTTGGTTTAAAATATAGAACTAAAATTGTTGTTATGTAACTTTTCAGAATATTTGGTCTAGCCATAGGAATTTCCTCATTTCTTAACATCCTATTGCCTGGGGCCGCACAAGTTCACTATGGTTTGGTGATGGCGGTTCGAATCCTGCAAGGGTTGGTAGAGGTATGTGAACCCAAAAAAAATTATTATTGTTTAATGTTTTGATTTTTTTTTTGGGGGGGAGGGGTGTTGGTGGATGGTTTAATCGTGTCTCAAACAGTGGTAAAACTTGAAAACTTTGCAAGCTCAACCTATTTGCTAATGTATGATATTCCAACCTGAAAGCGATACATTCATGTCTGAAATACCAGTTTAATGCTGGTATCAGTTTCATCGACATTGATTATTTAAGTTCATCTTAGTTATTGGATGCTCGTAGAACTTTCAATCTTTGCTTGCTTACTAGTCCCAAGAGTCCGAAACCGTGACTAGATTAATTTTAAACAGTTTATGATATATATGGGACGTACTGGTGAATTAACTAGAATATGCTACGTGGATCTCAGAAGAGATCATTCGTAACCTGAAAACAGATTATTGGGGGTGAAAGAGAAAAATGGAACTTAAAGGAAAAACGAAAACATACGGTATACACTAAAACACATATAGAAATATTAAAGGAACCAAGGAAAATGCCAAGATGAGAAAAAAAATTGTTTTAACTTTTCTCGATCTGCTCGATACTTCTGAAATATACATGAGCGAGTCAGTTTTATTTACATTTCTGCATGACGAAAGATTAAAGTATCAAGGTTCCATGCTCTGTAGTAAAATGCAACATGCAGAATATAAATGGACATTATCTACAGAAAATCAGTCGGCTTTCATGCCTTTAATATTTTGCTAGGCTAATCCACACAAAACCAATCTCCATAATTAATCAATGTAAACAAATATATCCTATAAAAATGTGGAATAATTTGTCTTTATTTCGCTACTCAGAAACAAAAATCAATACATATGTTACAGTCATGAGAAATATAACCAAAATAAATCAACAATAATCATCGGTTAGGAATTCATATAAACGTTGCAAAAAGATTTTACACGAATTGCTATTACAAATATATATAAAGCATTCAAAATTAACTTTAACCATGATAGTAATCTAATGATAACCATGATAGTATTCTAATGATAAGAAAAATATTATTTTGGTTAGAGTATAAAATTCATATGGCTTTTGATGCTGATTTTATCTTCAACACTTGAAGGGAGTAACCTATCCCGCCTGTCATGGTATATGGAGACATTGGGCCCCGCCCCTAGAGAGGTCAAGACTGGCTACAATATCCTTCTGTGGTAGGTATCTTGTACAGTCTTAGTTTCTAATAAAAAAAAGTCTGTACTTTATATACTTATATACTTAAAAAATGCAATAAACGTCAATAACATCCACTAATAACAGTGTTGGCTGAAGTTTGCTTAGATAAATGACTGATGAATATAAATGACTGGTGAATTAAAAAGTACAAGCGACATCAAGTAATAAAGGGTTTTGTCTGAGCTGATATTCCCCTGATGAATATATAAATAAGATAGAGGTGTTTGTCTTGAAGGTTCCTACGCCGGGGCTGTCCTGGGAATGCCACTGTCTGGAATTCTGACCAAAAACCTTGGCTGGCAGTCTGGCTTTTACGTATTCGGTGAGCAGTTTTTTTTTCAAATTGACAGACGTTTATAACTTTTACGTCTATGGTTTTTAATTACCAAGTTCATCACAGCATAGAAGTCACAGGAACCTCGCCATCAGGGAAAGATATTTTGTGACCACATAAAAAGAATAGCAACTAAAGCAAAAGTAGAAAAACTATCAAAAGTTTATATAATCAGAGGATTATTTTGAGTACAGAGATTGACCTCCAAAAGTTATCATTTTGAAGATTAAGAAAGAAAACAAATGTCAAATGGCCTCAAAATATGACTCATGCGAAACTGGAAATAAAGATCGCCAATCTAATGTAATCCTAATACAAAGATAAATTATTATGAAGTGTTGATCAGTCAAATACCATAAAATATTCAATGTACCTGAAGTTTCACAATACATGTAATTGCTTAACTCAATATAGTCTTGATAGAAATCATCTCATATTAAAAAAAGTTAATACAAAGATTATGTTCATGCAACTCTATCAGAAAATTGATAGAAAACTTGTCCATCAAAACCAAAATCCTTCAAAACACAATATACATATTGTGGTCACAATTTGACAGTACTGATTGACTATTGCAGGGATTATCGGGATGATCTGGTGCATTTTCTGGATGATCTTCTCCTTTGAGAAGCCGTCCACTAACCCACACATCACACAGGAGGAGAGGATCTATATAGAGACCTCTATCGCCGAGTCAGGCTGTTTAGTGGACAGGGTATGTATGAAGGCTTCTCTTATGTCAATGTAAACAAAGAAAAAAATAAAATATCGATAACTATGTATGGTTTATAAACCTTAACACGTGCTTTAATTCAATGTGTGGATTTGTGAACAATTTTTAAAACAATAGAAATGTGTTATTGATGAAATGGAAACGTGTGAGAATTTGCTAAATGTAATAAGTATATTTATATAAATATATTCTTTCATTTATCAAATTAAGTATCGGATCCCTTTCAAAGGACACTTTACATAAAATATTAACGTTAACAACAAGAACAGTCATTTTTAAATTGTGAACACTTTTGGAACTTATTTTCATTTTTTATGTGAAATATGTTGAATGTGGTATCGAGTAGAAAATAGCCTATGGTATTTATAACAGCCATCTTTATTGAATTTGTCACTTTGGCGGTGCTTAATTTTATCGCATTATGAAACTTGACTTCCCTTAACATTTACTCAAGCCGAAAAGTATTGAACCGTAGGGTAACACGGGTCTTCTTTTTCCCCAGAGTCTTTCAACAGCCCATATTTGATTTAGTTAACAAACCATTTTCCTATTTCGGTTCGATCCAATTCTATGCAAAGGCATTACTGTTGATTTCATGTTGATTCAATGGCCCCACAAGGGGAAACATTTCCTTCTTAATTTAATCTAACTTAGAATAATCAGAACCCATCTGAAAAAAGCATTTGCCGATGGTGAAATGGAAAAGTTAGCGTGAATAAGTCTCTATGGACTTTTTCCAAACGTAGAGCTAATCAAAATTTCTCTCTGAATTGCTAAACCTTTTTTGAAACAAGTCGTAGATCTGGTTTAAATGGGCGGCGGAACGCCGCAGGGGCAAATTAAGGAATCTCTCTGGATGTGAAACTTCTGGTTTATTTGATATTCACCGATTTATGATTTTAAGGTTAATACACATTCATTACAGAGCTACCTGGTTTTCGTTTGATCGATTTAAAGATTTTCTCAATAAGATACCGATATGGTATAGTAATCCATGCATAATATAGAAAATTAATTCGGGGTCAGGAATATATATCAATTATCAGAAAACCCCCCAATCTGATTAGGAACTCATTAGGAAACAAGCTGAACGACGTCAACTATCATAATAATATCGAGGGTGCTTACAGGCGTAATTGTGATGAACCATCTGAGCATTAAACAGGTATCTCTCATACACCTGTACATCCAATCATCTGTAGTATGTACTAAACATGGGAATGTTGGTGTATGAAATATCTGATATGCGCTGAAGTCATAAGAAACAAGATATGTTTGCAACATAGATGTTCTTTGATCCCGACATTGGTATCAACTAGACATCGTTGAGATGTTGACAATCTCATCAAAGGGACCCGCTTAAATAATGAGCATTAGGATAAAAAGCATTTCAGAAGATTTTGCTTTGACCTTAAATTTTCCACTAAGCATAGGACTTAAATCAAAGCTCACTGTAAATTTTTTTTCCTACAAGCAGTCTGGTTTGATCTGGGCAAGTTTATGAAAATGTAAAGTATTCTATGGTCTAAAACTAGATTTTATAGAAATCTGCTATGACCTTCACATTTGACCTTGAAACTTGGTTGAAAAAAAATAATTCACTGCAGCAAAATTCGATGGGAATGTTGGAACTTCACATGTCTCCTATTACAAGGTTTTAGGTTAAAACAAAATTAAAAAGGTACTAAGAGTTGCAAGTTTCTCGACTTATGGTAAAAAATGTATATTTGCTTCAGCAGTCGATCTTAGTAGACTAAATCAGTCCAGACAAAAAGAGTATGACAGGTACATACATGGATAAAGTGAAATGATGGTCAGTGTCAATCAATTTCTGTTTTTACTGTTACAGGACATGAAGACTTCCTGGTTTAAGTTCATCACCTCTATGCCGGTCAAAGCCATCATAGTAACCAATTTCTGTTTTTACTGTTACAGGACATGAAGACTCCCTGGTTTAAGTTCATTACCTCTATGCCGGTCTATGCTATCATAGTGGCCAATTTTTGTCGGAGCTGGACTTTCTACCTGTTGATTATTTCACAGCCTATGTATTTCTCGGAAGTGTTTCATTTCAATGTGACAAAGGTAGGGCTATCAAAATTTAAGTTATTTGATGAATTGATAATACATATGATATTGAAATTATTTCAAGTTGTGCTTTATATGATATAGCAACGATATTGCAAATTCTAGTATAACTATTTGTACATACCAAACGGTTACGTTTAGTACTAAGTAATATATTCAAGTTTAAAAAAAATCTCGTTGCCCTCCGGTTAGGATTAAAAAAGGTTCATATTGTTTAAATTCTGACAGAGTATATCCTTTGAACTCCTGAAATAACACTTTTTAAGCTTATAACATTTCATATTAGCTAATTGGCCATTTTCCAATAAAAGTGAACATTTAAAGAAAGACCAAGAACATCAATCAATCAATCAGTCAGTCAATCAATCAAAAAATCTATCTTTGATGTGTAGAGTGGGGTTTTATCGGCTCTTCCTCACCTTGTGATGGCAATCATCGTTCCCATTGGTGGATTCATGGCAGACAAACTCAGGCAGCGCCTTCTGACGACCACAACTGTCCGCAAGATCTTTAACTGTGGCGGTAAAAGCATTATGTCAAACTAATATTGAAACAAGGAATAGATTGAATTTAACGCATGGATTTCATTTTGAAATGCTAAAAATGAAAAATATGTATTCAGTGTGTTTTAAGATGTATGATTTCAACATTAACTTCATTTGCGAATACGAGCATATTTATATGTTGACAATTTAACAGACCTGCAACCTTGTTCATGTTTTAAAAATCGGATATCAAAATGTTCTTTCTGACTGTTAATTAAAATCATAAAAGGAACAAATATTCATCCTCAAAAAACTAGACCCGCTAAATAGACTTATAATCGGATTGACAATTCTTTCTTAATTACTAAGTGAAAGTGTACGTTGTACGGTGACGTTTTTTTTACAATAATAATTTGTACATGTACATGTATTACTGGTATGTTACATTACTACAGTTCAGGTGGCCTAATGTTGACAGTATTTTACAGTATTCGGTGTAGATTGTTATCATCATATCTAGTATTCAGTAAACGATATGCAATTCCTCTTTTTCATTCGTAACAATAAGTTAAGGATTCAGTTTTAGGCTGGAAGTTACAATTACGATATATATAAGGAGACCTCTTTAGACATTATGTTACAATAATAGAACACGATTTAGCTGTGTGAAACAATAGAGATAAATATAACATTAAACGTTTAAGCAACAATACGGATACAATTTAATGTTATATGTTACAATAAGGAACATTTAAGGTTGTCTACAACACAAAGGATATATTAAGGATGTTTGTTACAACAAATTTTCATTAAATTTTGTAGGTTTCGGTTTGGAGGCGTGCTTCCTTCTCGGAGTCGCAATCACCAGAAATACAACAACCGCCATTGTTTGCCTGACTTTAGCAGTGGGGTCCAGTGGCTTTGCTATCTCAGGTAATGATGCAATAATATTAACAGCTGTGCAGCATTGGCTGAATATCAAAGACAGAGAGCGTTTCAAAGTAAATATTTTCTGTTATGCTATATTTGGATGGGTACTGGTAATCTGGTTTAAACATGAACATCAATTATTATGGTTTTTTAGAGTAGTATCTTTTATTAAAAAATGTCAAAAAAGGAAATTCTATAGAATTTCTCATTTGCTTGGAATTTGTTCTCTATCAAAAAATGAAGAGCTTGGAGGGGACTGTCATCAAAAGAGAATGTTTTGCATAATTTTGTTTGTACCTTGTCATCAAATAAGCATAACAATATGACATTTCCATGAAATCAATTCAATCTCTTTTAAGAGATATGGCATTTGAAATTTTTCGGATCGTTGATCTGAAACTAGAACTAGAATACACCAGGCAATTGTTGTATCTGACATTTAACACATCTTTCCAACCACACATGCATGTGAATGTTCAAACATAAAAGATAAAGTCGCAATGACCAAAAAACACTTCCCTGGGGACATTCACAGCAAATCTGGATAAAGAACTCCGAACAAGCATTCTTTATGATTTACGCAGACGATAATGGCACCAAGCTAATGTTTTGATTAAAATGTGCCGATACTCGGTGCAAAGAATCGTAATTTAATACGATGTTATGTATCATCATTCTGCAGATGAAAGATGGTTTCAATAAAATGAAAAATTAATGACCCTCCCGATATCGTGAGCGGCATCGATCATTCGTAGATATAAATTGCATCAGACACGGTCCCAGCTTTTGTTGTGGTTAGACCTTGCATGCCGTGCCTAAAGGCAATCTCCTAGCTGTGTTTGGCACACTGTAAGAACATTTCATTTGTAAACCAATTATCATTTCCAGAAGTCATTTGCAATGTCATCAGATTTTGTATTTTATAACACCAAAAAGCCTTTGGGAATGAATTTTGTCCAACAGTTAGGGAAAGATGATGACAGTTTTTAAAAAAAAAAAAGAGGAGATTTTGGATAAGTTTTACGATCGATAAATTATAACTACAGCTTAAAGCAAATTATCCATTTCTGGTGTCTTCACTTTTCATTGCCGATATTTTTGTACACGTACCCCAGCTGTAGGTATATCGCTCCCGGTCTAAAAAATTTTTTTTAGACCTGGAGCTACAGACCTAAAGCTACATGTACCTATGCACACTAACCTTACAAAGTTGATAGTGATGATATATTCCCTGTAGAATAAGACATGTCGCCATTTTCATAGTAAGAATAGCTTTTGAATTATTTTTCCTTCAGACAAAATCGATAAACCAGTCCTAGAGCCATTTTTTAATTGTTTGAAAAAAAGCAAACAATTGTGGGTAGTTTTTAATTATTAACATAGCTGAATATTTGAAATATTATTGAGTAAATGTATTATTTATAAAATGATTTATTCACACATTCATTCAAGTTTTTTGACATTATTTTTTTCTAACGTCAAGACTCATTAATATATCACACAATACTACATGTGAATGCAATTAATCTTTTATTATACATTTTATACTAGACTCTGAAGGTGACATCTCTTGATTTCTTTTAATATTGCTAGTAAATGTCACAAAATGGCGGGGAATTATATTGTATCCAAAATAAGAATGCGAGATATACATGTATATCTGTTTGAGTTAATTAAATTAAATATAATAAGAGTCAATTTTGGTCCCCATACATCTTTAATCTTAAAGTATCATTATTTTGTTTATTTTTAGAAAAGTTGACATAATATCTTGTATTGACCGTATAAGACGTCAGAACTGTAGTTATTTGTTCCATCCAATCAAAAGGGGTAAAAAAATGTTTATTTTTCTTGATTTTGTTTTTAGAGGCAAATAAACAAAACTGAAAAACAGGAACAAAATTCACATCCTCTATTTGTACAAAGTAGTCCTCTATCACAAGCATTTGACGTAAAAATATTTCTTTTAATAATAAAAATACAGCAAATTGTCTTAATTTATTATTAAAAGAAATATTTTAACGTCAGATGCCTATGTCCTTTGAGTTAAATATAAAAATTAAAATAATATCATTGACCGAGATTCAAAATGTGAACTTGATTTGGACTCTTGCACGTCGCGATTAAGTTAGATTTAGTGTCTATGTAGTGGTATTTCGAAATAAAACCCGGGATCAGAGTTCAGACAATGTCTGTCTCGTTCTGATAACTACTGGCGGATCAGTGGAACCGTTCCAGAAACAAGCTACCGCGCATATTACTGTAATCTTCCCTCAGGCGACTTACCATTTCAACTCCACCAACTCGTTTTATTTTTGTCTTATAGTCATATTATATCAACGTGTTGATTATGTCACTTTTCCTATTCTCTGTGATTTATTCCGGAAATAAGCGAATATAGCAAGCTATTCAGCAGAGGTTTTTTATTTTGATATAACTTTCCGTACATGAAGGTGTAACCCAAATTCCTTTCAATGACAGACATTCCGTGGCATTGAACGAAGAAATTTACCTCGAGCAAAACGGCTTTATTACCGAAGTAATAATCCAACAAATGATTTATTTTATTTAAACAATGTTAAATATAACAAAAAAAAGCGTTAGCAGTGAAAAAGTGGCTTAAAACCAAATTAATAATGAATGTGATCTTGAAATTTTCTGTGTTTTTATTCATTTATTATCAGTAAACGCTATTTTATTCATATCGTAATTTTTGTTTTATGGCATGTTGTAACATTTTTACTGATATCACCCCCAACAAAGAGACATACAAGTACATCATTAGTCAGACAGTATCTGAATAGGTCAATCAGTAAGGATAATGCGATTATCCAAACATATCTATTGATTGGTTGAAAAAATGCCGAATACAAATACAGTAAAACACGGTTATAGCGAACACGCTTATAATCAATTGACGCTTACAGCGAAGTGATTTTCATTCCCCGTGACTTTATTTTGTGTTTTAAACTTAATGGATAAAACAAATAACGTTTATAACGAAGCAAAGTCGGCCGTCCTTGGTACTTCGTTTTAAGCGTGTTTACTGTACAATTCTTTATATTATGTGAAAAGCATTCAGATAGTTTGATGCTTATAACCATTACATTTATTATGATGATAAGAACACTGTGCAGTAGATCTGTCACCTTTTTAAAAGTCCCCTCGTTCTTTTTTACAGGTTTCAATGTGAACCACCTGGACATAGCTCCTCGCTTCGCCAGCATTCTGATGGGTCTCTCCAATGGGATCGGTACTCTCTCAGGCATGCTGTGTCCCGTAGTGACGGAACTTTTGACCAAAAAGGGGGTAGGTGTCCATAGCAGCTGATGGTTCCCAAAATGTTTTCTTCAAAACGCACATTGCATGTATATATGAATAAGGACTGAACTAAGACTCCTTGATCTTTAATATATTGAAAACTTTTATTAAAAAAATATCAATACTTTTAATTGCATTGCATTAGATTATTTGTAAAATGTTTGTAAAAGAGGAACATTGTACATAAAACATGTATCCATGTCTATACATTACATGTATGGCGTATAACTTCATTAAAAATTTTAAAATACCGCTTTAACCTTTCGGCTAATGATGCATTTGAAGTCAATCGCAAAATAAGCATTACAGTGTGTATATCTGTATTTATCTATTTTCGACTTGAAAAATATATATAAACTCTTTGAATCACTCCTCCAGAATTTGAAATCGTCACGTTGTACTAATTTTGGATTATCAATAGCAATGTATAAGGCAGACTGAGCTATTAACAGCTATAAAATCAAAAGTACCCATTAAATCTTATTAATATTAAAAAAAAACAACCGTTACATTAGTGCAATTAAGGCAGTGGGCGTTTATCAACAGAGCCCAGAAAAGTATGTAACACGTTTTTTGCAGTCATAATTAGTACTTAGTACTTAATCAGTCATACTTAATCTAATTATACATTTACATAATATTTTTTTTATATTTTAGACTGCTGATGAATGGCAAACAGTTTTCATTATCGCAAGTGTAGTTCACTTCCTGGGGATCATATTTTACGGAATCTTCGCCTCCGGCGAAAAGCAACCCTGGGCGGAACCGCCGGAAGAAGATAGGTGGCGCCCGGAAGACACGTTGAAACCAGAGGGTTCTGGGAAATTGTTTTCTTATGGTGCTTTCCATGGATTAGATAGCCAAGCAGACGACAAAATGAACGGCGGGGTTATATCTAATGGACATGTAGGAAATAGCAGCACCGGGAACGGGGAATATGGCGGCTTCGATAAGAGTGAGGAATATTACAACAACGGATACGGAGGGGATTATGGGAAGAGAATGTCGTTTGATGCGCCGTTATACAGCACTAAAGAGGAATTAGTACAAGTGCAGTCCAAGGATAGCTATTTGAATGACAAAAGAGATTTATAATATTTGTGATATTATTAGGTTAAGCGTGTGAACTGGACTCATTGATTCATTGTTCAACAACGACCATGTCGCTATTACATGTATATATACTACGTCATCTCATACACTAGATCTTTACAGTTTAACGAGGTGATTGTTATAGTTTACAGGTAGAGAACACACAGTCTGTGTTGTAGGACGTTATTTATGTTTAATTTGCAATTATTGTTAGTTAACATTTTTCCTAAAAATCATAATATACTGAAATATTTAGATTATATTCAGATATTTGTAGTTAAAAGACGTACTGCAAGTATGACTCTTTACGACATTATGCATTGGTTATTATATATTTAAAAGTTTTATACATGTTTTAAGTTAAATTATAACTTTAAAATTGCATATTGTATCTCCAAGATTTTCCCCCTGATATTATTGTATGTATACGTAGCAGGACAATACACATCTGTAACTAATCAGGTTTTATCTAATATTCACATTTTTATGTTAAATTGTTGAATTTTAATCCCAAAATTGAATGTTGAATTTTGGAATGTTATGCAGTTTATATAACATCTTATTAGCACAAATACAAATGACTTGTACACATGTATGCATAAGTTTGTGATAATGAACTTAAATATAATATTAATTAGGTCATGCAGTTTCTTAATCTGTATTAATAAAACTTAGCAATTTGTAGGATTTGAAAATTATGCATTCTAAGAATTATATCAATATTATGTGTATAGATATAGAATATGTACAATGAAAAAGTTGTTCAAAATTGGCAATCAAGTTAAGCTGTGATGCATTGTTAGAAATTGATAAATATTTGAAGACCGTTAGATACTGAGAATTATTGATTAAATTTCAATTAATGTAAATGTTTTATTTAGAAATAAGAATGAAGTATACAAGCATCAGACACAATTTGAATTTCAACAAATGACTGATGAGCGTTTTTGACTTGTATAGTCAACCAAATAAGTAGGCTAAAATTTATTTTTGTAAAATACTTTCTTCAAGGAAAGGGATACAATTTTAGAGTTATTCGTTAATGATGCGTTACTTTGTTCATATTTGTTTACATAAAGTAGAATGTGTGGTTATATAAATGTATGCAGTAAAATCTTTTGTTTTAATGCAATAGGTGTTATTTATGTTGTTTGTGATTAACAAGAAGTTCTTTTTGAACGAAAAAATGTGTGTTGCAGTATAAGCAGGCACGATAAAAAAAATTCCCGAAGCTCGACAGACCATGAATGTGAAACAAAACTTGTTTAACGAGGGAAAATAATGGTCCATTTATTTCGAGGAGTACTTAAAAAAAATCAAAGTTTAGTTAATGCCAAAAACATGCACGTTATCTTTATTCCATTCAACAGTAAGCCTAATTAATATGGTACTCTACAGCTCTATAAATGAAGACATATAAAGTCTTGGTCTTTAACGCGAAGTGCTAAACAAAGTCGTTTGAATAATATGTCGGGTTGATTTTCGTGGAATATACCGATAGCTTACTCATTTTACAATATTTTAAATGTAATGCATATTAACAACGCGTTACCATTTATCCAGACAAATAGTTTTAGATGAGGAATTTTTATGTGACATAGCGACACTAAATTACCTTGGAAATGTTTTAGAACTTTTTCAAAAAAAAAATTGCCATAACTTTATTTTCAACAGTGAAAACAGTAAAACAATAATAAATACATGTGAATGTCTGTCCTCTTGATATTTAACTTTCCTGGAATTTCATGTTCATGTACACCTGTAAGGTAGGTGCAAGCGCGGATCCAGATTTTTTTCCCAAGTGGTCCGAGGGATATTTAAATTTGCCGGGGGGGGGGGGGGTGGGACTGAGGCATACTTCATTAATTTTACTATGTAGATTAAACAAATTTTAAATTTTCCAGGGAGAGTCCGGACCCTTCGAACCCCTCCCCCTTTCTAGATCCGCGTATGAGGTGTACTTGTACATATGGACATGGCACCTATTTTACTCGCCACTTCAATGACTTTAGCTATATGATGATAGTCTTTTTAATACACACATCGCCAAGTGTTTCATATTATGCTCTAGATTAGTATCATCATCAAGACTGTTTAATTTAACAAATCAAAATTTTAAAAAACAATCCATTTATTTAAAGATTTTGCAAAGAATCTCAAAATCGCACATTATTTCGATTGCTGTCTCTTTAAAAATTTAACAAGAAAAGCAAACCTGTTTTCATCGGATTGGTTAATTGAACTGAGAACAGATAAATTTGACAACGTTGGTATTTTTCAATTTAGAGTTATTTCTCTTTACATTTGGCAAATTAAAAAAAAGTGAATGAGAACATATGTCATTGTCTGATCTAGAGATCATGGACCCTTCTGCTAACGAATTGAAGAAGTAAAAAAATCATGATCTATCAAAATATCACAAAAATTTAACACAAATTGAAAAATGTTGATGCACAATTAAATTCATTATTTGATAAAAATTTATATAGAAAAATATTGAAATGAGATGAGTCAAAATGTTTTTTAATATGTTCATAATCTTTTAGTTTGATGAAAGTTTTGTGAAATAATGCCATACATTTAATATATGCATAATTTTTTTTTCTAGAAATTGTGGAAATCTCTTAATTACATACGAGGGTCAGTCAAAAAATACGAAGACATTGTGGCTGTATATCACACATTTTTCATTAAAGTCATAACTAACAGATTAATTTATGCAAAAATACATACTGTATTGATATGATGAAAAGGAATTTTTGTTACCTGATTTTAAAATCAACATGATTTGTCACCACGGCGCAGGGTAACGTTGAAAACATGACGTCAAGATGACGCAAGCAAAGTTAATAGAAATATCCAATCTTTATATCACTCTGAGTCTTTTGTGCTTTTCACCATACAATTTAAATCGGCACTATATCACTTGACATCTAATTTGTCCACAATTGTTCGAAAATCATAAGTTTGTTCCTCGAAGTTTTCTTATTTTTTACCGCATGTCTCTTTGTTTACAGTAAGAACATTTCTGAATGTCAGATGACTTTACAGTTTACAGATATTCTATTCTCTTTCGTACTGTTTGATGTTCAAAATACATTTATCACAACCCCCACAAAATGTGTTAGAGTTAAACACAAATGTTCATATAATTTTTGACTTTTTTTCCACCATTGAGCATTTTCACAGTTTTTATCGGCTTTTTCCCCAAGTTAAATCCATACTGTTTATACTTTTTGTTGCGCTTTGACGTCCGGCGACGTCATTGTTTTTAAGTCAATTTTAAAGAGCACTATATGTCTTTAGTTACTGATATCTGTTCAAAAAATCTATATATCCCGTCATTATGGTACATAGAATATCATAACAATTTTAATTTTAGGTTTCAATATTAGTCGGTTTTAAACCCATGGAGATATTACTTTCAACATAATATGGTTTATTGTTGACAGAACACAAAGTTTGACCGTGCGCCGTGACCTCATTTTTGCAGGATAAAATTCTAAATAATTCTTAGAAATAAAGGATTATATGAACGTTTTTGATTTCAAATTGTTTGAAACAATTGCTAAATTATGTCTACTAAATTTAATCATTATATGACTTTGAATAACATAGATATGGCAAAAAGCTTCGTATTTTTTGATTGACCCACGTATTTTATATATACAAAAGATATAAAAATCTAGTGGTAATGGACCGTTTATGGCATATAATAAACAAAAAATACAGTCGACATTTTGTACAACATACATGTAGTTGAACAGAAACTAAAGGTAAGGTCATTTAACGGGAGTACATTTTGTATTTCAGTTAATGTCATCAAGCAAGTTTCTTCCTCTTTTTACCGAAATTTTAGGTTCTGGGTATTTAGCTTAATATATACATAATGCAATATATGTATATTAATAACATTTTTCAGACATGTATTAATTGCACATTATTTTAGCTCGTCTTCAACATCAAATTTTTACAAAGCATATAAAAAATCCACTAAGTTTTGAAATTTTGAAAAATACTTTAACAAAACAATACTTTTTTACATCATTTTTTATGCTATTTCTCACAATTTAGGTTTTTTAAACTAATTACAACATTGCATCTATATAAAGTTTAAATTTAAAACGTCCAAAATATTAATAGCATTAAAAACGTATTTTCTCTAAACAGATCATAAATAATGATTTCTATGAGATTTAATTTTAGAGTCACACAATACAGCTCGGGTTTATAAACTTTCTTTATCTCTTTCACACACTAAATAAATGATTAAATGAATAATGTAATCAGCAAGTCTATAAGGCTCATTATCGCGGAACCCATCCAAGGTACCGTTTTTCTTGCTGAATTGAATTCGATCAGATCTTTCGTCTATTGACACAGTTTATTTTGTTAAGATTTGGTGAACGTTTTCAATGTTTTCTTTTCGCGGATGTGAACAGGTATTATTTGAAATTAACAAATGGAGGGGTAAAAGATATATGCACTCGCATACTTAATATATTTGTAATTAATTTGGTGTATTGAAACCGGAAAGATTTTCAAGAATTTTTTTTTTTAAATTTAAAGGAATCACGTGTTGAACGAAAAATTGCGTCATTGATAAGATAGAGAAAAGTTCTTTTTGAAAACAAATCAACAATTTTCCAAACAAGTCAGTGTAAGTAGTTGTTAAACATATTTTATTTTAAATCAAATTGATGAATAAAACAGCTGACAATGTAGTTGTAACGTGCCCATACGCATTGATCCGCCTCTAGAGTTCAACATTCCCAACATTTGTACCAGTGACATTGGAGGGATTTCGGTCGGTGCGTTTTCGTGGGGTATTACGGTGTAGATACTGTCTTTGTTTTTCGAAGAGCGCCGAGGCATGACGAACGACGCCAACTAATAATGGTAAGCTTTGGAATTCCCTTGTATATGTTCATTGTTTCTCGCCTTTTACTTTTATGTAACGACATGTGAAACTTATCTAAATGTTCTTATTTTCAAAAGAGAGAATGTTTTGTTTCGTGTGAAAAACTTGTTATATGTGATTGAAATCTTCCTTTCAAAGACTACAATAGCCCGACTAGTCGCGTGTTAGAAATTACGGGTTCTTAATGAACCTTGATAAATGGTTCCGTGCAAAAGAATTGGACAATGGTTTAAAAGAAATTTTAGCCTGCTATATCTGAAAAATTTTGACAGTGTGTAAACGGGACTTTTACAAAATTAAGATTAGTGTGTAAAATTCTAGTCATTCCTTTCTGATGTACAGAGACGTATGTAATATTCATTGAACTTTTTAAAAAAATCACAAAACAACAACCAACAACAAATAAATCCTAATTTGGTCGATCCTAAAAATCTTACATGGACCAAATCAAATGGAAAAGTTGTTCTCTTTATTGTACCTGTACAATGATAATGTTAGTGTGAAAAGAACTTTATCAGAAGGTAGTTTGAGCTAATTTCCTGTAGCTTATTCTGTTCATCCACATTTCACAAAACTTCCAGGAAGGTTATATTTGAGCTTCTGGTTACTTTTCTAAATATTACTCAAATTGAATCGGTTTTAATCTCCATTACTGTAATATACACACACTAAAGTCTATACAATTGTTGGGCATGAAAAACCGAAACATTTACTTAACTACATGCATCATAAAAAACCCCGATTGATAGATATCGATCATTGTCTGTATTTTAACTTGTCTGAACAAATGAACCTGTTAACATTGTGTAAAGGGGATTTAAATCTCTGAAGTAAATACAGGGAGTCCATTATAGAGTTAACTTGATCCGCCCCCTTGTAAGAACTTGGTGAGGGAAGGAGTGTAACTACAACTCTCTCTATTTCTGCCTGAATCTATCCTTTGTTATAAGAGATAAAACATTTTTATGCTTATAAAAATAAATATTCTTTGTATCTTTGTCTGTTCTTGTACGTATATTCTGATTACATACACAATAAAATATAGCGGTGAAACAGACTGGAAAATATCTCTCCTATCCTTGTAAATTGTGAAAAAAAATTATTGTGGCCATGTCCGGCTGCTAACACTTAATATTACCATCGAAAAATTAATCTTGGAATTTGGAATTCGATATTGTTTGCATTTATAAAAGCGATGATAGAAATAAGACAATACAATTTTGTAGGCGGAAAAGAAGGCAAAGAAGAAGAATGGGCCGCGGCTGGAGCTGACGAAGGAAATGAAGGCGGATCTGAGGGAGGCGTTCGATGTGTTCGATGCGGACGGGTCAGGGACCATCGACGCTAGTGAGCTCAAGGTTCGGGCGTCATACACAATCATCTAGTCTAAATATTGTAGTTCACCTCTAACGTTTTCAAAAATTAATATTTTACCAAATATATCACAAAACTTAATATGTATTCTTATGGAGAATGCACAGATCACATGATTGTGGCCAATCATTTTTTGTGAAAAAAAAGTTGCTTAAAAAAGGTCAATATCTAATTATTGCTACATCCTCTTTGACACACTGTTTATTCTTTTTTAATTATTACATAATAGGGAATACTAGAAAAAAAGCCCCCGATTATAGCAGAGAGCTTGATTATATTCTTCTGAACTTAAGTTTTTCAAGGAAAGGACCAAAATCTTAAGGTGGCATGGGCATCTGTTGATAAGGTTAAAAGTTAACTATAGTCAAAATACTTTATCGGTTTTTAATTTTAAAATGTTTGACCAAAAAAAAAAAATGTTTTTACAACTTTTTGGAAAGGTAAAAATTATAAAAATTATGAAAGTCTTAGCGAGATTCAAACTCATGACTAACAGATTCGTAGTCAACTCTCAAACTTATTGCGCTACGGTGTTAGGGAACAGTTTTGGGATTTTTGATTTGTAAAATTGTTCTTAATTTTATTGTTTATTTCGATAGGAAGTACATGTACGTCAAAATATGGACGCATTCCACACCACCTCAATAACTCCGTAATAAATTACACAAAGATGATATTATAAAGGAACTTAGATTTAGTTTTAATATTGAAATAAGATTCTTTTGTTTACCATGTCTTTAAATCTGTTTTTGTTATCTTATTCCTCTTCTTAAATTACGATGCGCAATGTACGCATGTAACACTGGTAAATCTAATTTTGTACATTTTAGCGCTTTTATCCCGAGTTATTGCAATAAATTTATTTAGATATATAAAAGTTTGACATTACATATATCTTTAATATTGACAGCATAACAGGGATAAAGTATGTATATATATATCAGCTAGCCTGGTGTCCATATACTCAATAGCAAGTAGAACTACTGGTACTTGAAAAGTTATATCGCTAAACATATGCAATTATGACTACTTTGATGCAAATAATTTGTCAAACTAAACGTAAGTTTGAATGTTACATGTACGTTTAAAACAACAAAGACATAGACAAAAGTAATTTAAAACAGTTACATACTTATAAAGCCTACAATATACACTTCAACTAACATAGCTCAGAGTGTGACGGCATATTTCAATTGCATTTTTTTTGGAATGGAAATCTAAAACTGTTTGTTCTTTACAGTGTATTTTTTGTTTGTTTATAGATTGCTTTGCGTGCTCTTGGATTCGAACCCAAGAAAGATGAAATGAAGAGATTGATCGCAGAGATTGACACGGACGGTTCAGGTGGATACAATCTCTCTCTCTCTCTCTCTCTCTCTCTCTCTCTCTCTCTCTCTCTCTCTCTCTCTCTCTCTCTCTCTCTCTCTCTCTCTCTCTCTCTCTCTCTCTCTCTCTCTCTCTCTCTCTCTCTCTCTCTCTCTCCATTACACAGTAAAGTTATTGTTGATACGTATACACTCATTGTTGAAAACAAGATCAAGAAATGATAAAAAATATTCGTACTATATATGTACTTTCCTTGTTTATTTGCAAGGTATTTTGGATTTCGATGACTTTCTGACGCTGATGACGAAGAAGATGACAGAGAAGGATGAGACAGAAGACCTACAGAAAGCCTTCTGGCTGTTTGACGAGGACGGTACCGGGAAAATCTCCCGCGCAAACCTCGACCGCGTCGCCATTGAACTTGGATACGACCCTGACAAAATGCAGGACGAACTTCAGGTATATGAGTGAAAACAAACTGCTAATGCGGGGTACACATGAACTGGTTATAATCTATTTACTAAACACATCCCTATACTTTTGAATTTCATTTTATTTGATAGAATTAAGCCTACTTGATACAGCGTAATTCGACATCACCGATGTTTCATCTTTTTCTTAATAGAATTGTCTTCTATGAAATAACAAAATTATTAAAATTAGAGAAGAACATATATATTTTTACTGCGTCCAATCCAAAATCCATTAAGGTGGAATAACACACCTGGAAAAAGTCACTCAAATTAACAGATATTATTTGATTATGAAAGATATAATAATAAATAAACAGTACATATGTCAAATAAGCAAAAATTTTGCAGTTTGGGCATAAAAAATGAATATCTAAAAATTCAATTCAGTAAGTAACAACAAAAGCCCCTGCGGGATTCGAACTTCTTCGGATGTACGGATCACACAAGCCCGGTAATTTATCCACTCGCCTATGGAGTAAGTTACATGTTGCTGTGGATAATTTTTTTTTGATAAAACGAATGTCGTTTCGATCAGAGGTCAGCCATTTTGTGATGATGTGTTATTCCACCTTAAATAATAAAACAGTTTTTAATATCTCTATACAACGGCCTAAAACCCTTATGAATTTTATTTTTAATAAAATGAATGCCGTTTCATATTAATTGAGCATATATCAAATTGAAATGCTTTTTGCTATGTGTGTTCTTTTCCAAGGAAATGATTGATGGCGCGGACAGGGATGGGGACGGTGAGGTGAATGAACACGAGTTCCTCAGGATGATGAAGAAAACATACCAGTGATTCCATTTACCGGAAGGCGGCATTTTACGACAACTGTTTACGACATATAAACACACACCACGTAGATTGCACAACATCTCAAACTGGAATTACCTTATAATTTATTCATATGTACAGTGCCACTAACCAGAATCCATGAAATAAATCTATTGTTGATAAGAAATAACATTTTGTATAATTTGTGCAAGTGGGTGGGTGTGTGTGTGTGTGTGTACAAAGTTATAACCACACTTTAAATGTTCAGATAAAAGCTATATTCAGTGATTGTGATAAAGTGTGACATTTAAGTAAGTGTTTTAAGGAGAATGGCAATCGTCCATGTTAAAACTGAAAAATGTATATTTGAACAAATATAGAAACTACAGTTTAGAGAAATTACTGTGCAAAATTTCTTCTTTGTAATCTCTCTACTAACAAATTAATGTGCCTCTGGCATTAAGTTACAACGTTAAAATTCCAAGTATATATGCATTACAAATCGCCTCTCAATTCAATTTATTCTCTCAAACCATTAACATTCAATGGTTCATGATGTACATAAACATATTTGCGTTAAATAGTAATGTCAAGGGTCTAATAAATTATATATATTATAATACAACATAGTAATACATGAGTCAATAAGCATAAAAAAGAGAGAAAACTAGAGCCGAGCTCGTTGCAAGCAACGAGAAGGTCTTCCGTTACAGCTTCAAGTCGAGACAATCTGATTAAAATCATATCCTTGATCCCCCCCCCCTTGTTTTTCTATTTTCGCTACAAGAGGATCTGAAGAAACCCCATCTTGAGGTCACCCCCTGTTGAACGTTTGTTTATAAATATACATGAGTTATTCTAGCAATCAGAGCAAGTGTTAGAAACGGTAATTCGGGTTACAAACAAAAATGCAGTTGTACGAGGAAATGATGCCACATGTTCGTGAATCTTTCGGTATCAGCAAGTAAGAGATGGAGCATAAGTTGATATTAGACGCCCTTAGGGAATCTAAAGAATGTATTGGCATAACTTCCAAATCATGTAACTGAGGAATGGAACCGACGATTTCATTGGTCAAAGCAAAGTTCACCAGGAGGTGACCTAAAGTTGGGTTTCTTCAAATCATCGTATAGCGACTATAGAAATTTTAATCAGATTGCAAGTCAAGAAAGGATTGTAATTCAGTCTTAATAAAACCACCCCTCTTCTTCTTACACTTGTCAGGGTCAGACAGTTATTGATAGGAGGTCATCTTCACACTACCTTAACTTCTGACCAATCAGGGCTTTAGAAAATCAATTTGAACTCTTCAAAAGGAGACAGAAAAATTAATTCATGCCTATTTTCTATATATTACTGCAACCTCCAGACTGCATAGTATTGAAGAGTTACACTTCTCATAAAACAGATAAAGGCATGTCTGTGATAAGCTAGGGGTATATACATGTATTTAGATTGTATGCAAATTTAAAGGTCATAGAAAGGTGACCTCTTATTGATACCTATCCGACCCCGTTGAGTGTAAGGAGAAAAGGGTGGGCTGTCATTAAACTGGATTGTCAATATGATAATAGTAAGTTCAGAAAACGAGGCTCACTTTCAAAGTATTATTTTCCTACCAGACAAACTCTCCTTTTAACTTATTTCACGGTTATATCAATTTATGATAACTTAAAACACATCTCTTATATGTACATGTATTTAATTATTCCAACCAGAAAATCGATAAATACGTTTACATGTATGTACAACTGATGACAGGATTCAAACTACTGGTATGCCTATATCATAGTGTAATAAACACAAAATCCACTGCGCTGATGCATGGAAAAAAGTGTTATGTTTCATAAACATTTTGATTCCCTATACTCACACTTAAACCTCTACCGCTAAAACATGGAATAGTTTATGTAAAGTGCAGTGTTAAAATTAGAGATTGAAAAGAACACCAATTGTAAATAAACAATAATGCCTTCTCCCATCTGAGGGTGCGCTATTAGTATACGAGACTGAGGTGCTCAGTGGTAGGGATAACTATCCGTATAATGTTTGGCCATACAGGCCTCAGTATTGTTTTTGAAAGGATGAGCATATCTATCTGAAATGTTCACAAGCAAGTAAAAGAAATTCACATATCTTCAAAATCATAATCCGCGGCAGTGGTAGGGGTTGTGAGGCATCTCTAACTTCATTTTTTTTCAAATAGGATTTTGTTTTAAATATCTCAATATTTTTTTTTTGCCTTGAGCGCTCATCTAGAAAGTGTGTGGGGGTGGGGGTGTCAATACCCCAAAATTTAATTTTCTAAATGTAAATTTCAGAAAATGTTGGCAGGGGTGGGGGCAGAACTCCAACTGAATCAAAAATCCCTTTTGTCACTTTTGTGTGACAGGAAGAGAGACCTTTGGTTTACAATTATTTCTATCATGTCACATATATATACATGTTTTAGTTATAATATTTTGGAATTGTTTAAAGATACAATGTCATTTATTTGATAAAAATCATATATTTATGCATACATGTATTAACATGTGACGTGTGAACCTAAAAGTAATCAAATTTGTTCAGTTTTTTACTTGAGTAACAGAAAGGCATAAACCAGCGTTTTGTTCAGAGCACTGTGTACATTGTATATTTAAACCAAACCAAAAGAGATGGTGTGACGTCAAAACAATTTGTTTTTGTTTTTTAAACAAAAGAGTTCTACATAATGTCAACCTCCAGAAAATACGATTTCTCTAACTTTAAAGCTGAACACCGCTCGTAAATAGGCACCGTCACACAGGTACCTGGTATATAAACCCTTCGATTTCGTTACACCCGATTGCACATCTGAAACTTGTGGCCGACGTGTAGTGTTACTTTCGTTGTCTTTGGATTTTTATACATTTAATTCTTATTTATGTGCATATTATGTTTGCAAATAATGCATTGAACAGTTCATTTGATGTTAGTACTCTCCTGGCTTGAAAAAAGTGCGTAAAACTTGATAATTTCATCGCGACCGAGTAACACGGCGAGGCATGATGTACGTCCACACAGGTGAGACCTCTACAACGATATACTTTGAACAGTTAAGAGGTCTGTGGCTTATATAGGGGTGTAGGGAGAGCGGTGCTGAAAGAGAAATATGGCGGAAAGTGCCTATTTACGAGCGGTGTTCAGCTTTAACATTTACAACAATTAATAAAATCCGTCGAACAACACATATCTATACCATTAAATTGTAACTTTGAGAAGTGCATACATTTTTGGGAGGCAACTGTGTCGCTAGTCTGTAAGTCAAGTGAATTATGTCCTAAGGTCTTTTAAAGAAATAAGAAACTGTCAACACTTGCAGTACTCTGATGATTTCTATGGCGACCGGCTGCATTGAATAACGTATTTCATAACTTCTAAACGTGAGAACAAATTTAATTATTATTTAACATCTTTGACTTAAAACTTTAAACTTATATTCAACAATTGACCACTACAGTGAAAGCTCACTTCCAAGTGTATTTTAATTACATAACAATTGATGATCTGCATCCATAAATTACCTATGGCTATCTGTGTCCAGGGTTGTGTGCACTTAAAGGCCGAGGTTTTTAACCGGTCAGTTTACCTTAGTAAGTTCAGGTGGGGGTGGAGCCTATGTTGAAAGAGGTGTGAAACCCCGAGGGAAACACGCTCGCTTGTGTATACATGTTTATATACACGGAGTATTATAGTGCTCTCAAAAGAGTTTTACCGTTTATTTAATAAGAATATCGTATTTATACAGTGTATGCACTTATAAAACAAATTGTTCTTCGTTAAATTGAATATAAACGCGTGAAAAACCGCGTGCGACATATGCAAAATCTTTCGTTTGATTGAACAAGTTTCTGTCGGGATTAACTGAGAATATATCCTGATGTTTTGTGAATTATACAATCACCCCACCGTACTCAAATACTAATGCAACTTTGCAATCAATGCTTGTAAATCTTTTCCGATCAGCTGCTAAATTAAAGTGCACAATAATTCTACCAGCTGCGCATGCACCAGAGCTGTCTGTACTTGTTTCTCTTCCGGTTTCAGCTCGTGAAATTTCTCAAAGAAATGTGATAACTAACGATATAAATCGTGAACGCAATATTTGATTTCATTTAAATATTTATTCTCAATTATTCACAAACATCTTTATTGATAAACGACGTCTTTCATGGATACATGATCGGCTTCACATGATTTTGACAGACTATAGGTGATCAGCGCATTTAGCATGTTTAGTGTGGTACATAACCAAGTACGAGTAAATTTTTAATTCATATCTTTAAATATTTCTTTTGTTTAAAGTGCTAAAAGATAGCGATTTATCGTCACGGTATGCATCAAATCAAAAGAAAAAAGTTTATTGCATCGTCGTCGCGAGCGCTGGGCATGGTATACACAGGACGAGTAAACAAATGCCAATCATTTTCTAACATCCAAACTGGGGCCTCGATTTAGTTGATTAACAAGGGTTACACTGACCAGGTAAATTTGAAGGCGGTGCTTATTTTCTCGGTCTTAAAGGGACACGAGATATACAGTCGCACGGGGTGATTGAATTAACACGCAGACTGGCCGAATAAACACACATATTGCAAAGTGAAACACATTAGGAAAAACGTTAACAAAGAAGGAGTCGCCAAAAATTGATTTTCGACACATATAAATTTTCGATTTTTGTTTACCAATTTTTAAAATTCAGCTCGAGCACTGGGGGGGGGGGGGGGGGGGGGCGGAGCAGCACAGAGATGACTTTGTTTTTAAACTTCCTAGAACGCTTCGAAAAATTAATGATATTTAATTTTTGCGTTAGTCGAATATTAATTCTTACACCAGTATATATATACATATATCCATGTGCATATATGACTCGTTGGCCAGGCAAAGTTTGAATATTGTCTTAAAAGTGTTAAAGTCTGTAAAAAGTCTAAGCAATAATTAAATCGTCGGACCCCACGGGTTTTCCATCCGTTACATTGCTTGAAATCAGTGTAACGGATAGAAAACCCGTGGGTTCCGACGATGCAGTATATTAATCTTAAGTTAAACACATATCAATTTTACTTATGCCGGTAAATATCTCGGAGTTTTATTATATTTAATCTTTTATTTATACAATCGGCCTTGCATATTTAGAATCGAATTGATAGATTACTTTTATTCAATTAATGAGAGGTTTTTATAAGATTTTTCGCCCTAACGTTTAAATCAACGCTAAATCAACTGAATAAGGGAGTTAAATTCATCTTTTATCTAAAACCAATATAAATGAAAATAAAATAAACAAATAGTTTTGCGTTCGTACAAAATATCAATAAACATACACGTGTGATAAGGTACATGTAGATGTCTCCTCGCGCGCGATCTTCTCGGCCATGTGCGAGCGTGCGAGGAATGATCATCATTTAAAGGGGTAATCTTTATGGTTTTTTGTTGTTGATCTAAAACATTATTAGTACAGTTCTTAGAACATTTTATACTTACAAACCCACCATTGATTTATGTCGGACGATGTTTTGGATTAGGAATAATATCGGATTTTATAATTTTCAGAATGACTCCTTAATTTACATTTTAAATAAAACATTAATAACTTAAAATTAAAACAGTTCCTGTATTTGCGGCTATATAAACTCAAAACAAGTACATGAAAGACGCGAATCTGGTGTATTAGATAACCGCTGACCGCTTGGTAGTGCACCCGCGGCCGCGGGCGAGGAATAGGTTACGTAAAGTTACAAAACACACAGCTCAGAACCCAGGAAGATTTGATAATAATGACTAAAATCTACCAAATAGAAGTTATTATTTTTTTTTACTTAAAACCCACAATTGATCTATGCCTGATATTACTTCCGATTGAGAATGACATTTCTTTTATTAATTAACAGAACGTTTTCTTAATTGACACTCTATCATTTAATTCAATTTGAGAAGAATAAACGTCTATGTGTGATCAAAATTAAAACAATTCTTGTTTTCGGCTAAATGAACTCATAAATTGAGAGACGTGACTCCGGTGTATTAGATAACCGCTGACCGCTAGGTAGTCCAGCCGCGACCATGGCGACCGACTTTCTCGGCCGCAAGCGAGGGATAGCTTACGTAATGGTTTACACACGCAGCTCTGATTCCAGATATATTTTAAATGCACGCAGCATGATAACTAAAATGTATCACATAGATTTATTTTTTTTCCGGTAGTTTGTGTGATTTACTAGAAAAGAAAAAGAATGTTTATATTTTCTGTTTCTCGTTTTTTAGGATTATGCAGAATTTACGAAGATGACTTAAACTCCTCACATAAAAGCATGTATCCTAAAAGAATTATTTTTTTTCTTATGAATTAAAGCCTCCTTTTTAAACAGGTATACTGTCTGTCGTAACTTAATGTCAGTTGTACGCACAATGACTTTCGTTAACTTGCCAAATAAACACAGGTACATGTTAACATGGAAAGCTTTTTACACTCATACTACACAACTTACCAACAAAATAACATTGTAACGACATTTATAGGATCCCAACAAACAACTTTTCCAGCGACAGCTATATCAAAATCCTAGCCGTTTTTTAGTTATTTAGCAAAAACTTTCAAGGGCCCTTGGCCCTTAATTTAAGGGGCCAGCCCTTTTTTATTGGTGTCAAATGAAAGTCCTTGACATTCTGCACAACTTTTATTCTACATGTCTTAACAAAATATTTTTTGTTGAAAAGATACAAAGGAAAATATGTCTAAATTTTCACACTTTTTGGAACCCTGTTTTTTGACCCCCTACCTTTTTCTAAATAAAGAAAGTAATCCAAAAACAAAAACCGATTTGCAAAACTTCAATGTCTCTGTTATTCAAATTCGTTGGATTCCCATTCCCTGCTATCATAGTCTCAGAGCCTTTGTCTGGAAACGAAAGGCCCTAAATTTTTTAAAAAGGGGAATAACTCGTTAACGGAAGAGGATTTTTAAAATTTATGAAATGATTTAGGTAGTGTTTTGTAAAATCTAAAAGCCCTGAAAATTTGAGCAAAAACCGTTCAGAAATGAGCAAGATATGAAGCCTCAAAGTTCGCGTCTAGGAAGAAAAAAAAAAACTAGAGCAAAGCTCGTTGCAAAGCAACGAGTGGGTCTTCCGTTAATGTCGAAAGAAAACTAGATGTTCCTGTAAGAAGCAGAGCTCTAAAGCCAATGCCAGGAGTAATTAAAACAAAAAGATATAAAAAGTCGAACAATTCTTGGTACGACTTAACAAAATCCGAATGACTTTAAGTACAAATTAACAAAAACCTTAACGATTTCAAGAACGACTTGACAAAAAAAAATCCGAATGTGTTTAAGAACGTCTTAACAAATATCGAATCATTCTAGGTACGAGTTAATTTAACTTTGAACATAACACTATTTTCTTAACCAAGAATGTGGAATCAAAATTTCCGGAAAAATCAATTTTTAAACTCCTATATCTCTGTAATGCATCATCCGATTTTAAAACGGATTTCAGATTTAAATTAAGCTTAATAAGTTGAACATTTTTGCTTCAATAATATATAACAAATTATTTTTCAGTAAATAGTTATTATGAAAAGACTTTGTAGCCCTCCTGGCCCCTAATTTGAGGGGCCAGCCCCTTTTTCTTGATATCAAATGAAAGGTCTCGCAAATATAAACATATTTTGTTCAACAACTGTTCACGAATTGTTAACCGTTCTAGAGATATCTGAACAACTGTGTTTTAGGGGCCGACCCTTAAACTCCTTAATGGGGCCACCAACAACAATTTTTTAGGTATCATATTGTTAAAAACATTATTTTGAGCAACTTTTCTTCTACAATGCTTTTCAAAATATTTCTCCTTATATAGATATTAATGATCAGAGTTTTGGACTTCTGGCCCCTTGAAACCCCTAATTACGTAACATATGACTTAGGTATGGTACTGTTTAGATAAAAAGCTGTACAATAAACATTTTTGCTTCTATACTTGATAACAAATTATTGTTCAGTAAAGAGTTATTGCAAAAAGACTTTAGAGCCCTCTTGGCCCCTAATTTGAGGGGCCAGCCCCTTTTTCTTGATATCAAATGAAAGCCCGTGGAAATAGAAACAACTTTTGCATTACATGTTTTAATAAAATATTTACAGGTTTAAAAATATTTCAGAAAATGTGCAAAATTTTTGTAAAAAAAATTGGTGTCAATTTTCGACCTCAGGCGAGCTTCAACGCCTTGCGTATTATCCATATTATAAAACAATGCGGTACATCTAAAGACTTTCATCTACAATCCCTGAAAATTTCAACTTTCTATCGTGAATAGTTTCAGAGGAGTTGCGTGGACAAAATGACCCTTAAAATTTCATTAAATCGTCAATATCTTAAACCGGAAGTGACGTCATCAAAAAATGTAACTAAAAATATTCGTCCCCTATGATGCTGTATAAGTCCTGAAAATTTGGTGCAAATCGGATGAATAGTTTTCGAGAAATAAAGCTTTAAAGAAGGCAGAAAAAGAATATTAAGAATAATAATAATAATAGAAAGAAACAGTAGAATAACAAGAGGGTCTTCCGTTGGAAACGGAAGACCCTAAAAAGAAAAATAAGAATAATCTTAATCTGCACAATAATATAAAGGTCTTCCGTTGGAAACGGAAGACCTTAAATAGTAACTAGAGCAAGCTCGTTGCAAAGCAACGAGTGGGTCTTCCGTTAATGTCGAAAGTCAAGCTCGGAGTTCCTGTAAGAAGCAGAGTTGTCAAACGAATAACAAAAGTAACTTTTAAAAAATTAAAAAAAAATCGAATTATTCTTGGTACGACTTAACAAAATCCGAATGATTGTAAGTACGACTTAACAAAAACCTTACCGATTTCAAGAACGACTTGACAAAAAAATCCGAATGTGTTAAAGTACGACTTAACAAATTTCGAATTATTTTAGGTACGAGTTAATTTAACTTTGAACTTAATACTATTTTCTTAACCCAGAATGCGGAATCAAAATTTCCGGAAAAAACAATTTTTAAACCCCAATATCTCTGTAATGCATTGTCTGATTTTAAAACGGCTTTTTGTGTTAGATTCAGCTCTATAAGCTCTACAAAACACATTTACATTTTTAATTTGATTAAAAAATTCAAATTTTCAAAAAATTTGATTCACTTCCGGTTTTGACCGGAAGTTACGGATTTCCATTTCCAGCCTTATTGCACAGGTAAATTGACAAATTCATAACCACGGAAAATTTCAAGCTTCTCTCTTAATGCTTTTTTGAGAAATGCCCCGGACAAAATGACTTTTTTAAAATTTTAAAAATGACGTAACGTCAAAACGGAAGTGACGTTGTCATTGAAACTTTAACATCTTTAAGGGACGCTGACTTGCAACAATCGCTGAAAGTTTCATTGAAATTGATTGAAAACTTTTTGAGTTATGAAGCCGAAAAGGAGTCAGAAAAAAAAGAAAAAGTATAATAATAATAACTAGAGCAAAGCTCGTTGCAAAGCAACGAGTGGGTCTTCCGTTAATGTCGAAAGAAAAGCTAGATGTTCCTGTAAGAAGGAGAGCTCTAAAACCAATACCAGGAGTTTTAAAACAAAAAGATATAAAAAATCGAATAATTATTGGTACGATTTAACAAAATCCGAAGGACTTAAAGTACGAATTAACAAAAACCTTAACGATTTCAAGAACGACTTGACAAAAAAAATCCGAATGTGTTTAGGAACGACTTAACAAATATCGAATCATTCTAGGTACGAGTTAATTTAACTTTGAACATAACACTATTTTCTTAACCAAGAATGTGGAATCAAAATTTCCGGAAAAATCAATTTTTAAACACCTATATCTCTGTAATGCATCGTTCGATTTTAAAACGGATTTCAGATTTAAATTAAGCTTCATAAGTTGAACATTTTTGCTTCAATAATATATAACAAATTATTTTTCAGTAAATAGTTATTCTTAAAAGACTTTGTAGCCCTTCTGGCCCCTAATTTGAGGGGCCAGCCCCTTTTTCTTGATAACAAATGAAAGGTCTTGCAAATATAAACATATTTTGTTCAACAACTGTTCACGAATTGTTAACCGTTTTAGAGATATCTGAACAACTGTGTTTTAGGGGCCGACCCTTAAACTCCTTAATGGGGGCCACCAACAAAAAAGGTTTAGGTATTATATTATTAAAAACATTATTTTGAGCAACTTTTCTTCTACAATGCTTTTCAAAATATTTCTCCTTTTCTAGCTATTACTGATCAGAGTTTTGGACTTCTGGCCCCTTGAAACCCCTAATTACGTAACATATGACTTAGGTATGGTACTGTATAGATAAATAACTGTACAAAGAATATTTTTGCTTCTATAATATATAACAAATTATTTTTCAGTAAAAAGTTATTATTAATAGACTTAAGAGCCCTCTTGGCCCCTAATTTAAGGGGCCAGCCCTTTTTTCTTGATATCAAATGAAAGACCTCGCAAATATAAACATATTTTGTTCAACAAGTGTTCAGGAATTGTTGACCGTTCTAGAGATATCTGAACTAATGTGTTTTAGGGGCCGACCCTTAAACTCCTTAATGGGGCCACCAACAATTTTTTTTAGGTAGCATATTGTTGAGAACATTATTTTAAGCATTTTTTGTTCTACAATGCTTTTCAAAATATTTCTCCTTTTCTAGATATTAATGATCAAAGTTTTTGACTTCTGGCCCATTGAAACCCCTAATTACGTAACATATGATTAAGGTGTGGTACTGCGTAGATAAACAGCTGTACAATAAACATTTTTGCTTCTATAATTGATAACAAATTATTGTTCAGTAAAGAGTTATTGCAAAAAGACTTTAGAGCCCTCTTGGCCCCTAATTTGAGGGACCAGCCCTTTTTTCTTGATATCAAATGAAAGCCCGTGGAAATTGAAACAACTTTTGTATTACATGTTTTAACAAAATATTTATACATCAAAAGATATTAGATAAAATGTTCGAAAATTTTGTGAAAAAATTTGGTGCTAATTTTCAGGTTCAGGCGAGCTTCGAGGTCTTGCGCAATTTTAATAATTGGAAGCAGGGGGGTACAACTTCAAACATTTATCTACAATCCTGTAAAAGTTTGAAGCTTCTATCTTGATTGGTTTCGGAGGAGATGCGTGGACAAAATGACCCTTAAAATTTTACAAAATCGTCAATATCTGAGACCGGAAGTGACGTCATCATTCGGAAATTTTATAATATGTAGCGCCGATGATTCTCTATCAGTCCTAAAAATTTCATGTAAATCGGTTGGATAGTTTTTGAGAAATAACGCTCCAAAAAAGTCAGAAAAAGAAAAAAAAGAATAACTAGAGCAAAGCTCGTTGCAGAGCAACGAGTGGGTCTTCCGTTAATGTCGAAAGTAAAGTTCGAAGTTCCTTTAAGAAGCAGAGTTCTTAAACTAATAACAAAAGAAACTTAAACAAAAAGATAAAAAAAAAACGAAAATTCTTGGTACGACTTAACAAAATCCGAATGATTTTAAGTACGAATTAACAAAAACCTTAACGATTTCAAGAACAACTTAACAAATAAATCCGAATGTGTTCAAGTACGACTTAACAATTTTCGAATTATTTTAGGTACGAGTTAATTAATTTTGAACTTAAAACTATTTTCTTAACCCAGAATGTGGAATCAAAATTTCCGGAAAAATCAATTTTTAAACCCCAATATCTCTGTAATGCATCGTCTAATTTTAAAACGGCTTTCAGTTTTTGATTCAGCTTAATGAGCTCTACAAAACACATATAGCTTTTTGATTTGATAAAAAAATTCAAATTTTCAAAAAAATTGATTCACTTCCGGTTTCAAGCGGAAGTTACGGATTTTCATGTTCAGCCTTATTGCACAGGTAAATTGACAAATTCATAAACAGAGAAAATTTCAAGCCTCTATTTTAAAGCATTTTTGAGAAATGCCCTGGACAAAATGACTTTTTTAAAATTTTAAAAACGACGTAACGTAAAAACGAAAGTGACGTTGTCATTAAAACTTTGAAATCTTTGAGGCATAATAGTTGCACATAATCTCTGAAAGTTTCATTGAAATCGGTTGAAAACCTTTTGAGTTATGAAGCCGAAAAGGAGTCAGAAAAAAAAGAAAAAGAAAAAAAATAATAATAGAAAGAAACCGAAGAATAACAAGAGGGTCTTCCGTTGGAAACGGAAGACCCTAATAAAGAAAAAGAAACCGTAGAATAACAATAGGGTCTTCCGTTGGAAACGGAAGACCCTAAAAAGAAACCGAAGAATAACAAAAGGGTCTTCCGTTGGAAACGGAAGACCCTAATAATACAAAAAGTGGTAGAAAAAGTGGATGATCATGTAGAATACAGAGTTTAATCACAGGCACCTGACGTTATAAATTTTTCTCATAATAAAAATAAATACCCTATATCTAATAATACACTAGGGTATTTATTTTTATGATGAGAAAAATTTATAACGTCAGGTGCCTGTGAGTTTAATTGGTATTCAATACGCGAAGAGTTATACTAAAATTAGTTTAGGCTGGACAGCAGACTTGCTCCTGGATGTTCAAAATAAAATTGCTTAATTTTTTCAATGTTTTTATGTTTGATGTCGTAAACAGTTCCTAAATTTTAATGTATTTGGTTTGTGACAATACCTGGTTGGTAGAAATTGTTTACGTTAAGTTGAGTTGGATTTGCACTCGAGAAGTAAATGAAATTCGTCCGCTAATTTACCAATATTTCAGAGTGTGCAACTTTTGTCATTTACAGGAATTCCATATAATCTACCGGTTTCAATCGGTAAACGGTAATTTGATGTTCTGAATTTAATTATAAAATTATTTTTTGTAAGAATGCTTAAGTATTTTTCTTTTATTTTATTTGACCCTAGGATGAATTATCTATATCATTTGCCCATTTCTGAATAAACTGGTCCTGTAATCTTTGTTTGATGTCGGCAGAAATCCATTAACAGTATATATTGCAGTATATTGTTCTGTCCAGATATTAGAAAAACCACAAAAATCTAAAAAATATCGTATAAAATCAGTCCATGGATTTACACAGTCATTATTGTACATATATTGATTTGCTAAAAATTTGTAAACAGTAAACACAATCTTATTGTCTTGACCTTGGATCATTTTTGTCCAATAAGAAATCATTCGAGAATATAGTAACATATAAAGGATAACGACCTGATTCACCATAGACCATATAAGATGGCGTACTATTTTTCAAACATAGAACATTTTTTATAAATTTCAAATGGATTTTTTCAAGAATAGCTATATTCTCGTACATACATATCTTAGATTTAATTCCTCTGTACATATTTAGTATAAAAGCATAACATTTCCCCCTATTCCATTATCTAGTAGTTTATACCATAGACCATTTCTCCAGACGGTATCAAATGCTTGTTTAAAGTTAACAAAAGCACAAAAATATTTTTCTTTCTACTGAGTAAGGTATTTGATAAAAATTGAAGAGTTAGAATATGGTCCAGAATCAAATGATTTTTTCCTAAAACCTGTCCGACTTCTAGTGATGAGGTTAATTTCAGATGCATACGTTTCTAAACGCTTGCTCAAATACAAGTAAATAATTTGCCGAGACAGCTAAATAATGTTATCGGTCTGTAAGAAGATGGGGGAACAAGATAGCGCAAATGCCCATTTGGTTTAGTCGTATATACAATTTCAAATTTAATTTTTTTTTAACTTAATATACTTGATAATGTTATAATACAAGTTTACAAAAGCACAGTTTCTAACTATATTCAGTTTTGAATATTTTAACAAACGATAAGAAAAAAAAAATAAATTCTTACGTTTTGGTGGTATCGAACCCACAACCTAAAAACCCTAGCTCTATAATGTTACCTACTGTCTGGTGCTCTAACCACTGAGCCATTTCAGTCACAACAATCTCCATCGTTAAATGCTAATATGTGACTTCAACCACGAATTTACGGACTTGTAATATTTTTCTAAAACGTTCAATTGTTGCAATACAAAATGACATTTTTTAAGTATAGTGGGTCATCTCTCCATGTTTTCGTTGATTGGAATCGGTTTGATTTCCTTTAAACCTTATATAGACTATGACAAAAATATGGAGCTCAGACCCACTCTATAAAAGAAAAGGCATTGAAGTTATAAAAATGACACTATTTTGGAGGTTTTGACAAGCATACGCCAGTTTAAATCAACCTATTCCAATTAATAAATATATTTAAGGGTTATAAATCGATTTAATGGTAAATATACATTGTTTTCAATAATTTAGAAAGAAATTATGAGATTTGTTCATATTTTAATTTTATGATATCTTATCTATCCTCATATAGGCAGTTTACATGCCTTATTCACCCATCTTCTTTCTGGCTGGGTGGGGTCGCCCTTATTCCTAAATATAGGTTTAATAATTCCTACATGTAGCACCCACTCGTCTGGTTCACAACCTCTATCGTAAAGTAAATAATTTCCTATGAACTGGTAGAAATATTGTAACTGTTGTGGAAATGCATTAATCACTAAATCATGTCCTGTTGATTTATTGTTTTTAAGTTTCTTAACCTCTTCTAAAACAAAGAAACCAGTTCGAAAATTCCAATTAAATCAAACTACTCAACAAGAAGCTGATCTTCGGCAAGTCTTTAGCAAAGATGGCGAAGAAAACGGAGATGGTACGATCAGCGCCGATGACCTAAAGGTGGCGTCAATATATACCGAATAAATTAATTTTTTATCGTCATTTGATTAAATAAAACAACTGAAACTGGAATTAATATTATTTGTAAACGTATTTTTCTTTTTTATTTATGTAGTGTAAATTTGTGAAATTCTTTTAATATGTAAAACATGCGTGTTTTCTAATCTATATATTAATCAGGTTTGCTTATAATATGCTACGTATAAAGTGATAAATCCATCTTTCTTTTTAGAAAGTTGTATTAGAAAAACATTAACACGTTTGTGTTTGCCACATTCATATATTTTTTTTTAATCAAATCAAATATCATTGTGTTTGTATGGTATGGCTTATCTGTACTCTATTACTATTTTTTAACCTCACGAATATGAATAACAATAAAAAAATAATAATAACAAAATATCAAAACTGAAGTCTCATGTTGCGAAAATGTGAGTTTATAGACAGATATCCTACATGTGTATACTCAGTCTTTTCCGATATATCATTTAATATAATAGATTCTAATATTCATTTAGTGAAGTCAGTGCCCCAATTTAAGGTTGTAAACATCGTGCTATGACGTCAAAACAAAACAAAGCATCCTATTAGTATACTCAAATCAAAAAAGATGCCAAAATTAATTTTAACGTCGGGAAAAAAGTTCATGCATGATTAAAACAATACTCATAATTTATCTATTAGCGGTCCTACAAAAAATTGAATTAAATATTCTGTGATCAATTCTTCTTTATCAAACAATGGCTACCTTAAAAAATGTGCCTGTTGTGTCATACATACCGAATTTAAATATCTATTTTAACTTCATATGTTCCTTAAAGACTAATTTTTACTGATTAATTCCCGGTCGAAAATTGATGACCACATCAATATGTTCTTGTTATATGCTTGTAATAAACCGAAACGCCTTAATAACAACCTTTAATTTATTACGCTAAGGCAATTTAATTCGAACTATCTCTTTTCCATCTGCAGGATCAGGATGCAGAAGACACATTTAGCATCGAGAGAAGGAGTAAAACAGCAATAGTTAAAATTCTAATGAAAAATAATGAGCTGTAGACTCTAATGCATTTGATCTAAGTATGTCTCCATGTGATAGGGCAGTGTTACGGATTAATACTTGCTTATGTAACGATTTTCCTGCTATTGAAGATTCTATGCTAGACATGAGAATGACTAAGCACCCACCACCTTCATATCATTTCACGATCTAATCCTTCACTCTCCCGTATGTTGATGATGTCGCTTTGAGACATAACAAGGTATGGAGTGGGTACATTGTAATTTCAATAGAACTCACGCAGGTTTTTTTTTTGCGAGCAAAGTGAACACATTTTAAGAATGTTCGTATTTTGTTACTTAGAAGCTCTTTTCGGGGGTGGAAGGGTATTTTTTTCTGGTTTTGATGTTGTGTTAATTTTTTTCTTTATTATTGATTTGAAAGACAATTTTGTATCAGAATTTCAGATTAGTCAAAAAATAATTGTCAAATGAAGTAGAAGAGAGATAACTCGAAAGTGCCAGAACTCGTTTGATGACGTTACTAAACGCCGAAAGTCTTAAAATATTTGGGATTTCACTCTACTTCGGCGTTTATCGTGACTCATATTAAATATAGTATGATAATGTTGGTTTCACTTGTAGGTTGTTAGACTTAAATGATTATTTAGCGATAATGACAACAACAACAACAACAACAAAAAGACACAGAAGGATGACGTACGTCACCCCGTACGTAGAGGTTCTGTCATGTTGTAAATTTTGAATTTACCGGGTGGCAGTAAATTAAGAAATAAAGTACGAGTTTTCGTGAATGTTGCAGAATAACCTCCGAGGTCGTTTGTTGTTGTTTTATATTTCAAACAACATTTCGAGACCGAGGAGGTTATCCTGCAACATTCACGATAACAAGAACTTTATTTCTATTCTACTAACAGCCCAGTATTTCTACAGATCGTTTCTCCTATAGAGAGACGATCTTGGTCATTTTGACGGCTGTTCCGTGTAACCCCAACGGTTTTGTTAGTAATGTTTACATGTGTATCGATCAAAGGAATCGCATGCAGACCACAGAATTTTTTTTTTGGATTTTTAATACTCTTCACTTATTTATAAAATATCTTTGAATCATATTCCTAATATTTTAAGGGCAATTTAATACGATTATTACTACTACACGTAAAATATATTTTTTATGTAAAAACACGCAGTGAAAATGTGCTAGGGAGGTCCTAGGAACAGCAGCATTGATCTTTTGAGGCAATACACATCGTTTTGACTGGAACTAACACGTGAAATTGACACAGTTTTAAAACTTTTTACAGTTTGAAGTTGTACTTTCATGATCAGTGCGAGACAAATAGGTATTTCTGATCTGATAATTTACTGATGACGTTCGTGGTATATTGGAGAATAATGTCCACGGCATCTCTTTGATCTCGGCAATAACTGTACTGGCACTGTACCAGTTATCGGCTAAAATTTAACGTTTTCTTTTCGTATTTCCTTATTTCTTGATATTTTTGAATAAAACTTGACATGCTTTAAATGGTATACTCCTTGTTTATGCACCTGTTAGGTTAAATCATTAATTAGAACCCAAAACATCTTTTTGTGTGCTTAAAATTTGCCCAGAATTTGCCGAGTTTTTACGATTTACTGTACCAGTTATCGGCTTCGCGATAATAACATAGTAAAATCCCTGTACATGTTGATTTGATAATCTGCAAAATGTAATTTGAATTATGCCCCTTTTGGGGTCAGACTAAAGTTCGTAGGGGTTATGATGCATAAACAAATCTCATAAAATTATTCGTTTGTTATCATACGGTAATACACAAAATCGTAGACTATATTCAATGCATAATATTGTGCAATCAGGCGTTCAACTGCGCTATGAATCACTCAGAATTTAGTGAATTCCTTTTGTTTCTACATGTTATATGTAGTGATATTATATGTCAAATCAAAGAAGGGAGATGATAATGTATCACAAAGGGGTTATATTCTATTTTTAACATATTACGTCACTTCCCCCACTGCTAAAAGTGCAAAGATGTAAATCAGCGGTAAACAATGATCGTTTAAGCTCATGTTTAAAACATATTCAAGAAAGTTTTCGAGCAAACTTACTTTTCTTTATTCAAAACAGAGGACTAAATTAAAAAATCTCAGATAGTCGCGTGCTATAAACCCGAACTCTCAGTTTAGCCGATAACTGGTCTTAGCCGATAACTGGTACAGTACCAGTAGTAGAATACAAAATTTACAACATGACAACAGTAATCATGTTGTAAATTTTGTATTTACTGCCACCCGGTAAATTCAAAAACAACATGACAGATCTACAGAAAAATTCAAATGGCTGGATCGCGACGAAGACGGAAAAATCAATTCCGGAGTTCTACAATCGGTGACTGCCGAACTTGGGTATTTTACAGTTACAATGGCTGAGGATCTACAGGTAATCTATACTTGAGGAAAATGAAAAAATATGCGCCATCACATTTCTATGGTGGCATATCTCTGCCCTTTGTGTGCAAGTTATTTTTCTATCAAATATGTCGACATGCAAAATAAATATGTTGACATGCAAGATAATTATGTCAACATGCAACATAACTATGTTGACATGCAAGAAAATTGAAATCAAATAAGAATTATACAAAATCTCAAAAAATCTCAAATTTCGCCCACATGTGACATCCAAGATGCTAAATGCTACCTAATTATGTCAACATGCAACTTATTTATGTTAACATGTAATATAAATATGCTGACATGCAACTTATTTATGTCAACATGCAACTTCTTTATGTCGACATGCAACTTATTTATGTCGACATGCAACTTACTTATGTTGACATGCGAGATAAATGTGTTGACATGCAACTTAGTTATGTTTACATGCGAGATAAATATGTTGACATGCAACTTATAAGTTGTATGTCAACATAATTAAGTTGCATGTCGACATATTTATCTTGCATGTTAACATAACTAAGTTGCATGGCGACATAAATAAGTTGCATGTCGACATAAAGAAGTTGCATGTTAACATAAATAAGTTGCATGTCGATATAAATAGGTAGCATCTTGGATGTCACATGTTGGCGAAATTTGAGATTTTATATAATTCTAATTTGGTTGCAGTTTTCTTGCATGTGAACATAGTTATGTTGCATGTTTACATAACTATCTTGCATGTGAACATATTTATCTTGCATGTCGACATATTTGATAGAAAAATAACTTGCACACAAGGGGCAGAGATATGCCACCATACATTTCTTTATGCCTTATTATGTATTTTTTTGCAAGCCAAGCACACTAACTTAAAACATTTAAGTTTAGACAAACAAGATTTCAATTTTACAAAAGTTCAGTTCATGGCACAAGCTAAATTGTATTTAAAATTAAACATTTTTAAATATTTGTTTTCTTTAAAAAGAAAACAACTTCGCGCAATTGTCTCTTTTTTTAATCTCACACACAACAAAATATTTTTATTTAGGTTAAAAGTTTATACTTTCCCAGGATATGATAGATTTCGCCGACAAGGATGGACATGGAGTGGTCAGTGAGAAGAAATTCGTTAAATTCTTAAAGCTCCATGGTTCGATTTTATATTAAAATTTTGTGAACGCTTTTAAACGATGGTTATGTTAAGAATGTGTATAATAAAAGACATTGCAGTAGTTGTCCCTGTCAGTTAAGTCATAATTCAAGGAACAAAATGATATATAAAATTTGTTTTAAAATCAAATGACACAAAAGATGAAGAATAGTTCATTAGAAAATAAAATGTATATATGTTACTGGCATTGACACGAAGAAAGGTTTTTTTAATGAAGGTAGATAATTTCCCTAAATAAATATAATAACAGGGTCGACCATACTTTTCATTGTTTATCAAATCTAGAACAAAAGCATGTTTTGAATAAAAGAAACCGTTTGTAATATCAAATCAAGTGGATGATGCAGAAGTTTACACAAATAAATATAAGGGAAGAAAGAAAATTTCTGTTTTTATTTTGCAAGAAAAATAAAATGCGAGCAGAACACCGTTCAAATGAGCCGATCCAACAAAGTTAATAAAGCAACCTTAAGGAACATTGTTACACGTGTTCATGTATTATTGTTGCACGGGATATATTTAACTTTAAGACACCTAAAATACCCGTGATGTCTGGGTAAAATAGACTGAATTCTGGTAACTTAACCTGTGTTTCGCATCCTTGATGGACCCAGTCACGTAACATTCATCACATCTTTAAGCACGCCTCAACCTGATACACTTTTAAAAATTTTGATTTTATAATATCTAACTTTGCGATAGTATGAGGTCATGTAGAAAAAAATATGTAAAGATTGGAGTGACACAATTGTCAGGAATATTTGAAATCGTTTTCCATCCTAGGTTTGTAAAAAATAATATTGATGAAAACCTCATTTGACATTAATGTTACAAGTTCATTAATTTAACGTTTTCACACATATTCTTTACACAAATAATAATTGCATTTTCGGTTTTACATTTTAAAAGATAGGATAGAACTTGACGTCCTATTAGCCCAAAAGTCCCGTAAAAAAACATAATCAAATTTTTATGTTCATATTTGAACAAATCACTCACACAAAACTTTTACAAATTGTTAAAAACTGGCACGTGTCCTCTAATATGTTAAAGAACTATTATTGAGTTTTGTTTTACGAAAAATTTGCATTGAAATTCTGTTAGCAGGTTTTTTTTGCATTGACATTCTGTTAATACATATATACATGTATCATATCTTTATTGAAATCTTTCAAGTTCTGAAAAAGTTTGTACTCAGGTTTTTAGATGTTACAATGTCGTTGTTTTTCCTGCATCCTTAAATAGTTTTTATAATCTACCATTACTTACAGTGTATTGATTCATCAAATCTCACCAAGGACCAATAGCTCCATCTGTCGGTGTGGCAATGGCCTCAAGTAGACATTTTTGTGAAGTTGTCGCAATGAAATTGTAAGCAATGTTTCCCGGGGGAACACACAGCTAGGAGGTTTTTTTTTAAAAAATCAGGTCCTTTGAGACACGTACAGAATTGTGCGTGTTATTAAATCATTGTCCTTTAAAAGGTCAGAGAGTTATTGCCCTTTCCTGGCCATCACGTGATCAAACAGAACTTGCATGTAAGATTGATTCCGTTTTCATGTGAATCCTTAAAAACAAGAAGAAATGGTAGGTACATGTATTTCACAAAAAATTATTATATGCAATTTTTGTCCGAAATATGCAATATATTAATTTGATAAAATCAGTTTCTCAAAATGAACCATTTTCAATTATAAGGGATGTTTGAAGAAGGCGTCTTATAGGACAGGGAATTCACATTTTGGTCATGCTTTGTCTAGTTATTCATCTATCATTTGGAAAGCCACATGGAATAAATAGCTCAGAATTCAATTACCGACATTCAGGTTTCACCTGATAAACTACAAGCACGTATCTAATTTTGTAATAATTCTTTGATAGACTATAGTTTAACCTTATCCAGTGTCTGTCTGGAAAGAATAAAATAAAATTTTAAAAGCATTAACTGCTGACACAATGCTTAGAACACAACACTCTCTGATGCTGTTGCATTGGCGGCTTGAAATAAATATAAGCATTAAAGATTGGTCATCAAAAGTAAATTTAAAAAATCCATTTTCTCTAATCACTATAAGAACACCAAAGAGTATTTTGTGGTTGGTTCACAATAAAAATAATATTGTAAGTATTCTAAAGAAATAATATCAACAAGAGGCCCAATGGCCACATTGCTCACCTGAGGAACAATAGGTTTGATAAAATCAGCTGAATGGAGTCACAATACAAACTATCTGGAAAATGTAGTATAATGCATGTAGATCCTGTATAAATAAAATCCATTTTTTCACAGTGGATATTCTTATGTTTATAATTAAGTCCCTTTTCTAACAGGATGATTTTATAGTCATATTACATGTTGAGCATTGCAGTTCTCAAAAAGATCCTAAATAATTGTTTATATATGGGATATAAATCTATATCAAACTCTAAACCCCTTGGGAGGCCCAAGAATAGTCCAGGGGCTAAAGTCTAAACAATTTTAAAGAATCAGAATATGCCAAAATGTTTCCATATAAGTAAAACCATATAACATTTCAGTTTTTGTGAATAACTAAAATGTTTTCCTATGTAAAATTGGATCCTCAATGTGGCATCACCCTACTCCTCAAGATTTTGATTTGAACGAATTTGAATTTATGTTTTCTGAGGTCACTAAAGTTACAGCTTTTTTAGGCAAATAGTTTTTTAGAAGAAGATTTTTAAAGATTTTTCTCTATATATTCCTATGTAAATTCTTACCGCCCCCGACGTTGTGATCCATCCTACCCCGCGTGGATCATGATTTAAACAAACTTGAATCTACGTTACCTGAGGATGCTTCCACACAAGTTTCAGCTTTCATGTCAATTGGTTTCTGAGAAGATTTTTATACACTTAATCTATATATATTTCTATGTAAAAGTTCAATCCCCCCCAATGGCCCCACCAGCATAACCACCGTGGATCATGATTTGAACAAACTTTGAATCTACACTATATGAGGATGCTTCCACACTAGTTTCAGCTTTTCTGGCTGATTAGATTCTGAGAAGATTTTTAAAGATTTACTCAGATATATTCCTATGTAAAAATTCACACCCCCCATTGTGGCCCACACCTATCCCCGGGGGTCATGATTTTCACTACTTTGAATCTACACTGCATGAGGATGCTTCCTCACAAGTTTCAGCTTTCCGGGCTGATTAGTTTTTGAGAAGAAAATTTTTATACATGTACATTTAATCTATATATTCCTATGTAAAAATTTGGCCCTCAATTGTGGCCCCACCCTACCCCCAGGGATCATGATTTTCACAACTTTGAATTTTCACTACCTGATGATGCTTCCATCCAGGTTTCAGCTTTCCTGGCTTATTAGTTTCTGATTTTTAAAGATTTACTATATATATTCCTATGTAAAAGTTCAATCCCCCACTGTGGCCCCCCCCCCCTACCCGGGGGTCATGATTTTCACAACTTTGAATAAACATTACACCTGGGGATGCTTCCTCATAAGTTTCCGATGTCCTGGCCAAATGGTTCTTGAGAAGAAGATTTTTGAAAATTTCTCAAAATTTTCCAATAATTCCTTATTACCTCCCCTTGAAAAAGGGCGTTTTCCGTAATTTTCTTTGAAATTAATTTTGAATCCCCTTTGCCTAAGGGTGATTTGTGCCAAGCTTGGTTGAAATTGTCCTAGTAGTTCTGGAGACGATGTTAAAAATGTGAAAAGTTTACGGACAGACAGACGGACAGACAGAGAACGGACGACAGACAAAATGTGAGCAGAAAAGCTCAATTGAGCTTTCAGCTCAGGTGAGCTAAAAACGTATAAACCAGGATCCGGTTGCACGAACGTTAGTTTTAAAAGTCTAAATAGCCGTTACCTTGACGTTAATAAAAATTATCGGCGAGTTAAAATAGTTAAAGCTTAGTTTATTACCTAATTTAACTTACAGATTTAAATGAGGTTTAATAGGTACATTAGATATTTAACGGCAAGTTACGGTACTAACTTGCTGTTTATTGAAATAACGTTCGTGCAACCGAATCCAATTCATTTAATATACAACAGCAAAAATGTAAATATATCACAGAAAAATAAGTCGCTTGACACATTGACTATCAGAACAATATGTTCATCAACCTCTGAGTTATTTCTACCATTGTTTAATTCCATGTGGATAACTGCAACACTTTATCAAACATAATTAAGTTTGATCATTTTATGGGTTGCCTAAAAAGCATTGATTTTTAAGTGACCTAAATTGCCAAGAATTTTAACACTCTTAAAAACATGTATACTTTAAATTTACTGTATTAACTTAAATATAAGATTACTCTATGTTTTTGTCGCTTGTATGAAAAGCGAACGCCTTTGCAACGGTTCTAATTTATGTTGATTCCAGCAAAACAGTCCCCATACACTCCTCTTTATCAGAATTAAAGTTTTCCCATCAAACCAATATTAACCTGTGGCTTAAAATCAGTTTTCATTTTCTAACTACAACAATTCTACAGAGATCTACACATCTCAAGTTCTAAACCTAAATAAATAGCAGTCAAGATGTAACCTTAATACACCAATATTTCAGCTTATTTCACGTTGTCAAGGAGCTAAGGGGCTTTGAAATACCAAAGTAACCTTAAGGCACTAGATTTTATTCTTTTATTCTTCACACATATTTAAGCCACTAAAAAGGTTTGAAAAACAAAATGCAATATATTCTAACATTTTTCGTGTCAATAACTCATCATTCAATAATTTAAGCATGGTATTAGCTGTAGAATTAAACATAAGCTTGTTGAAAGTTAATTCTCGAGTTCGCATAAAAATCGAGGCAATTATAAAGTCTCCCCAAAGAACGAGGCCATCATTGGGGGTAGTGATGACCCTCATGGGTCAAACTTTACAGACAAGAAGATTAAATACTTGATAATTTTTATTTCTGAAATTTAATGAATAATATATACCCCATGGATTATTTACTATATATCAGGTGAACCGAGATGGCCCAAGGAACAAGAATATATATGATTTATGGGTGGGGATCAAAAGTGTTTACAAGATATTTGGGCACTTCCTGTTCAAAGGAGAGTCAGTACCACCCCCGGGGCCCATGACGTATATACCATTTGATGCCCTTTAACACAAGGAACAAAAATATATATGGTTTAAGGGTGGGGATCTCAACCGTTTTCAAGATATTTGGGCACTTCCTTTTCGAGGGGGTCAGGACCACCCCATATGGCCATAACCTATATACCATATGATGCCCCATTAGACAAGGAACAACAATATATATGATTTGGGGGTTGGGATATTCACGGGTTTTGAGATATTAAGTAATTTCCCAAACCTGGGGGTTGGAGATGACCCCAGGGACTATATCTAATTTACCATATATATTGCCCATAACACTCAATATATGCATCTGAAAACCCCAATTCAATTACGAGTTAATTATCTCGTTATACGAGAAAAGATCTCGTAATAATGAGAAAAGATCTCGTTATCAAGAAAAAATATCTCGTAATTATGAGAACAGATCTCGTTATTACGAGAAAAGATCTCGTTAATACGAGTAAATTACCTCATAATTACGAGAAAAAATCTCATTATAATAAAATACAATGTAGTCGTTATTGATTTATTGTAAAAACACAAATATAATTAGTGTTCCTCGTTCATCAGATATAGACCTCCAAGTCGATTGGTTCACCCTTGCAGTCTATTGTGTTTTTTCTTTCCAGAATCGTTAATATAATTTTGATTATTTTTAAATAACAACGATCATTTTTTTTTATTAGTTTCTACTTGAAATTATCGGATTTGTCATTTTATCTTATATGAATAAGTGGAAACAACTTCATGTTATTATGCTTTTCAACGTATATATATTACAATCCCACTCCGAAGATAATACTATGAAGTCCTAATCATAAAAACACAATTTCATTAGTTACAGGTAACTATAAAGTTTATATCATGGATAATTATACGGGATTATTTACATGTACCCCGCATTGTGTTTTATATATTCATACACGACCTATATTGAAAAAAATTGTTTTTGTATATCAACATTTTGGAGTCTGAAAACAAACTATCCTTCAAATTTATAAATTGGTCAATTAATTTATTAATCAATCAACTTTGCTCCTTCTGACTTTTTTTTCACTAATTAATGAATTTTTAAAAATTATATGTTCATCCAATTAACATATATAAAGAGACTCAGATAGAACATGTATATCAATGAAACGCACCATTTTATATAGATCTTTTCTCGTAATAACGAGATAATTAACTAGTAATAACGAGATCTTTCCTCGTAATAACGAGAAAATTAACTCGTAATAACGAGATTACTAACTCGTAATTACGGGATATATTTACTCGTAATAACGAGATAATTAACTTGTTATAACGAAATCTTTTCTCGTAATTACGAGATGATTAACTTGTAATGACGAGATTATTATTTTGTAAAAACGAAATCTTTTCTCGTAATTACGAGATCTTTTCTCTTAATAACGAGATAATCAACGACATGAATTTTTTTTACAAACAACATTTAATGCTTACCTATCGTTTAATGCTTAATAAAAAACTTCATATAACCTATTCTGAAACAATATGTCGCTTTTTCATACATGTATGTAAAAAGAAAACCGTACACAATTCTGTAAATTCCTTATATTACGCTTAATTCCGCGATCCCGCTGGTTTGTATCAAATCGCGAGAATATAAAATCGCGAACTTTGAACTTTTCTCCTTATTTCTTATAGTTTCAACTCTCAGAAAATAATGGCGAGATTTTAATATCCGCGAAGGATGCTTCTTGCGATTTTACGCGGATATTATTTCCTCGCGTTTAATTAGGAATTTACAGTATTGTCTATGCTCATCGATGAATATTAATCATGGTCAGACTACAATCTAATTTTCTGACTCAAGGTTCATGTAGTGAAAATGAAAAAAAAACCTCGATTTTTTATCGTTCAGTTATTATGAAAAAGAACAACAGCAAAACAGTACCAAACAATTGTTTTTGGACAGCAGAAGAATCAAGTATTAAAGTTAGAATAATGATAAGTGTTGTTTTATTGGATAAGAATCACGAAAAGTAGAGTTAAATCTTTCAGAATGAATGTCTTCTAATATATGTTTCTCTGACAGTTAAACACAGTTGGGGTAAAGTTAGGAACCAACCTTACCTCTAAAGGTTCTATAAAATGACTGCAAAACTGATGACTAGCAAGGTTCAAGCGAAACTCATTCCAAAAACCAACGAACGGGTTTTGCTATTGATTTTCTCTAACTTGTGTATTGTTATGTAAGTTTTATCCTTCTTTTATTAGGGTGATCAGTAAACTTATCAAATGAAAAAAAAAAGCTTATAATAAAAACGTGAATCCATGACAAGGATTATAAGATTGGGGAAAAATATCGGGGAAAAAATAAATTCTAAAGGAAATGATAATAACATGAAACTGTCGAGATAAAACAGATCGTTCCAATACAAGAAGAAAACTAGTTACACCTATTAGGTCTTTAACTATTCCCGGTTGCCAGTATAGTAAAAAGTACTTTTCAGATCCTCCTGATTGCGATTGACTTTTGTTCTTTATTGTAAGCGCTTTATCCCGCTCTCCATTTACCCCGGTTGTAGAAGAAACTAAATTAAATGTCAAATAATGATACAAATGTATAGTTCATAAAATGTTACCCCAACAAAAAAGGAGACCACTCAGACTTCACCAATCATCAACATCATCGTCCGTCAAAATTGGTGATTGAAGCGGGTAAGGGTTGGGGGGGGGGTGGATTGCCTCGTTTTTTAAAATTTAATCTTTATTAGAACTTTTCAAATCACTTTTTTTCAAAATGTCTAAAAAGTAAATAGAAAGTGTGTTTAATAAATTTCTTATATTATTTCTGATCGTAAGAAAAAAGTCGAACCCCAAATGGGAAAGAAGGGGCAGGCACTATTGTTGCTAAGTGCCAGTAATAAACCGATTTACTGTTTCCATTCCTACTAAATGTGAAGGAGTGGGGAATATGTCATAAACATTTGTATATGCCAGGCACGTAGCGGGGGGAGGGGGGGGGCCTCTCCAATTTTTTGCGCAGCCAAGATTTTTCTTAAATATACATACAAAAAATAGAATTAACATGGAGTTGCCCCTCCACCCCCCCCCCCCCCACTTTTATGGCACCAGATAAAGAATTTAATTGAAAATTGAAAATAAGGAAAAAACCCAGTGAAATTGAAGTTAAAGGTATACTTACATGTAGTTACTCAGTTGTTAAAGGTATATCCACCCCCCCCCCCCCCCACGGATTAGGATTTTCAGGATTTTGTAAAGTAACCTTTTTCCCTTTTTTCTTTTTGTTTTTTTTTTTCGTCAAGATTTTTTGTATGAGTCTGCCCCCCCCTCCCAACTTTCAAAAACGATGCTACGTGCCTGTATGCATATGTAAAACTTATGTCCTAAAATTCTCAATGAAATCTACAATGATCACATTTTGATGGTCTCAATCTGACTTCTGATATTTTCCTTAAAAATAGCTTAGACACTGACCATTCCTTCCGGAAAAGGAAATTAAGTAGCCCTTTGACTGTACCGCAAGGATAGCATCATCGACGATAGAAGAAGAGATCTTTAAGATTTACACCAAAAATAGCATTTGGCGTCTCTGGTAATGTCTACGCAACTCGTCATCAATATTCTACTCAACAATACTGTTCGGCGAGATTTTTATAGCATTTTTCCTGACAAATTTTGACCGATTTTAGAGAAATTATGATGGACGTTGCGTTGAACGGTGACAAACATGGAACAAATTATACCCAACCTAAGCGTAAGAATCCCGGACTCGGCGATAAGGCATCCAGAAACATCGGAACACTTTTAGACAGATCCATTTACTGATTACTATGGTGATAATGACATTTGCAAAAATTTATCAGCAATGTGTGTACGAGGAAATTTCGAACTTTTTTCTAAAATTTTTACTCTTCTTGTGTGTATTTCCCCCTATGACTTGTGATCTTCATGGGTTTATTTTGCTGTCATTGACTACTGTGTAATGAAATTTGTACGAATATATTCCCGTTTTTATAGAACTCCCAAAGGTAGCAGTAATCAATTGAAGGCATTTCTTTTGAAAAAGAGTTAGCTGTGCCTGTCAGCCGTTCTACGTCCCCTAGATAGTTTCAGACATTCGAGTAATAAAACCTGCGTTGTGTCTAAAAAAGTATGTAGATGTTCTTTGTTGACATAGCATATCAAACTGTAAATATTAGCATATCAAACTGTAAATATTAGCATATCAAACTGTAAATATTATAAATATTAGCATATCAAACTGTAAATATTAGCATATCCGACTGTTCTGACTTGGAAAGGGATTACTACATATATTGAGCTCGATTTTATAATGATTACAGAATCAAATTACTTACAAATTCTCATTAATTTTTTGTTTTAAAAATTAAACACATCCACGGGAAAATTTAAATCATTGGTGATTTACACTTTAAGCCCTTACATGTAGTTACATGTACATGTAGATCATCGGGTATATTTTTGGTCAACAGTCGGGCGTGATCTAATATATAATAAGGGCCTTCGGGTTTTATGGGATTTGACCACCCCCGACCGTATTTGATCAACTCATAATACTCATTTTGCGATAATTCTTTATTCCTTAAATTAAAGCCAATATAATATTGTACACAGATTAAATGCTGTATCACCTTCATTAACACACACGATGAAGGATTAAACACACGAAGATACGATTACATCAAATCATGTCATTTTTTTTTCACATCCAGCAATTGGGTAAGTAAAGGTCACAGTCACAATATTTTAAATTATTAAAAACCGGGGCGACTCTTTGAAAAAACACATAAAAAGAGCAACATGAAAAAAATTATAAATGCATTACAAAAGGCATACAAATGAATATAAATAAAAAATTATGTGCATTTAAAAACAAAGGTAAAAATGATTTATAGGATGGCTGAGAGAGAGAGAGAGAGAGAGAGAGAGAGAGAGAGAGAGAGAGAGAGAGAGAGAGAGAGAGAGAGAGAGAGAGAGATCCTTTAAACAGAGGTATTCTAATAAAATTTAAATGATGTAAATAATATCTAATCTGATGGATGCTAAAAAGTTGGATGTTATGTATAGATTAATTTATTTTCTTGATTCCCCTCTTATATTTTAAAGACTCCAAAGTCTAATGGTCTATAGGGTGTCATATTAGTTTACTATTTCCGTCACTTTTTGACGAATTTTATCGAAAATACACACTCCTGACAAAGAAATACAATTGAAATCGATACAAGGGGACCATTCTAAGATTTCGTCATTGGCACCTCATACATTTTTACCCGGAAAAATTAGCAAGAACGAAAGCAAATTTCTTTGGGAGATTTATAATAGGAAATGGTGACATATGTTTTCCATTCGGAAGAACTCGGGGCACCACGCACAATTTTGAACGTTATCATACGGATACTTTTATGACATTTGTAATGTAAAATCTCCGTAGACTTTTGATTTTATTTTATTTTTTTGCTGTGCAACGAAACCTGACAAGCTATTGAGGAGGTGATTCAAAGGGGAAATCTTGGAATGCTTTCATATTAATGAATGAACTTCGTTTGAACCCTGACGTTTTTAATATGTAAACGGTGTGACCGTTTCGTACATGATACAAGTGTTGTGACTTCGGAAATAGCCGAAGAAAGCATGCGCGGATCTAGAGGAGGGGGGGGGGGTCCGGACACACTGGAAATTTTAAATTTACATAGTAAAACAAGTAATATGTTTCTAAAAAGCTTGCCTGACTAAACAAAATTATTCAATGGAAGCATGTATCAATAAGACTATCTTATAAGAAATGAATTTTAATTTTCGCTGCTGTTCATAAATTCATAAACAGAATAAACAGATTTAAGAAGCAATTTAAGTCTTTCTCTTCGGTCTAGTCCATGTACATGTATATTACTTGCAATTATATTTTTTAATTATTTCAAATTATTTTAGGAACGTACATGTACATGTATCACATAATTGTAAACTTGAAAGCGGAGGAAAAAACAGACAAATTAAAAATTGTATTTGTTATATATTAAGATGAAAAATCAAAGGCCTTTTTGTCATTTCCAACCATAGGACAGTATTGTAATATAGGAAAGGATGAAGCTGCATGTGTACACAGGCGTGCTTTGGAGTATTCTCATGATCCTAATTTGGACTTCTCCACTTATCGGTGCGTAAAAAATATGAATGTGACATTAGGCACGAAGTCATGCTTCGCCTTCACCTAAACTAAAAGGATGAAATCTCATTTGTTTTGTAACAACGACATATATTATACTTTCGATTGAATGTATCGAATTAACACTTGACTACTAGTTATTGTATAATGCACATTTATTAAGACACGCGAGTTACACCCTTTTCAAGATATATGACATCGCCCAAGTGATCGGCAATTTAGTTCCTCCAGTAAATATTCCAACAATATGAATATATATTTTAACAAGGGCACCGCTAAGCGGAGCATCCCCTCGCGACATGACTTATTGTACGGGGGAATACGTTATTTAGGAAAATACATGTAAATTTATCAGATCAAAATAAAGAAAGTATTTCTTTAAACCACTTTGAATACATACATGTAATATCTATTTAATCCCAATCCCCAAGCTTTGTGGTGTATAAATTGGGGGAGGGGGTTTACATAACTCCTATTCCTAGCAGAAACTCAACACATATACTTTAAAGTTTAATAATTTAGATTCATTTAGTGACATTCATTTTTATATAAGCATACATATACGATCCGTATACATTATGAAACGTAGCTGAAAATCAAGCGCTCTGTAGTCTGCTCTGGAAATTCTAGTTGCTAGTTGTCGTATTATAATTAACCCATAGTATAGTAGATATATATGCAGTTATTATTAATATAAAACATTTTTCGCGTGATAAATGTGCAATATCTGTCAAAGTCTCTACTGAATTTTGGACTAGTTCTATTGTAAGTAATACGGGAAAATTTGTCCGAAAGTCGACTGCTTGTTTCGATGTAAATTGGCAGACTTAAATCTCTTGCCCGCTTCAACTTTTAACTATGGGCACTCGTCTAACACTCCAATGCTACAAAACGTTTTTTTTTACCTTTACTAGATTTAAATCCCGAAAAATGTCAAGTTGTTGATTTGAACTGTATACGGTAGCGATTAACTTCAAGTCGTACATAAAATTACCGGAAATGTCTATTGTCAAGTCGTACATAAAATTCATGTTTTTAACTTCATTTTTTACGATAATTTAAAAAAAATACTTAATCAATTGATTTTGAAATCAACAGTGTTTGTCCTTTTACCATGCCAAAGAAGTGTACAAAGTTTGATGGATATTCATGAGAGGGTTTTCTTGGAATTTACTAGAAAATTGAAATGGAGTACACACACACACGCACGCACGCACGCACGCACGCACACACACACACACGCACGCACGCACACACGCACACACACACGCACACACACACACACACACACACATACGAACACACACAGTAGCGATGCTATATCCCCTTCGCAACAAGTTGCGCGAGGGGATAATAATAATAATCCAACACAACTATTACTTACATTCTACCGTAATAAACAATAGGTAACAACATTGATAGCGATGACACCCCCACCCCCCCTTTTCCATCGTTCAAACATTGGTAATCTAGTTTTAAACCAGGATTACAACCTCCTTTTTACGTATAAACCCTTACTTCCTAATGCTTATTACATCCCATATGACATTTATGAAATTGCAAATGTAAATGTTGACACATTAAACATGCATCGGTTTATCTTTTTTATGAAAAAACCCCCATTGATATTGCTATCTCCCATTGCATGCACTGTTTTGGAGAACGCAACTTTCAAACCTTAGATATGCTTGACGTCATGACGTCAGGCAACATGATGTCAGGCAATTACCGAAAATATGCGTCGGATCCCCCTGAAACACTCCCTGAAAAAAAAATGGATCAGCGCATGGAAAGGTAGGCGATTCCCAGAAATTTCTTTTTCTTCTTTCAATGCTTATCAATTTCATATGTTTAATTTGAAATTTTTGCTAACTGTATTCAGTATCTAAAAGATCGGTTCCTTGATGTCAATGTTTTCATTTTCCATCTGATAATTTGATAAAACGTAAGTGAAACTAGTCGTATTTCTGGAATAAAGCACTGTTAAAACTTATCTGGTTTACATAGTCAATTGTTTTCATTTACATTACTTTCGATTGAAACCTTGGGAATATTTTAATCGAGTTAAGAGGCAATATACACAAGAACAAGCGCCACCTGCAGTTATTTAATGACCAAGTTAACTTTTTGGAACAGAATGGCTGCCAACATGGCGAAATTTAACTTTCATTTTTCAAATTTAACAATATTTAACTAAAATTTTTTTTAAATGTTGGAAAGGTAGAAAAATTTAAAAGCCCCAGCGGGATTCGAATAGATAGATTTTTAGTTAACGTTCTAACCAATTGCGCTACGCTGTTTAGTAACACTTTTGGGAAAGAAAAGATTTATAAAATTATGCTAAATTTTAGTGTTTATTTCGATCGGATATACGTCACAATATGGAGGTGTCCCATCCACCTTAAACCTTGCTTCGCGAAGCAGGCTTCGTCCGTCTCTTGTTGAGCTCGGAAATTAGGCAAAATGCGATGTGACGATATCTTAGGACAGACTAGTGTCTGTACGAATGCCAAAACCAAAGATGAGATTACAAGGCGTTGAAGAAGACAGTTGCGTCTCTGAAAAACTATATAGGGTCTAGTAGTTAGAACAGTAATCCCCATATAGAGCCGAGATTTTCTTATCATTATCCCCTATTCACATTCTCTTGTATTTTATGCTTATACAAATGTGCTTTGACTTATTTTATAACTATGGGTAAATATTTTTTTTTAATCAATTAGGAACCATCTTGCGGGGTAAATTGTCGCACTTTGGCGAAAAGGTGAGAACCCCCCAGATTACGGCATGTCACACAATTTGACATTTGCGTGACTATCGGTCGTTATCGGAATTCAGAGTCTCATCGTAGTTTGGATTTCTACATATATATTTGTTATATTTATTTCAATTAAATAACTAGCTGTTCCAAAAACAAAAAAAATTGCTGATGTCACATCGATACTAAACTTCGATCACCCCCCAACAGAAAAAAAAATCAACAAAACAAACAAACAAATAAAATAGAGTCGATATTTACGATGGATATCAACTTTGAACAAAAAATCTTAAAAGAAAGAGAAGATTTTTAATAATAGGCGTTTTAGTTACGATAAGATATATTGAATATCAATAAAAAAAACCAAGTATAAGCGTCATAATGACCAGCAAGATGAGACCGTTACACTGTACGTCATTATTTAACATCTCTTACGCAAACATACATGGACTTGCTCTTGTTAAACGGTATATTGGTAATAATTTATGGTAAATCTACAAAACCAAAGAATGAATTTATCTTGAAACAGCCATGTCAACATCAATATTCCAGTCTTTTCTAACATTGTTAAACTTAATAATTCAAAATGAATAGCAATTAAGTGGTTCACAAAAATCAATGTCATTATTATTTTATTTACACGCTAACACGACCAGCCGATACTAAAAAAGGCTTTGTTTCTCGAAAATCGAGTCAATATTTCCTACAAATTGGTAATTTCCTTCTCTGTTAAAGCGTTGCTCATGGAATTCACTCTTTGTTGTGAAGTGCAGTTTTATGGACTATGGGTATGCTATTGTTTAGTCCTCGGTTTGACATCTTTTGTGTTATGTTATTAATATTCAATTTTGCATCTATCATCGCGTTCAATAAAAAGAATAATGAATGTCTGTTCCATCACAGAAGAAAGGAAGACATTAAAGGGTCCAATACACGTGGGAACGACACAGGGAAACTTGACAGCCAATCAGCCAAATGTTTAAGACAAATTGGATTCTTGAACTGGTATAATATCTCCGAACCACCCGGTCGTGTGCTAATGTTAAAAAAACGCGTCCATTTAACATCACAAGTAACAATTATGAAACTGACATTTGAATTTTTAATTTAAGAAAATATCAAACAGGCCATTCAATGATTTTAGAAAACAATGAAATATTTTTAATGTCTTCTGTACTGAGGTAGAAATAAATAAAAAGGGTGTAATGTTTTCACAAACAGAGAGTACTAGTAACAATGCATCACTCTTTTATCAAATGATTCACAATTTGTATAATTCTACATATTTTAGGTCGACAATATCAGCTTGTAGGAGATAAAAAAATCAATTGCGAAACAACCTTTGGAGGGGTGTCGGGACCCCTCATAAAATGTCACATAGCTCCATGCCATAGAGTGCACTTTAAATAAAACTAGAGGTACTGTGAGCAAGCTCACGATTGGTACCCCACGCTAAGAAGAAAAATAAATACTCAAGTATTTTTTTCAATTATAGAAAATGATGGATGCTATCTCATTAACCGTCCATGTTCTATCAATAACAACTGCATTATTTTTTTAAAATTGTTAATGCTAATATGAGTACACACACCAATTTCTATTATTTAAATTCCATTTTATTTCAACTTAACTGTTAATGCATGAAGGCATTTGCATCCTTATGATAACAAACATGACTGAAAATCAAACGATAATCCACATGTCAAGCAGCCATTAAATGTTTTGAATTTTTGTGACCTGACACATGCAAGCTTTGTGTCAAATTTTATCTTCTAATCATTTCCATTAATACAAGACATGACACAGACAGGAATAAAGCATTTTTTTTTAACAATGACCTTGACCTTGCCCAAATGACCTTTGCTCAAGGTAATGACAAACCCTCAGGTCATGAGCAATCTTTGTGTGAAGTAAGAACTTCCAATGTTTCTCTATAAGAAAGATATAAACCGGACATGAATTTTGCACTTTTCCTGGTACTGACCTTGACCTTACCCAAATGACCTTGTGTTAAGGTCATGACACACCCTTAGGTCATGAGCAATCTTTGTGTAAAGTAGGAACTTCCAATGTTTCTCCATAAGAAAGATATGGACCGGACACGAATTTTGCACAGACGGACGGACGGACAGACAAGGTGATTCCTATATAACCCCCAAACTTCGTTTGCGGGGGGGGGGTATAATTAACACACAGTAGACATTTGTTATGACGTTTTCGACCCCTTCCAACCCTTTAGAAAAATAACCTTGGATCTCCCTTTCCCGGAAAAATTATACTTGAATCCGCTCCCCCATAAACCAGACATGTTTGCTTTGCGATCTATGGTGAGAAGTAGCAGTAAAAGACAGTGCATTTGTTGTTTTACGTCACATTAAGAATTTTTAGTGATGCTGACAAAATGTTGGGGATGTTCCTGAATTATTTGGGCGACATTGTGAACAACTGTTTCAATGCTGAATTATATTAACTTCTAAATCCAAAGGGTTGATTTCCTGTCCCGCAAAGATACATGAACATCGCTTTTTCAGCTTTTTTGTACCCGAAACTCAAAAAAGAATTTAGAAAACAATATTCACCATTTTACTAGGGATATATCTTTAATTAATGTAGAAACATATGATTTGAACTACAACAGTAGGAAGTGAGAACTGCAAATATATTCAAATTTCCATAGCAGTAATACTGTAATGACCTGGGATAGGAATAATTATGAATTTATCATTCTTACAATAACTACTTATTGGTCTTATTAATAAGGGATAAGAGTGGGTGGATTTATGAATTTTGCATCATACATGCCTTATACAGTTTATTGGGTTATATTCTCTTGAATGTTTACATCTGCTAAAATCCATTTTTAGCACATGTGTACTTTTGTTTTTAACAGTTTGCATAATTTTTCTTAACATTGCAAATTGTATAATATATGCGATGAAACTATGCATGTTGATTAAACCTATGCGTCTTTATTTCTTGCGTAAGAGCGCTGGATTCCTTGGGCTGGGTAGATTGTTTACATCCCGCTGCCAGCTTTTCCTATAGTGTATTGTGTTAGCCATCGTTTCGTATTTTGAACTACCAAGATTATATCGTTACTAGCGATGTTTTTATAGTTTATAAACTTTCTTAAAATTCATGTTTTCATAATTCATACTTAGTTTTACTAAGAACTAGACATCGTACGTTATTTTATAAGTATTCCCTCCATTATGGCGAGAAAAATATATAGGACATCGTCTGCTAGACGATATCTCGTTTCTATAATAATTAAAGCAAAGGATTTATAAGTTATTGTTACTTACAGGTTATGAAAACATCCACTACAATTGTTTTTTGTCTTTTTAAGATTTACTTTGCGCGGTTTACGGTAGTTTTGTACGACACTGTTCGGCATAGCTCAGTGTATATGCTACCGTACACCGTTTTGATTGGTCAAGCGTCAGCGTACAGTTATTTAATCGGTTAATTGATATCACATGATCAGATCCGGAAAACACTATCGATTATCGAATCGAATCGGACACACCATTTTGATTCATAATCGAATATAATCGGAGATTTTCAACTTACTGAATTTAGTTATTGCATGTACTTATTATATTCAAGCAAATAAAACTAACATAGGCATTTGCAAAATAAACCTTAATAAATTCTGGTCATAAATGTATTTGTGTTTTAAACTTCTATTATTATTATTATAATTAAATCAAAAACAAGAAGTTATCTTTCAGCTTGATAGATTTTGTTTCTAGATAATAACTCAATAAGTCAATACAAGTCTTGTATTTTGATATAAACATTCAGCTTTTTGAGGTAAACACAGTAACTGTTATGTAACAGTGTTTTTCTATTATAACAATCATAGCACACATTAGCAGTAGTAAGTTATGAACATTCTGTTCAATTATTTATCAATTATGTATCAGAATATACAGTACATGTACCAAGTATTTACCACTATTCAGTTTTCAACATTTCACCAGTACAAATCCATATTCATTTTCAAAAACACTATTGTGCCCACCTGAGACGGTCTCATTCTAGAGATCTTTTTTGTAATTAGATTTCCACAGAGGCTAAATACCCTTTCACTAGGCACAGTGAAGGCAGGGATAGACAAATATTTTCTTGCAAGAGTAGCTAATCTAGGAAAAATAAATTCATTTTTATGCCATCACTATAATAATGTGCTGTCCCTATCTTCAGCACATTTAGTACTTCCCCAAAATGTAGTAACCTCTTTCTCCACAGCCACTGACAATGAAACTCTATCTTCATGAACAATAAAAACATCGATCATCAAACCAATCTCCAATCTTCCAAGTCTGAACATTCCATTTGTTTGGCTGCAAACAAATTGTTAACCCGCATCGTCTGACATTTCATTATCTGCACAGGTAACAATAGCTTGCTGAACTACACATTCACTATCCAAACTAGGATATCCTACTAAGAAGTTTGGGAAGAACATCAGATGAAGTCCCATTCTATGACCATCTGCAACTGTTTCTACATTTTCTTTTTTGATATTAAGATCTACACTTAGACTTGAAACAGACAAAGCTTTTTGAAGAAGTTGATATGCATAACTTCTTTGTGTCTCTGACAAAAAACTAAGGTTCTTGGTATTAAGACTGAGCATGGATTTGTTCTAATACACGTTTCAACATGTCCAAATAACTATTACACCGAGTGGGGCAGTCTTCAGTCAATTTGAATTTGAGTCCAATCAGTTTCTCATTGTCTGAAAAAACGCTTGCTTGTTTTTCTATCAATCATTTAAACTAGTTGATTTGTGAAAATGGCAAACTAATATCTACATTTAGATAATAGATTGTGTACTTCAGGAACTTCAAGTGCATGCTTTACAATAAAATTAATGCGATGTTCATAACAGCCTGAGCGCTCCCATCCAAGAATTTCAACAGCTTTTTTTCATTCGCTGCATTATCTGTGACACACGTTGGGTTTGGTAGGTTCCATGTAGACACAGTTTCTGATTTTAAATAAAGGAAGAAATATGAATTATGTCTAAAATCAACAATAGTTCATTTTCCCTCCCAATAATTTTCAATCATAAACAATTAAAAATTTAAGATCAAAGAAAAATACCTTTAAGTCCATCTGGAATCTTTACACTGGTATGGGACCCCTGAACTTGTTGTGTATGCATGTAGGACAACTGATTGCAGCTCCCAGGTACTTGTAATGAAATGTGCAGTCACTGTACTATAACTTTCTGTTGCACAACTACTCCAGCGTTATTGCAATAGATCCACCTTTTGGAGGAAGATCTCTAGAAACGTTTACTGTCATACTGATTTCTTTTCATTCATTAACTTTAAAATTCCACGATTCCAGGGTGTATATCTAGAAAAATATTGACAATATATCATTAATTATGAAATGAAACAAATACTTCACCTTGGGTCCAATTCTTTTGCCAATGTGATGAAATGCGTGTTGTAAACTGTGCTTATGGGAAGTACTTTTACTATCATCAGTTTCAGTGTTACATGTAAATCGTCCAACGTCTTTTGTCTATCAGCACTTAAACAAATTTTAGGGACAGCACTCTGAACTACAGTGATCTGGGGCAGAATTAAGTTTTTCTCAGCTGTTAGGCTTTTACTTTACTTCGTGACCATGGTGTTTGTCAAGATGAAACGGAAGGTTGGTCGTATTTCCTGTGCAAAGGGAGACATTTCATATAATAAAAAATCATCTTAATGGTGTTTTTGTTAATCATTGTAAACGCTGATCATAAGAAAGATTTTAATTTATAAAATAGAACTGCCAAGCTTCATCGACCGTGAAAAACAACAAAACATGTATAACATGCGCACGTGCTAGTCGTGTCGGCGAAACAGTCATTTTTCTGTTTACCTTTATTGGCATTCGATTTTCTGCTAAGTTTGCAAATGACGACCGCCATATCTAAGTTCTGTTTACTTGGTGGACCTTCTTTTTTCTTAGTGATGCCAACATACTTCCATACAACCGAGCGGAATGCCCCGGGATAATGGTAGATTTTAGACTCTCTCGGCAGCTGTCTAACGACGATTTTTTGATCGTCGGCGACTATCGCTGAATCACTAGTCAGCATGCGACCCAGTGGAAGATTGTATTTGCTGACAAGGTCGTTGTATCGACCATAAAACGTACGAAAAGATGACTTCAAACGAGACTGTTGATAGTCCTGTTTTATCAACTTGTTTGTCAGTAGCTTTTCTCGCCTTAGAAACATTTTATACGAAGAGCATACCCTTGCGTATCGAATGGACCGAGAGACAAAAACACAATATGCAGGTGATAAAGGTAAATTGCTACATAAGTATGGAAAGTTGACTATAGAAAAATTGAAGTCATCACGTTTTGTCGTTAGGTTACCACCAATGTCCATTTCCGGGTAAATATCCAATATGAAACAGATGATGCAAAATTTGTGGTATCTTTTATTTCATATATGGGATATATTCAGTCGACCTAAATATGGAGGTAACAATTGTTAATTAATAATACGCCTGAATTTTGGCTGCTTTTCCAATATATGGCAGATAATTTGTGACGAGTTCACGAGCGCCAAGATTTCAAATTAAGAACCCAAGCCTTCATATGAAGTGTTTACCAGCACCACCAGCTAAAGGTGAGATTGCGCTTCACAAAATTATCCCTAACACACTGGACACCTGAATATATAATTCCGTAGTAAATTTTTAGTAACCTGTCATGCCCCCTTTTTGTCCTTGAAAGTACGGTTGACGCCTTGGACCAAATTTAATACAATACAATTAATGCCTTGACTTGAACATGTTTTGCTATGACGGTACTGTGCTGATACCATTGTTTAAATAAACCATTGTCATTTTACCCAGCCTTGTCTTTTCTTTTAATCAAAGCATTACAAGTACTTGGAAGCAGTTCCATACTGCAGACAATGATAGTGAGGTAGGCCAAGGTGATCAATTCCTTGACCAAACTCCCCTGCGTAAGCAAAACAGACCTGACCACTCCCCACTCCCCACTCACAGAACCACAGACATTTTACATATATTTGATGCATTCCCTCCCAGAGTACAATGTGAATCACATATGGACTACTTTTGCATGATAGGGACCATCAGCCAGCTGCTGGCATGCATGTCATCATGAAACCAGTGATGATGATTTTAATGAGTATATCTCCCACTTCCAAGACTGTGCTGAGCTTGGTAGATGGTCCGATCGTACAAAGTTGCTATTTCTTGCTGCCAGCCTTTGCGGGCAGGCAAGAACCTTCTATGTTAGTTTAAGAGCTGAAGATAAGGTATCGTATCAAACTATCGTCAATAAACTTATTCAAAGGCTTGGGAGTACCAAAAACCAGAACCGATGGCTATCAAAGTTAGAAATGAGGAAACGCTCCGCAGTTTTAGGTGATGGTATCCGTCAGATGACCCAGCGAGCATATTATAACCTGGATGCCCTTGCTCAAGAAGCTTTAGCCCTGAACCAATTTTACGAAGTGATTTCCTTGGAAACAAAGTGTAGATGCATTGACAAAGACTACCGGACTGTGGCTGAAGCCGTGGATGTCATTGATAGGTATGAGTCCATTATTGGTGATGGTGTAGAGATACGTAAAGCAAATGGTTGAGCCATTGAAAGCGATATATATCCAAAACCACTAGCTGAAAACAAACCATATCTAGGGGATCAAACCTCAGCTTAACCATTTTCTTCAGCAAGTCATCAGCAGACTAAACCACCTCGAGTCTAGAAACCATCGAGATTTCGATAAGCGCAACCCTAACTATGATTATAATAGGAATTGCTACATTTGTGACTCGCCCAAATACTTCATGAGATATTGCCCAGTAGGCCAAGGACATCAGAACCATAGGAGACAGGCTACAGCTTGCAAGAATACTAAGGTACAGGGAAACGACAAACCGCTGACTCAGTATGCCAAGAGCCAGCGGAGAATGTATTGCCTTGCTTCAGACTTTGAAACAAGGGAGGCCATATAGGGAAAGTTGGCAGCAATTACGATCTTTAGTGGACAGTGGATCTACAGCGTCCCTCATTTCAAAGACTGTTTTTAATCAGCTGCAGACAGCTGTCTAGAGCCAACTTCTCTACACATTGCTAACGTTAATGGAAACAGAATAACTACTTATGGTTCAATATCCCTGCCAATGCTGCTAGACAAACATTCTTACCATCAGAATTTCCTTGTCTGTGATATAAGTCAGGATGGCATCCTTGGTCAAGATTTCCTACTGAGTCATGTTAAGAAAATTGATTATCAACAAATGGTACAACACACAGGCCAATGTGGCGAGATAAAAGTGCTGGATAGGAGGAAAAGAGAACACTGCGTGCAGGGTCCTTGTTCGAGAAACAACTTCCCTCCCTTCAAATTCAGACATTTAAGTACCAATCAGCATACCTAAAGCAGAGAACCTTACCAAATTAGGACAGGTCGAGCCTTGTACAGAGAACACAGTCATCTATGCTGTGCCTGGAATACTTGATCTGCAAAGTGACAAATTTTATATTAATGTTCTAACTGTTGGTCAAATTTTCTCAGATAGTCATGAAATGCTTAAACACATATTTCAGCGTCTCTCATCAGCCCACCTCAAATCAAAACATATAAATTGCACACTTTTTCAGAAAGAAATCAAGTTCTTAGGTCACATAGCATCTGAATCTGGCATCTCCTCAGATCCTGACAAAATCAGTGCGATTGCAGACTGGCCAGTTCCAAGATCTGTAAAAGAAATATGGAGTTTCTCAGGGTAATGCTCCTATTAAAGGATATTTGTCAAAGAATTTGCAAAAATAGCAAAACCACTTCATGATCTGTGTGAAAAGAATGCAAAGTTTCTCTGATCAGCAGATTGCCAAACGTCATTTGATCAATTAAAACAAAAAATTACAGAATCTTCCTTTCTTTCCTACCCATTGCCAGATTTAGATTTCATTTTAGATAGTAATGCTAGTGACAAAGAGGTCGGTAATGTTCTTTCACAAGTGCAAGATGGCTCCGAAAAAGTTATAGCGTATATGAGTAAGGCTATGAACAAACACGAACAGCAATGTTGCGTACCAAGGAAAGAATTGATAGCATTTGTCAAGTCTCTTAAAACATTCCATTACTATTTATATGGGCAAGAGGTACTGCTAAGCACATATAACGCTGCAATAAGTTGGATGAAAAATCTCAAAAATCCTACTGGTCAACTGCAAGATGGCTACAGAAGATTGAAACCAATGACCTCACCATCACCCACAGAGCAGGCAAAAAGCATTTCAATGCAGATGCGCTGTCCCGCAGACCTAGTCGCTCATGTGAACGCCAGGAGCTGAAAAATACAGAAGATGACAGTGAGGATGACGCTTTCAGACAAATTTAGACATTAAAGTCTGTGTTCTAACCCGGAGTGAAGCAAATACAGATACTATTGTCCCCAACAATGAAGTGGTTCTTGATGGGTGGCAGGTGGACGCAATCAGACAGGCACAACTTGACGACAAAACTATTTCTCCCATATTTGTTGCCAGAGAATCCAATAATCCCCATCCTGATTGGAGCAAAGTCTCACAGGGATCTGGAGTGCTGAAGACCATTTGAAGGCTATGGAATAGGTTGGAGGTGATGCATGGTCTACTGTACCGCATTTGATCTGTGATAATGGTAATCCTGATCACCTCCAGTTGATAGTCCCTGCCTTCCAACAGAATCAGGCTCTCAGGCATTACCATGATATAATATACCTTAGAGCGTTTTCTCCTGGAACTCGAGTTTTCACTCTAGATACCAACCTCTTGATGCGCACGCTCAAATTAAGACGAACAGAAAAATATTAACTCTATGTACTCTCCAAAATGGAGGTTGTCAATAATATTATGCACCGTAAATAAGAAATTTAAATTTCGAATGAAAATGAGATGAGTATGTACTTTTCCATGAATGTTTTCTTAAGATACAACAAACAAAATTATATATTACTTCATATTGTTGTGTTTACACTTGCAATATAATATTTGAAAGTTGTTTCCGCTTTTTTACATTTAAAAAAAAAGGAACATCAGGTGTCGGTAATAAACGTAACTTCAATAATTAAAATATAAAAAAATAATAGATTTAAATTAAAATTAATTAATATAAAGAGGTTTTACAAGGTTTTTTTTTTAAAGAATCAATATATAACTCTCATATAAATCGGACATAGAAACATCATACATTACTCGGTATCTGTACACTGTTTTTGAAAGATCTTTATATGGAATTCGTTGTAAAAGAAACAAATAATAAAGTATAAAATATGTGTTTCAATTTATTCTTTAACTATGCACAGCATATGTGTTTATTTTTATAATTGCATAATTGCATATGTACTCATCGATATAAAACGTAAATTTAAAATCTTAAAGGCGTCTGATGCATCCATGTCCGCCATGCTGGAGAGTCCATACCCTCGTTAGATCGAGAGTCGGACTCGATGTAAACTCGGGTTGAAACTCTCGCTGTTTATCTCAAAAACTCGCGACTACATACCGAACTCGAGTTTCAGAAGAAAACGCGCTTAGAGATCACTTAGGAGCTAAAAGGACTCTGGACAAGGATAAGAATACCCTGTATTGGCCTAAAATGAAAAGAGATATTGAGAAATATTGCCTACAGTGTGACCTATGTACAGCTTAGAAACCGTCGAGGAAATCAAACAGAGCTCCTTTACAGCAATATTTACTAGAACCAATGGAGCGGGTGTATATGGATGTTCTGGGTCCACTTCCCCTTACTACAAAAGGAAATAGGAACATATTAGTAGTATGCGACTGTTTCACCAAGTGGACAGAAGCTTTTCCAATGCCAGACCAAGAGTCCAAAACAATAGCCAACATTTTAGTTAATGGATTTATATGTAGATACGGAACTCCAAATTCACTCAGATCAAGGTCGCTCCTTTAAAGCAAAGTTATTTAGAGACCTGCTAGTAATGCTTAGAATAGAGACCATTCTGACCACTAGCCAACGTCCACAAGCTAATGATACAATGGAACGCTACAACAGAATACTTGTAAAAATGCTCACAATGTACTGCCAAAAAGATAAGAGAAAAATTGGATGAAGTCAAGAAATGATGGCATACAGGACTGCTAGTCACTCTAGCGTTGGAGTTTCTCCAAACAGAATGGTATTGGGTAGAAATGTATTTTGTAATGCCATTGGAAGTTAAAGTTCCCGAACCCAAAGATAACAGCGAGGCTCAGGAGACAGATGAGTATGTACTGAAACTACAGGAAAGTTTGGTTAACTGGCTAGGAATTGTCTGAAACAATGCAAATTACCCAAAAAAAATATTTTAGGATTCAAAACCTGAAATTTTATGAGGGACAACCTGTATGGTTGTATGATGCCTCGAAGAAAGTAGGTGTATGTAGCAAGTTGACCTTCAAATGGAAGGGCCCTAATACGTTATTACTAGAAAATTGATGATGTCACCTGCATGTTAAAGCGGTCTCAGAAACAAGCAGGGAAGGTTTACCTCACAGACAGACCGCTTCCATACAAGGGCAGAAACTCATCTAAATGGTACCGGAGTAATAAACAGCAATAAAAATCAACAGCTTTAAGGAACCAGCCAGAGCAATTTGACTATAAAATGATAGCAGAGGTCATTCTGTTTTCCTTTCTTTCTATTGCTGTGGGTCAGATGAAGAGAGGTGACGGATGTGCACAGTCTTTTGCCCTCATCATTGGTGACAGGAAGAGACGGATAGTGCACCATCTATGGCCCACACTTCTGATGTTGGGAGGTGACGGAGGTGTGCAATCTATAGTCGTCACATGAGTTGATACTGAGATGTAGCTGGCCAGTGGGTTTCAAGAGTATAACCAGTGTGCTGTTTTAACCTTTTTACTTTTCTTTTGAGTTGACATCTGCTGTTGAATCTTCCTAGTATATGTGACCTAGTTTGATTAATTTGGAAATAAAATGATTTTATTTTAGTTGGCTGGTTGTTGTGAATTCCAAATGGTCTGTGGTATCCCTATCATATCCCTGGTTGAATTACAAGCGTTGCCTTGCTCTCAGTACATCCTACAAAATAGTCAAGTTTTAACATTTTTTTAAAAATTTGTTCAATAAATTATTTACTTATAGTTAACTAAGTATTTCAAATGAGTTGTTATGAACCATACTACCCAAACCATACCTTGCCAACATTTCCTGTTGAATTGCAGAATGACTTTCCAGCGCTGTCTCGTGGTGAACGGGAAGAAATGTGGAGCCCTGTTTGACAGAAACTGAAGGAGCATTTGTCACCAGCGCCTCATCGTGCCTTGCGAGTCATTTGTCCTTTTTGTTGTGACAAAGAGAAAATTTAAAGCTTTAACAGGGCAGGCGACCTGTAGTCCCTTGTCGCAAAGCGCCACAAAGATGCCGCTCAAGCAACAAAAGTTTCCATGGATGAACTGTTCTCAGGGAATAACTGTTTCTGGTTGTCGTACAATCTTTAGTTTACAGATACCTGGTGGAACCTACAGACAGGAATGCCAGAGCGTTCTCGCGGCTGCGATCCTTCTTACTTGAATGGACATGGAAGATATTGCCGACCCCTGCAGGCCCAAAGGTGAAGAGGGGATGACATGACTGGATCGAGGGGTGGGATAAGCCAGTCACTGACTTCAGAGTTCCGGATGTTCCTGTTTCCAGAGCGACAATAAAGTACAGTCCAACTTCACCAGGCTTTTTCTCTCTGTAAGCCTCTTTTCAGATGATGTTTCTACCATTTTGAATGACATCACCAGCTCTTATAGGGTATATTTGAACAACATCGTGCTGTTTTATGCTAACGGTATTACCAGTTTAAACAGAAAAAAGGCTGTCCTTAAGCCCTGTTCCCTGCCAGAGTCACCAAAAGTTTAGAGTATGGAAGAGTCCACATGGAGGCCAAGAGCAGTCTACTATGCGATGAGCCTTGGAGTTGAGTCAAGCTTCATAACATCTGTGGACCAGGCAAAGAAAGACTTGAGGGAGCCAGAGATTGAGCTGTTCGCCGAGTCGGAGTTGAAGATTCTTCCAGCTTCCAATTTGGAGTTCAGGAGAAGAATGGTTGAAAGAACTCCTCCTAGAGAACCTGAACCTGTCAGAAAGAGGCTGAGGCTAGGTGAAAAGAAATCTAATCCAGTGTCTCCAGTTACCACCATGCTTCCAGAGTCCTCAACAGCTTCCCCTCTGCCATCCTCGGTCCCTCCTGAACCGGCAATGACTGTTATGCCCGAGTTGGCTTCTCCCTTTCATCAGGATGGCTTGCCAGTCTTGTCTGCTTCTCTTGGTCCACTGCCAGCTGGATCCCTTGATTATTCCAAGCCGTCCCAGCCAGCCATGCCATCTTTGTCATGATCAGCTGCAGTGCCCGTGCTCCCTCCCTCACACTCACCACCTGTCTCCTAGCCAACCAAGTTCACCCCTGACCCACCTGTGACACCATCTGGATCTATTGTTCAGATGACAAAAAGGTTGCTAGGACATGGTTGTATGCCGTTGTTGCTCCCTGTGGATCAGAGAGGAGATGGTCACCCTGACCTGTGGGCAAGTTACCTTTGCCTAGCCACCCAAGGGTTTCCAATCGATGTCCAAATATAGGAAACTCTTTGAGTTCGAGATCGCTGCCCTCTCCCTCCGCTCAAAGGACACAGGCAGTGACTTTGATAGGGCCAGACTTCTTGACGAGTTTAACTTCCTTGCCCTGCCTGGATCCATTGATTTGTTCCCCCAAAAAGCCAACAATCCAACAGCTAGGATGAGATTTTACCTATACCAGATGGTCCGCAGCGTAGCAAGGGGTCTGTCAAATTCTTCATCTGCCCCAGGAGGTTATTGCATTCTTGGAGGCGGCTGAGGGTAATCGAAACAAGTGTTGGGACTCGCTCATCAATGAGATCGACCGAGACGAGTTGATATTCCACTCAGGCTAGCTTACAGAAGGGATGAACAATTCGTGAATTAAACTATTGATTGTATTTAAAATGAAAATGCATACCTGTTTTTTAATTCAGGAGAATTAAGTAGCTATGGTGGGGTAAGTATAATGACCTGGGATAGGAATAATTATGAATTTATCATTTTTACATTAATTGATTATTGGTCTCATTAATAAGGAGTAAGAGTAGGTTTTTTTAATGAATTTTGAATCATTACATATCTAATACAGTTTATTGGGTTTAATTCACGTGAATGTTTACTGTATCTGCTAAAATCCATTTTTAGCACATGTGTAATTTTTTTCATCAGTTTGCATATTTTTTCTTACTATGATATATGCTGGGTAACTATGCATGTTGATTATACCTATGCATCTCTATTTCTTGCTATTCATTGTCTACCAAACCTGTAAGAGCGCTTGATTCCTGGATCTGGGTAGATTTTTTACATCCCGCTGCCAGCTTTCCCTATAGTGTATTGTGTTAAGCCATCGATGAACTATCAAGATTATTTCGCTACTAGCGATGTTTTTATAGTTGATAAACTTCTTTAAAATTCATGTTTTTACAATTCATACTTAAGTAACTTTTACTACGAACTAGATATAGTACGTTATTTTGATAAGTATTTCCTCTATTATGGTGAGCTAAATATATAGGACATCGTCTGCTAGACGATTTCTCCTTTTATGTTGACTGTATTAAGTTATTCCGATGTTTATTTTCATGTCATGTTTCTTTTAAAGATTTACTTTGCGCGGTGTACGGTAGTTTTGTACGACACTGTTCGGCATAGCTCAGTGTATACGGTACCGTACAGCGTTTTGATTGGTCAAGCGTCACCGTACAGTTATTTAATTGGTTAATTGATATCACATGATTTGATCCGAGGGTTATATATATGAGTTATATATATGAGTGCTTTGCCATTATATGGCAGATACTTTGTGACGAGTTCACGAGCGCCAAGATTTCAAATTAAGAACCCAAGCCTTCATATCAATTGTTTATCAGCACCACCAGCTATAGGTGAGATTGCGCACCACGTAATTATCTCCCAACACACTGGACACCTGAATATATAATTCCGCAGTAAATTTTTAGTAACCTGCCATGCCCCCTTTTTGTCCTTGAAAGTACGGTTGACGCCTTGGACCAAATTTAATACAATACAATTAATGCATTGACTTGAATATGTTTTGCCATGACTGTACCGTGCTAATACCATTGTTTAAATAAACCATTGTCATTTTACCCAGCCTTGTCCTTTCCTGTAATCAAAGCATTACAAGTACTTGGAAGCAGCATCGAGCCTGAAATAAATCTACATATATTTTGTAGCCCCCATTTTTAGATGGCCATCCATGGGGAGCTAACAATACAATGAGAAGTAAGAATTGCAAATAATAGCAGTGAACTGGCTTATGATGGAATCAATTGCAAAGGGAAAAGCGATTTAACTTCTCTGTACTTTTGTTTATGTCTCTTAAGATTTTTTCGCTTATTTTGTTAAAATACGAATGTATTGATTATTTAAATAGATGAACATCTGCGTTTCGTCTTTGACATTTTTTTTATAATCAAGGGAATATAACTGAAAGCATGATAATGTGCATGTGTTAATGTAAATTTACAAGCTAGTTTCAATCATAAATTTCGTGTAAATGGAAATAATTGGTAATTATATTTTTACATACGTAGAAGGGGAGTTAGTCCTGTTACATGTAGCAAGTGATCGAAAAATCAATCCTCCCAGTCATCGCCATGATATATCATATATTGGGAATTTTTTTTTTATTTGGTTTTTGGTGTGTATTTGTTTTAAATAGAGACTTCATAATATATTGATTTTACCTAATGGGAAATGGTATTACTAACTTATTCATCAATCAACATACATTGTTGGTATTATTTAATCAATTTAATACAATTATTATAGTCTATTTTACAAAGATTTATACGAAAATTAAAAAGAAAACTATACGTATTATAACAATCCCACACTTTTCATAGAACATTTTTTCTCAGAGTTTGATTTATTTTGATATCCAAACAATCATGTTACATTTCGTTCAAATGTAAAAAATGAAAAGCTACTATAAAGGCGCTTTACATGTTTCGTTTGGCAGTTAACCTTAAAAAAATAGATGTATGTGCTTATTCGCAATTTTCTCTTATTTATTATAATATCAGCTGAAATGATGTTTATCATAATGGAAATAATTTCGTGGTGATTTAATCTACGAACGGTCTAAAAGTTTACAACATTTTCAATCTTGAATGAGTGTGATTGTATATATAGATTATTACGTAGCAATTTTTATATCGCATCCTATATCAGCCCGAGGTCGCTGTATATTAGCCCGAGAGCCGGTCCTCTGGCTGATATTGGTGTCTCGGGCTGATACAGGGCGTATGTTTTATTCGTTATGTAACATCGGTCAACTTCATAAAATATCTCCAGTTTATAAATGTTTATAAATGTACATGTAATCTATATTACTAGTAGGCCGAACGTTCAGCATGATATACATGTAAATAGGATAAGTCGCGCTAGGTTTTTTTTCTTTAATACCAATTACCAGCTAGGGGTAATGTTCGTAAGCTCACGAACGATACTCCCCGCTTAGAAAAAAAGTCAAGTATTTTCCCATTGGAAAGTAATGGATGCATCATTTTTCTTCAAGTGACTTTAACTTGCACAAATGAACAAAGCTCAAGGTTCGGACACAGTTTCAGGTCACACTCAAGTTTTAGCTTCTAATCATTTTCCATTACAATATATGGTGTGTGTTTTTACAATAACCTTGAACTTATACAAATGACTTCGGGTCAAGGTCATGACACACCCTCAGATCATAAGCAATCTTTATGTGAAGTAGAAACTTCCAATGTTTCTCAACATGATGGTTGTAAAAAAATATTACAAAAATCAACAATACATTGCAATCAATTAATTTGAAATTTTTAAATTACTTTTTAGGAAATATTTTAAATCGTTTCTAGATTTCTGTGATTGTTCTAACCGCCCCTTCGTACTGATTTTAAAACTTTTGATATTTTGAGAGTGCTGATCAGCAGAATAATAGTCATTCTTTGTTCAATTTATAAACCATCTTATTATAATAGGATTTTAATGTTATATTTTTCGGCCGATCAATTGCAAAAAAAAAAGAACTATAAAAATATTACTTCACACGTAAACGATTGATAAAAAAAAATGCCAATAACAAACCGTCAACCATCTCAAAAATCCAGAAAACGAAATACAAATTCAAAGCAGAGCAACACGGACCTCCAAAAAGATAGAGGTAGGATCAGGTGCCATGGAGGAGTGAGCATCCTCTGCTGACCGGTCACACCCGCCGTGTGCTGTCGTAATCGGGAAAAATCGGAAAAGTCCGTAGACAATTAGGTGATTAATAATGGTCTAACAATTAGCATGAAAAACGTCAGTCAGCATGCGACCCAGTGGAAGATTGTATTTGCTGACAAGGTCGTTGTATCGACAATAGAACTTACAAAAAGATGACTACAAACGAGACTGTTGATAGTCCTGTTTTATCAACTTGTTTGTAAGTAGCTTGCCTCGCCTTAGAAACTGTTCATACGAAGAACATGCCCTTGCGTATCGAATTAACTGAGAGACAAAAACACCATAAGCAGGTGATGAAGGTATATTGCTATATAAGTAAGGAAAGTTGACTATAGAAAAATTGAAGTCATCCTGTTTTTTATAAAGTTTTGTTGTTAGGTCACCATCAATGTCCATTTCCAGTAAAATATCCAAATATGAAACATATGACGCAGAATCTGTGGTATCTTTTATTTCAAGTTCACTCGGATATCGAGTCGACGTAAGTATGGAAATGACAATTGTTAATTGATAATACGTCGTCGATATACCTGAATGTAGAGTTGAAGGCCACGGCGATTGATTTATTTTTTTCACGTACAAGTTTTTGAATAAATTCTGCTTCATAAGAATACAAAAATAGGTCTGCTAACAATGGGGCACAATTAGTACCCATGGGAATTCCAACAGATTGTTGGAAGACTTGATTTCTAAAAACTACATAGATGTTGTCTATCAGAAATCAAGCATCTTTATAAAGTCAACTTCAGAGTACTTGTGTGTTCAATCAGAATGGTTTGTAACAAAATAGTTTTTTTGATTTCCAATGACAAGGTTACATTTTTACGACTTCCATTTTTATTGAAGAAACAACTGTCGATGATATCAAAAAGCCTAGATTTTAATTTGTCAAGGGGAATGGTTATATAAAGCGTTGAAAAATCGTACGTTTTGATGCTATTGATTTTGGTAAGATTTTGTGACCTAAAAGTTTCTAATAATTCTTTAGAAATTTTTAGTATCCACATCTGATTCACACCACTTCTGGAGTATATTGTTGTACAGTACTCTTGACTACTGTAAGAATTTTAGTAAGGATAAAGAGAGAGGTTTGGTAGAACATTTACTAGAACCTGCTATATATCTCTGTTTGTAAGGACTTTTGTGAAGCTTTGGAATCCAGTACAAATAATGTAAATCAAATTCATTTTGTTTATTGGGGATATTAAAGATATCCATAACCGATTTAAGATTTTGAAGTATTTCCTGCTTGGAAAGACTGCTATGGGTGTAAGTATGATTAACATGTTTAGAATCGAAACCTAGTAGTAATATAGTGTGCCTTACAAACAAAGACAATGTTGTTACTTGCCTTATCAGCAGGGACCAGTACATACTGATCATGCAATCTTTTCTCACTTCTGCTTTATTGAAAACAGAAGGATAGATGGTTTTCACTTGACCTCTCAGTCGTTTAATACGAGATTTCAATATACATCTGATGCTTTTAACCCACTCTGACAACGTATCAAGGTCTTCTTTTTCAGATTTTGCCCATCGCTTGGCGTAATCATTTTTTTTTAATTTGTTCCTAAACACGGCAACAGTTTTTTATTCTGAATTGTACTCATGGTAATATACATTTTATGATACATTATTTACATGTAGGGTGTGTTTGATTGATGGTCTTTTATGATAGTCCAGGAGGCTCCAGGTATATCACTTGTTACATTATTAATTTGGTCATTCATTCTATACTCTTAAAAATATATATAGGTCAAGGTTATCAAATTGTTAAATATGAAAAAATATGGAGACTGGGTAACGAATTCTGTTGGAAATCAGTTATCTTGCCGCATTTCACCTTTAATTTATTTTCCCGTTTAATTTAGTTTTTCGCAAATGGATTGGTTAAGTTTGTCCCAGCAAGCAGACACGGTAAGAGATAGGTTTCGAAATGTCACCTAGTATTGGAACTGATTAATTATCGGTATTACACATTACTGTCGCGACATATTGGAAAGAAAGTTGCTAAATATTAATTTTTTAAAGATTCCTGTCATTAATTGGCATTCCTCTTCCATCAGATCGCACCGATCAGTAAGACTGCACAGTGTAGCTGATATGTTTAATGATACATGCAAAAGCACTGCTGAAACAGGAAGTAATTAAACATTTTATTCTTCTGTGTCACAGCATCACAGAAAGCAATACATTGTTCAATTCTAAATGTGGTTTTTGCTACCAATGAGAAGTAAATTGCAACAGATTAGTTTTCATATTTCAAAAAAAAGTTTTACTGCAGGTGTTTATCGATAATTTTCTGATCTAGTATACGATGGAACTCAGTACTTAGGCAATAATATTGCATTATTCTGCAGGTTGAAAGGTTCATTTTTTGCAACCTTAAAATTTCATAGTGCAATGTCCTAGAACACCACACGGTTCATTTCCTAAACCACTATCTAGAGGGTATACATATTAACCATTTCATTTTTTGGTTTGATTCAGTTTGAAAATATTTACATGTATACAGAAAAATAATCACCTTTGAAAAATCTTCAAGGAAAACAATTGCAATAGAACATTAAAAATAAGTGGCGTCGAAAGCAAACTAAAAGGGGGGTGGAGGGGGGCTAGACTTATCAAAAACCTTGACAAGCAAAAATAAAAAAGGTCTTCGGTTAAGGTTATGTATAACTTTGCAAAAATAAAAGTGGCCCCCCCCCCGTTACATATGAAAAATATATGAAGGCTTTTTCTGAAAGTCTTATATAAATTTTGTTTTGAAACAAAAGGCTTTTAACGCAAATTTTATTTGGACAATTAATTCTCTTATATGAAAATTCTTAAAGGATTGTAAATTTTCATGCTGACTGGCGTTTTTCATACTTGTTAGACCACTAGTTATACGCCGGACACCGGACTGACTACGGTTTCTTTCGTTTTTCATGACCTTGACAAAGAACACACGGCGGGTGCGACCGGTCGGCAGGGGATGCTTACTCCTCCTAGGCACCTTATCCCACTTCTATCTATTTAGGGGTCCGTGTTGCTCTGCTTTAAATTCGTATTTTGCGTAATGAATTTTGAGATGGTTGACAGTTTGTTATTGTCATTTTTCATTTCATATGATTTTTGTTTGAATCCTTTTAGAATTACTATTCCACATGAAGTCGTTTAATTCCATTGGAAAAATCTAAATATTTTGTTCTCTAACGGAAGTAATAATGTTTCATTAATATAATTATTTCTTTGTCGTTAAATTGGCAAAATTATCAGGCACTGTGTGTTTAAAAATCATAAATGAGAAACTAAAGGCTTAATTAAACTGATAAAAATTACATTCTGTTTAAAAACAGAAACGACATATCAAATGAAATGATATCAATTGATATATTTAATACACAGTTCAGTAGTGCATTTGAGAATAAAAAGTTATTTAATAAATAATTTATTGTTGAAATTAATAAGATCACATACTTGTACGTACATATATTGCATACTGGGCATATTGCCGCCACCCCTTCTCCCCCCTCCGTATGTTTTGTTTTTTACCATGTCATGTAACACAATGACCCGGCTATTTACGGTCAAAATAGAGTATATGAGGCAATTTCATTAGCATCAATTTCCATAATTTAATTGGTCAAGACACAAGGATAAAAATAAATTTCAGAAAGGAATGGAGATCTTACGATGAAAAAATCCCCAACATTTCAATGACTGCATTATCTCTGTTATAAGTGTATGCTCCAAATTAAGGGCTACTTTGTTGAGGGAGTTTCAGTGGATGTGGTAATACAGTATTTTTTTATCCATCTAATTTAACTGTCATTGAGTAATACACGTCACGTGATTGTCATCTCAAACGATGTAAACAACTATAGTGGCAAAATTTAAACAGCAACATGGCAGACGAAAGGTCTTTATCATTGCATTCTTTATAAGTAAAAATAAAAAAACCTTATATTTATATATACAAAGTTGTTTGGTTAAAACAAAACACTTTTGAGGTTTGTTTCAAATTCATTACATATAACGCCGTTTGTTGTTTTGAAGGCGTAGACAGTCAGTAACAAATCTAATCAAAAGTACAGGATGCCACTAACGTTAAGCGTAAATTGTTTGAAAGATTGCAAAAGATTGGCTTTCTGTGTAAAGCGTAAATTGTTTGACAGATCGCCTCAAAGGTCGACCTTTTGTGTTAGGGGTTAACTGTTTTTCCGATGGGAACAATTATTTTCTAATTTCTTTGTTAAAATTTTTTCTAATAATTTGTAAAGGTAAAAATCTCACTTAACAGATGAGATTCATCAATTATAATGAAAGTGATTATTTAAGCAGTGAATGCTTATTTTTGGAAATCGGCGGTCCTATAACTCACTAGGCCTTTTAGACAAATTGAATACCGCGCGTTAGCCCGGTATGATGCTAAAAATATAGTGCCAGAAATGTGGTCGGGAAAACTCTTTTTGAGATAGAATAGATATCGTGGTTTAAGGACGTTGTTTTCTCAGGGTTTGAGTTCTCATTTTCAGGTTAGTATAATAAAGTCGAAAGTCATGAGTAAAATTTGTTTTAAACACATAAATTAATGATTATCGAAATGGAAATGAATTATTTTTAACATAACATTCGATATATTTACTATGTAATGGATTAAAAAAACAAAATTGGACTTTTAGCAAAACAGAGGAAATTCGAACTAAATTTTTCAAATTTTTATTTTTCACTGGAATATTTTTGGCGGTACTATAATATAATAAAAGTTAATATTTGATTTGTTAGTCAACATAATGTTGCATATTTTCTGTATCTTTCATTCAGATAATCGTATGGCACACACTACAAAACTATTGAAAAATGCTTAAAAACGATAAAAGATACCATATCTCATTGACCTCATATAAATTTTATGCCAGTAGAATAAGGTCAATATTATTAATTTAATACTATAAATGTTTTAGTATTATCATTATTCAATTTTTTTGTGAAATCGAATAAAAAATGGGTAGAGATTTGAAAACTGATAGAGGAAATTCGGACTGGAATATTTATATAAAATTGTCAATGAAACATTAATGCTTTGCATCTTTTTAGTGCCACTGCAATTCATAAACTGTATTTTATTTTGAAAAGAGTTTAGCCATTTTAATTATTTTCACAATTAAGAAAATCTCAATTACAGCGAAAATTAACGCTACAATGAAAGGTCTATAACACACAATTCATGGGTTTTTTTAGTATAATCTGTGAAACTTTTTTTTTCATTCTGAGTAAACGTACCGTTGTCTTTAACGATTATTTTTCAAATTGGTTATGTAAATTGGAACGTTTTTTTAAATTCTAGAATAATATAAATCTATTTAAAACGCGTGATGAAGTTTTCTTGTGCTCATACGCTGTGATACATGTAAGATTTGACGTGTGTTATTGAACATTGAAAGTCACAGATTTCCAATGCAATAGTAAGGGGAAATATACACCAAATGCTAAAATAAATTCTTACAGCAGTGGTCTACCCTAGGATGACACATGTGAATTTTCAGAACTCCCACCTTGGCACTGTCAATGTTATCCGACACACTGTGAATGATAACGTGTTAAGATGTTTGTTTGTTGTTGTTTTTTTATATATATATATATACATTTGTATTTTTTATGAGTGTTTGCAGGGCAATCCAGTTTCATAATAAAATATACAATAAAAAGGAAAATAATCGTGCGGTCAAATGCATCTGTGCACTTTATGTAATTTAAACCTAACGTATACAAACATAATACTGTGGGAAAATAGTTTTTCCTGTCAAAATGAGGGGATATTTATCGTGTTGCAACTCATGAATGGAATCCGAGGAATAATTTTGTGTGCCGGGAGGAGGGGGAGGGAGACTCCTAGCCAACGCTGATTTTCGTTAACTATCATTTGTGAATTTAACAAGTTTGAAATAGCCCCTCGTCATCTAGAATTGTACATGGATTTTGACCAAAAGAGCAACTTGGCTGTAAAAAACAAGCATGCATCTACAATTCTCTCTCTTTTTTTTTTTGTTTTTCTTTGAATATCAACATTTTGACGTGTTGACCAGCAAGGTAGCGAATTCTGGTAAACAAATACTAGATTCTTGGATTCTTGTCTTTTTCATTTCACACGTATTTTCACGTAGCATCTGATAAATTTTGATGACGTTTGCCGCATGCACGTAGCATACACCAAAACCAACCCTTTCCTCATACTAAGGAATCAAACATCAACCTTCTCACTCAACAAAACAAGAAAATATGATTATTATTTATGTAATTTTGAATGGAAGGAAACTAACATTGTATACTGTTGGTACAAGGGTTTTATGTGAATGAGCCTGACGTCATTTTCAATGCTGAAAATGTATATCCTGAATATTTGGTACTTAAAATCTGATTGTCATTGCTGAGTTGCAGGCGCGATCTCAAAGTTTGTTGTTATGTAAACGAGCGTGTGTCATTTTTTTGTTTGCATAAAAAATTGATTGATCGGGTCCTAAATAAACTTACAAGTACATAATAAATGCTGTAATGAAAATTCCTTTGATTATGTAAATCAGGGTCAATCAAATATATTCAATCATAAGTTATTCCTTGGGTGTGGTAAACTGTCTCAAACGTTTAGATGACCCAGCGATGAGTCAGCAGAATTGACGCAGGGTATAAATAGGAAGCGCGTCTTTGCATCGTAGTTAGTCTGCTGGTAGACGCAGAGGAGTACAGATCAAAAGGAGAGTAACAACAGGTACGGTTTATGTTTCATTTGCGGGACCCCAAAATACTGCGGGTGGACCATTTGAAACATTAGAGTATATTATATAGTCCGGGAGCATAGGCTCAGAAATAAATTAGTACGTTCGGACTAGGTTCAAAACAGGGTCTGAAACGGTGGTCTGAAACGGTGGTTTCAGACTAAGTGTTGCACAAGGAAAGCTTAAGGAAAATTATACTTTATAAAATCAGTTATAATTAATCATCGTGTTTGATTTCATTTGATTAATACTGTTTAAGAGTTGATTTTATTCCAATCATTTAGAAACGTAGGAAACGTTTAAGAAAAATTAATATCTGTGGTTTGAACCCACATTACACGTTACAAATTTTTGGTGGCAGCGTCGGGATAATTAAATCAACTCAATTTTCTTTTTATTGTGATTAAGTTTATAGCGTTTCAAACTATTTCGGTTTTAGACAGAATTTTGTTTGTTCTTACTGTTTGAAACAAGTTGTTTAGAAATATTCATATCAGGTTTAAATTATAAGAATCATGGATAAGATTGATGAAGAAATTAGTTTTCTTGAGGAGAGAATTAAGGAGCTTTCTAATGAAAGCATGAAGATTAAAGAACACAGGGCACAGTCAACGCCTGGGACTGTGAGAGATTCGGGAATTGGAGCGTCTGGACGTGGTGTAGAACATACCACAAAGGAAAACTATGAGGCCAAAGGTACAAGACCTAAAACTAAGATGTATGCCCAGACAGAAGATTCGTTTGAACTTTACGACAGAAAAGACAGGGTTCAAAAGGAAACAACGCCGATGTATTTAGATACACCTGACAGTTTGCCAAGAAATATTACAACACGTAGAAACAGGGATGTGCTGCAAGCCCGCACTTATGATAATCAAGACAAGCCTGGTAAGCTTAAGCCAGCGACATACGATGGTTCAACATCATGGTTGGATTAAAAATCGCATTTTAATGCTTGTGCTTGTTTGAACCATTGGTCTGAGGCTGAAAAAGGAATGTACCTGGCTGTTTCACTCAGAGGTCAGGCTCAAGGAGTGCTTGGGAGCCTGGCTGAGACATTACAGATGAATTTCAGAGCACTATCAAAAGCTCTAGAAGAGAGATTTTCCCCAGCCAACCAAACGGAACTATATAGAGTTCAGCTCAGAGAAAGAAGACAAAAAGCTAGTGAGACCATACCACAGCTCGGACAAGATATCAGACGATTGACACGACTGGCCTATCCTATTGCCCCAGCGGATGTTTGTGAAACTCTCGCTAAAGAGTATTTCATTGATGCTCTTACAAGCGCAGACATGCGTCCGAGGATAAAACAATCTAGGCCACAGGATCTCAACGATGCTATCAGACACGCAGTTGAGCTTGATGCATTTGTTGGAGCAGAGCGCAAAAAGTATGAAGAAACCGGATTTCTAAGAGAAGTTGGGGATCAAACTGAGCCTGAACCAAAGCGTGAAAGTTTGGAAGAAACTGTCGGCTCGATGAAGGAGATATTGGTTAAACTGCAAAAAGAAATAACTGATTTAAAGCATGAAAAGAAGGGATCTCATAGAGCCGACAATGTGCCAGTGATTCCTAAGAAGTGTTACAATTGCGGCAAACCTGGCCATATAAAGAGAGATTGCAGACTTAGTCAGTCAAACAGAAAAAATGATCAGAAGTTTCCACAACTGAACAAGAACAAAGTTTACAAGCCTAGTGAAAGAAAAACCGGCAGCTCTGGACATTTCAAAAAGGCAACGCATAGAATAAGAAAACCAACACGTGGATATCAAGGAAGCATTGGCGTTCAAAGAAATGCTAATGAACCAGGAATGTATGTCAGAGGAAACATAAATGATATTCCTGCCATGACGTTAGTTGATACAGGGGCCACAGTCACATTAGTGTCTCGGGAGAAATTTGAAGAGATGAGTAAAAAGTGCAAAACTGAATTGGCTGAAACGAATCAAAGTATTCTATCAGCGTCTGGAACGCCCCTTCAAATGCACGGAAAGGCACTTGTCAAATTTAAGTTTGGCAACAAAATATTATATCAGACAGCATTGGTTGCAGACATGACTGTTGATGCTGTTCTGGGCCTTGATTGTTTGAAGACTAACAAGGGCATAATTAATTTACAGAATGGAACATTGAGCTTAGGGGATGAATCTCACTCGCTAGAGTTTGAGGGAAGAATTGGATGTTTTAGAATTGTAGCACTAGAAACCGTTTCCATACCATCCAAAACAGAAATCGTTACAAACGGAAAAGTTGTAGTTCCAGAGAATGAAGAGATGCACTTAGATGTTGGATTAGTAGAACCAGCAGAAACATTTTTGAGTTCTGGCAGAGGATTGGTTGGAAGAACATTGGTGAAAGGTAGTTCTAGTGTCCCAGTAAGACTCTTTAATCCATCTGACAACAATGTGATCATCCATACTGGAACAACGGTTTGACAATTGTCACCCATAGACCATATCATAGAAGAAAATTGCCAAGCCACAGCGGGAGTTATAAAACTGCCTGAACATTTAGAGGAGTTGTATAGAAGAACGAGTCAGAATACGAGTAAGACAGAAGCAGGTGCAGTCAAAACACTCCTGATAAAGTATGCTAAGCTATTTACAAAGTCCGATAAAGACATGGGAAGAACAGGGCTTGCTAAACATAGCATCGACACAGGAGATCACAAACCTATCAAGGAAGCTCCAAGACGCCTCCCAGAACACATGAATACAGAAGTAGAAAAGCATGTGAAGGAAATGATGGAGAATAAGATAATAGAACTTGGGCTTCCAGAGTGGTGCTTGTGAAAAAGAAGGATGGCTATACACGATTTTGTGTAGACTATAGGCGTTTGAATGCTATAACTGAAAAAGACGCCTATCCAATTCCACGCATTGATGAGACCCTGGACCAACTGGCAGGGTGTAAATGGTTTTCAACCCTCGATTTACACTCAGGCTATTGGCAGATTGAGATGGACCCAAAAGACAAAGCCAAGACAGCATTCGTCACTCGAAATGGGCTATATCAATTCAATGTGATGCCCTTTGGGTTGTGTAACGCCCCAGCAACGTTCGAAAGGCTGATGGAGTTAACATTACAAGGGTTGCACTGGGACATTTGCCTCATCTATTTAGATGATGTCATTGTATATGCAAAGACATTTGATGAAATGAATACTAATTTGTCGAGGGTCTTCGACAAACTTGCTGCAACTGGACTAAAATTGAAGGCGAAAAAGTGCACGCTATTTTCACGAAGTGTTGATTACCTAGGACATGTTGTGTCTGAACATGGTATTTCCACAGACCCGAAGAAGACTGAAGTTATCAAGAAATGGCCCAGCCTTGTAATGTAACAGAGCTCAGATCTTTCATTGGTTTCTGTAGCTATTATCGTAAATTCGTTCCAAACTTTGCAGTTTTGGCGAAACCATTACATGCTTTGACAGAGAAGGGAACAAAATTCATTTGGTCTAGCGATTGTCAAGAGTCGTTTGAAACTTTGCGAAATAGGTTAATCAGTGCACCCATTCTAGCACACCCAGACTTCACAGAACCATTTATATTGGACACCGATGCCAGCGACATGGCTATGGGCGCTGTGTTGTTACAACTGCAAGACGGGGAAGAAAAAGTGATTTGCTATGCAAGTCGCTGCTTAGGCAAAGCAGAACGAAAATATTGTGACACACGTAAGGAACTTCTGGCCATCGTCCATTTTGTGAAGCATTTCAGACATTATTTGTACGGAAAGCCATTTTTAATTAGAACAGACCATAGTTCATTACGATGGTTATTAAACAAGAGAGATTCTGAAGGTCAACTTGCCAGATGGGTAGAAACCCTTTCTACTTATGAATTCCAAATTCAACATAGACCAGGGAAAATACACACAAATGCAGATGCTTGGAGCCGAATGCCATGTAGACAATGTGGAAATGAGAACTGCAATGGCAAGAGCCTAATCAGCAAAGGGTAACTTAGATCAGTCTTCGATGAAAAGTATACAGCAAGCACGTCAGTACAAGAAAGTCAAGAAGCAGATAAAGACATAGCTTAAGTCATGTCTTGGCTAGAAGCAAATGAGAGACCATCGTTCGAAGATATAAGAAGTGCAGGGTATTTTCTGAAATCACTATGGAGTCAATGGAAGAGACTGAAATTAGTAAATGGAATTGTATATAGAAGATGGACAGTGTTGGAGACAAATGACGAAATACTCCAGCAAGTTATTCCTCTTGCCAACAGAAGAACGATTTTGAGATTATGTCATGATGAAAGAAACTCGGGACATCTTGGAGTGCATAAAACGTTGGCAAGAGTTAGGCAAAGGTTCTACTGGCCAGGCTTGCAACAAGACGTTAAACAATATGTCACAGGCTGTGATATTTGTATGAAGCGAAGAATCCAAACAAGAAAAAGATAGCTCCGATGCAGATAGTTCCATCAGGAATGCCCGTAGAGCGCATAGTAGCTGATATTCTCGGCGAACTTCCAGTTACGGAAAATGGGAATAAATATATTTTAGTAGTCTCAGATTACTTTACCAAGTGGACGGAAGCTTTTCCTATGCCAAACATAGAGGCTAAGACCGTGGCTAAATTGATTGTGGAGGAAGTTATTGTAAGAATTGGGACACCTAAAATAATACATTCTGACCAAGGCAGGCAATTTGAATGTGAATTTTTCAGCGAAGTGTGTAAACTTTTAAACATTCAGAAAACGAGGACCACGGCCTACCATCCTCAGTCTAATGGGATGGTAGAAAGGTTCAACCGAACCTTAACAAGTATGCTTAGCGCATACGTACATGAAAATCAAAGAGATCGGGACACGCATATTCCCTATATTATGATGGCATGGGCCATTTGAGGTCCTTAGAAAATGGTCCGATGTTCTCTACGCTGTTAACTGTGGAAGAAAAGGCGAAAGGCAGATCATACATTGTGATCGTTTGAGCAAAAAGAGGAACCAAACCCTCAGAGTTGTTAGAAAGTTATACTGAAACAGATGAAGAAGAGCAAGAAACTGATAAAATTGTAGAGAGTGTAGATGAACTTGTTGAATCTACCAGACCAAAAAGAAAATGTGGCCGTCCAGAGTGGTTAGAGGACTATGAGTCCTATTAAGTTGTGTAAAGCTTTATTATTAAGTAATAAAGCGGTTTTTTTTTATTTTGTAGAAAATCCCGAACCTGAAAGTTACGAAAGCTAAAGTTAGAAATCATTGTCCATTGTGTGAAGGAGAAGTGTTTGATAACCAATGGCCTGAACATTTGATGAATTGCACGGGAGGAAAGTTTCCTTGCAATACCTGTGGGAAACTATTCAAGAAGAAAGAATATTTGATCAGACACGAGAAGAAATTCCATGAGAAAGAATCAATCAAAATGACAATGGTGTTGAAAGCGGCGATGAAGAGTGGCTTACACAGGACCCAGGAGATTTGCTTGGACAAGTATCCAGTACAGACGAAAGTTCCAGTGACGAGGGAGACGAGTCCTGTGAAGAAAAATTAGAGGAAATCAAAGAGCAGTCTCGAGCAGTGGTAAGTGAAGAGAAAGGTGTAAGTGAGAGAGAGAAGCATAGTGCAAAACTAGAGAGCCGTAGTCCTTTGGAAAAGGGTAGAGTTGTGCGAAAGCGTACAGAACCAGCTCCAGTGTTTGCACCAAAGAGATCAACACCAGTGGTTTCAACCCAAAGCAGCGGGGTCTGCACATCTTCTTTACAGAAGTTCAGTTTTGGGAAGACATACAAGTCATCCAGTACACAGACGGAAAATCAGTCTGGTGATGGACAAAAGAGAGTTTTGAAGAAACGGAAGTTGCGCAAAGTCGTTTCTACCTACACCAAGGATGACAAGCACGTTGAAGAAATTGTGGAGGAGGAAGAGTTAGAGTACATGGAATGAAAGACTTTGATTGATGTAAACGGACAGAAAACCGTTATGCTTCTGGAACATTGTGTTTTGTTGGATAACTACTCGTATATTTAAAAAAAAATTAATAAAAAGAGTTTGTTTGTTTATTTGTTTCATATGCGGGGTCGCATATATTTCGGAGGCGTGGGTAATGTAATGGAAATTCCTTTGATTATGAAAATAAGGCAATCAGGGTCAATAAAATATATTCAATCATAAGTTATTCCTTGGGTGTGGTAAACTGTCTCAAACGTTTAGATGACCCAGCGATGAGTCAGCAGAATTGACGCAGGGTATAAATAGGAAGCGCGTCTATGCATCGTAGTTAGTCTGCTGGTAGACGCAGAGGAGTACAGATCAAAAGGAGAGTAACAACAGGTACGGTTTATGTTTCATTTGCGGGACCCCAAAATACTGCGGGTGGACCATTTGAAACAGAGTATATTATATAGTCCGGGAGCATAGGCTCAGAAATAAATTAGTACGTTCGGACTAGGTTCAGAACAGGGTCTGAAACGGTGGTTTCAGACTAAGTGTTGCACAAGGAAAGCTTAAGGAAAATTATACTTTATAAAATCAGTTATAATTAATCATCGTGTTTGATTTCATTTGATTAATACTGTTTAAGAGTTGATTTTATTCCAATCATTTAGAAACGTAGGAAACGTTTAAGAAAAATTAATATCTGTGGTTTGAACCCACATTACACGTTACAATGCTTTTGTGATGACCCTTTTAAAAAAAAACAAAGTATTAGATACATGTTTTGTTAGTTTAAATCTGTACTGATCCTCATTGACTTAGAGCTGCCTGGTCCGATTTTTTGGTTATTACGGGGTCAGTTAATTTTCCATACAAACCAATCATCTAAGAAAGTTATGGGCTTTCTCCTATTTACACCAGCGGAATCGGTATCCTTTCAAAGTTAGAAATATTCAAAGCAAATAAAACTAATTTCTTTTTGGGCAAACGAAAAAACAAACCAAAATGCATCATGGGAATGTTTAGAAAAGGGAACCGATTGGTTTTGTCCCCCGAATGATTGGGTTTATTCACCCCGCATGTTATGCATCGATTGTAAACAAAGCAGACTTCAGAAATATTAGCGAAATTTTTTCACGCAGGTTTTAAAAAATTTGCCTGAACACCATGGCCTTTATTTATAGCGATGTTAAAGTCGTAATACAATCATACTGGTCTCGACGTCAGGGGCAAATTTTAACATGAGGCGAAATAACGCGATACATTTTTATGTCGTTTGTTTTGTTAACAATTTTGTACATATCTTTTTTCCACTGAAATTTGGCTTAATTGACCGGGAAAACTACTGCAATGTCCATTATTATACACATACTTAGCATAACCATCGTTGAAAAGCATACACAAAATTTGATATAAAATCGGACCAAGCAGCTTTAAGTATTTGAAACATGGATTTTTGAAATAGCTATTATTTTCATGTAAAATTGTGACCATAATCCTTTTTGCCAGCTTGAGTTTACAATTCACTGTATATTAACAGTTATTAACGCCCGTATTTTTGTCAAAATAACAAAATAAAAAAAATCATGAGACTCTACAAAAGATCGCGCATTTGATACAGAAAAACGCTTGTACCATCATATAAGATTAAATCGTTAACAGAAACAATGCCCTAAATTCATCTAAAAATGCAAATGCCATATTTTATAAGGTTGCACTGACTTAGTAATTGAAAAAAAAACAAGCGAGTTCTCCAATACAAAGAATCAACAAAACCAATAAAATTGTTTTATCTCGAAGGTAGTCATCTAAATCTATAAGGTAGGCATATTTTATAAGAACACCTTAAACTTTAAAAATATCCAAAATCCCATTGGGAATTTCCCTACTTTTAACACATTATTTTCATGTTAATCATTGAAACAAATTGATAGGATATTTGTGCATGCATAGAAAATAATTAAATAATCCAATTGAGAAGTAATATTTAATATACTTCATATTTGTATCAATATTTAAAGGGGCATGCTCACGATTTTGGTCAAATTTTTTTTCCGATTTTAATGTTTGCAATGCTTCAGTAAGGCATTTTTAATAAGAATTTAAAATTTGAATGTCATTTGTTGGGTTATAAGCAAATTAGAGAGCTTACAATTCTTTACTATGTAAACAAAGCTTTTGTTTAACTTCTGAATGTTGAAGTAAAAATTCCAGTTTTAGACCTAAAATGAATGTGTTAAGCGTTAGGAACTGTTTATTTATGCTTAAAATGAATAAGATAGACATATCAGCTTGAAAAAGATTTTTTACTGGTATATTGAACCTATGTAAACAAAAACAGGGCACGAGCCTTGTTTACATGACAAAGAATTGTGAGCCCTGTATCTTGCTTATAACTCTACGACTGACTCACAAATTTCATTTGATCATTAGAAATGCATTCTTGAAGCATTGTAAATAATAATAACGGAAAAAATAGAATTTGACCAAAATCGTGACCATGCCCCTTGAAGTATGAATTAAAGAACGGATATATTAATAAACTCGTAAAAAGTTTGGAGCGACGAGTCGCAATGTATTCGAACTTGGCTAATCTATCTATTGCGTACTGTGTCCCTTAACTCATATGCACTTATGCCTGTAACTTTAATGAAAACCGCTGATATGTTTGATTTTAAAATCATTAAATCGATGATAAGTTATTATTATTTGATTTTTATTTACGTTTTCAAATAGAATTCGGAAACGGGGAAGATTTTATACATATGGGATTAAACTGTGCCAATCAGTCTTCAAATGAAAGGTGACTAAAGTTAACTAATTAAACGTAACTGATTGACATAGCTCTGTCAATAAGTCAGTTAATTTCAAATCTCTCAGTCATCTTTCAGTTGACTGAATGGCAGAAATTCATCTCGGTGTAAAATGTATTATCTAAGATAAGTTTATGATCAAATACGGTGTCATTACAAAAGAACGGTTAAACGCACAGTACACTCATGGTGTCAGGTTGTGTCATCCGTGATCAGATTATCATTAGATTGTCTTCAAAAACCTTTAAAAAAGTGTGACATTATTGATTAATTCGAAACAGGAAACTATGCATTTTTGTCATCTTCAAAATCTGGATCATGCTATAATAATTATAAACATGAGTTTTTGACATAACTGTAGTCTAAAATTCCGGTTATAGCAGTTAGTAGTACCTATTTTACCAATACTTAACCAAGGGAGTAATAATGTCCTAAATGTCTCGGATTGAGATGTACAGAGCGGAGGATCTGGGCGACCCTTCGTCATACTATTACATTCTTTATGCATGGTAATGGCCACAAAGTGGCCAAGGGACTGGGTTTAATGAGCCAGGGATACATGAAGTGGAGGGCCAGTACTAATTAGATTAGAAGTTTACAATGTTTACCAATACCCAGTGCTTTATATAAACGTCATGGAATACAAACAATGCCACTTACAGCACATGCCGCCATTAATCAGTATCCATATCCCATAGATAAAGACATTTAATTATATATCGGATATATAGGTATAATTGAAAAAATAAGCGATATACAGTTCACCTCGTCTTTTCTTTTTCAAATGCAGCATGTATTAAATTGAATTTGAAATGAATAGGTTAATAGTTTTCCCCCCTTTTTTCTTATTTATAGATGCAAAATAGACATATCAAAATCACCCGCCTTTGTTAAGGAACAGAGGCCCAAGTCTCCTCCTTAAAGTCATTGAATTTTAATTTACATATTGTCTGTATTTTTTCTTCGTATAAATGTGTTATTATTATGTGATCTGATTGGCTATTTGGCTTAAAGAATAAAAAAAAAATTATTAGAAGGTTGCAATTAAATATAATACATATTATATATTTTTAAACATTCTATATCAGCTGAAAATTATAGATCATCTGGATGAGTGTGCTTAAACTATTAAAAAGGTGCCACGTGAAAGCAGCGAGTTGTAAATAATTATTAGATAGCTGCAGTGGGTGGTACAACTATTTATTTTGAGTATCTATATAGTTTTTTCATGTAATTAAAATCAATATATATTAACCATGTTTCGGTTTGAATTGATTTAAAGATATCAGTCAGCAGTAAAAGTATTTGACTGTCTTTGAGAACTGAATTAGTGTGACCCTGAGATTGATAATATAGCTAGATGAATAATGTATCGACATGTATATGATATGGGTATTCTGTACCCCTAAAGAGGACCATAAGGGTCATCTCGGTAAGACACACGTAATAACAACTCATTAATAAAACATATGTTATTATTCACATATCGAAAAATAATCGATTGCCGTATTCTCCAGTATTTTTAAGTATTGCAGGTTTGTTTCAAGTGGAATTATTCATATCGGGTTCAAAGTACTTAAAATTATTCCATTTGATAATGAAAATTATAAAGTGATATCCTTTAATCAATAGTTATAAACCTTTTATTTAAAAATATATTTTGAAATAGCATATACAGGTAGAAACGATTTTATATTCTTTAATTAAGACCTTGGTGATTCAATTTCCCCTCTTCATATCGACCATTTAGAATTTATCTTAGAAAAACCCTTATTAAAGCAAAGCAGACTTGGAGAAGTGGGAAATAACGTGCTGTGTCATATCATTTTAAACAATGCTGCCCTTATTAATAAAACTTGATGATGAAAATGTAGCGTATTTGAAAAGAGGCTTAAAACTTGACAAGTGTCATTACAAGTTTTCCGATGCCAACAGGCGAGAGCCAGAGATCAATCGCTAGCGAGCATCTTGAAACTCGATTGGCTCCAGATGACTGTAGAGGCGGTGGGGCAGAACTTAGCACTAGCATCCGCCTCCGATTCCTTCATATAAGGCTATTATAGCCTTTCTGTCGTAGTTCATGGGTCAGACTGGCTTGTAAATTATAGTTGAGATTTTATAGTTACTTTTCAATTTTCCCTTACACAAGGTAAGTGATAACTTTATTTTTTATAATATTTTATATAAACCTTTTGATTTCAACGAAAAAGTAGTTTCTGACAATTTTTTTTTCATTACTGTTAGAAGAACTATAAAACATTAATATGTTAAGATTCTCTTAAAATGAAATGAAAGGTTGTTAACACTCGATATTGACAATAGTCCGTTGGGTTAAAACCTATATGTCTTTACCATGTCGTTAGTTGGTAAACACACGTTAAAAAAGGATGTTCGTAAATTGACTATATTATGCCTCAAGCGTGGAGGAAACTCTTCATTTTGTTCTATAGAATTTGTTTTACTATATAATGGAAATCAGTTCCTACAGCAAAATTCAACGAGTTAATACAGGCTTAAAAAAGAAAGATAAAATCGTTCGCTTGCCGAATTTCCCTGTAGAATTGTTATTAAGATCCGTAAGTGATGCTTCTCTCTGATTTGACGTAGGTAGAATAGATTCTTTGGATTGTTTGAACATACATCTGCAGTCTATGGTTTATTTTGCACACCATCATAGTACAGTAGACAGCATGGTAACACTCGCTAGCAATGATAGAAAGACGGAATCTTTGGATTGTTAAAACAATCCATTTGAGCATACCAGTAATGTTAATTAGATAGAAGGGCAATACGTAGTCAACGGTATTGCAATGACATACATGCACATTTTTGGATTGTTTGTACATAGTTCAAGATTTTTTCGACATACAATGTACCAGCATAATTAAATATTCAGTAGAGAACACGGGTTCATCGGTATATCACTGACATACAGACAGACAAATAATTAAATAATATTAGACGTGAATTAGTGTGTGCCATAGAAATGTATGACATAACGAGGGCCTTAGGTTGGGACTTTTTTTTTAACACGATGGTCACACTTTAAGGGGTGACTTGTCCTTATATACGGAGGATGTGATTTTTTAAAACCAATTTTGAACTAATTTTATAAGAGGAACACGTCATCTGGAGCTAGGCACAATTTTACAAATCTTTAACCCACTATAAATGATTTTCCTGTAAACGATACACACAATAAACTTGATACACTGGAGCTGATTCCTTTGATATCAGTCTAGCTATCGGGTTTAACCTATTGTATTTTATATCAGTTTCCCTTTGATAAAACATAAATATGAATTGCATTCTCATGTCTTTTTTTTTTAAATTTCTGTTTTGACATTTGATGAAACGTGTTTGATTTTTAATGCGTTGCCGTATTGTTTCTGGTCGTTTGTTTTCTAAAGCATAAAAAAAAACATCATTAGTTTTCAAACAAATAAAAAAAAACTCGGTGACTGATATATACTAGTAATTCGGATTTTACTCAAATATATCAAATAAAGATAACTTTTATAAATTAACAAAGATATAAACTTAAAAGAAAAAAATACCTAAAATTTATAATGAATAAAAATAGTTTACATGCAACAGCTATTAACTAGTACATGTAGCACTAACGTACATTATCTCTATCACACAATGGTATATTGAAATAGTTTTTTTCTTTCGAAAAAAAGACATTCCTCTTGAATGTTGCCACAATTTTGATTCCTGTTGAATAATGAAATAATGAATTGCGCTAATACATGTAATAGTGAATTCACGAAAACTTTAAATCAATATTTTACAAGTTCTTGCAGGAAAAGCGGGGTAACGGTATTTTCTATTCAGTCTTCATTATGTTGTCGTGAAAAAATATCAACCCGCAGTCACATGACGCCTCTACATCTAGTCTTGTCAACCTGTAATTTGATTACCGAGCCCGGCGTTCTATCGTTATAAGTCCCCAGTCTAAAACAAGTAGCTACGTAGATGTCAATCAGTGTCATTTGGTGTTTTTTATATTATGTATGAAACTCAACACCTTTAGATCCAGACGTTATACATCAAACTAGCGAAGTTGCATTGGCAAAGACTCAGTTGGATAATTTTTTTCTTTCCAAATATAATATATATTCTTTAACAGTAAATATACAAACAACATTTCTTTTTATACATTTGGTATCTTTTTCTAAAACGATGCTGTATTAACTGCCGACCTCGCAATGATTAAATCACAAAATCGAATTCATCTATATTTGCTTAGCTGATTAATACTAATTTGCAAATTCTTTCTTCAGCCATTAATATTCATAAAAACTCGTCTTTTGTATTACGTTTGTTGAGGACAAAAAATGTTAATTGAATTATCAGGATGAATAAAGACCATCGCCTGTCTCTGACAGCCTTTTCCTGGTTGCTGAGATCTGAATATCAACACGTCTATCGATAGCGCACTGCACAGTTTTTGTATTTGTTTAACGACGGTATGTTTTTATTTTAAAGACCTCACTTGTGAAGAATTACCAAAAGGTGATACTTTTAAGTAAATAAGTCTCACGCGTGTTCTAAGGTTTTTCGGTTTTTGTTAATAAAAAAATAATCATTTTATAAATATGTTATTTTGCCAAATGTACAATAATGATTAACTAACTTAAGATTAAAAAAGACTCCACACATATTTAAATTTTTACAAGTGTTATAAAACAGTATGACACGAGATATTGCATATGGTAATTATGGTAGTTTTAATCAACCCAGGTGTAGTGAGAAAAACGTTCAAGCATCCATAGAAATGTAACACGGATTTGAAAAAGATTGGAGATTTTGCAAAGAAAATTCTCTGTAACTATGAAAGAAATCCTAGAAGTGGATCATCCAATTTATCAAAATACGTGTAGTACGTCGGAATCAAGCAATAACGTCTTAAATGGAATTTATTTTTTATCGTGTATGCGATCACTTGCATAAAATTAAGATCAGATGGAGCTTTTAGCAAATTAAAATGTAAAGCAGGGCTCCTTGCATGTTTACGACAGAGATGGTCTGTTCGCCTTTCAGGTCGCCACTACCCATTCTATCAACTATCAGACACACTGTTTTTACAGCACGTGGTTTATCACCCAGACATGACGAAGGACCCAGAATTAATAATCATTCAGTTTCTCGTGGACGAAACATTTTCTTTTTTGCGAGAATTAATACGTAAAATAAATATTAATGCTAGAAACTAAGTAGCATTAATACTAATGCAAGAAAAAAGTATATGAATCATGATACCTAAATATTTTGTCATTTACTAAAAAGATCGAATTTACTAGGTAGAGTAAAACATACAATTATGATTGTCAAAGTATATATCATGTACTAACACACTAAAAGTAAATTCTAAATTCATGCTTAACTGCTTGGTCATGTACATAGAATTTTTTGCACATCCAGAGATGTAATAATTACATTGTAATACCTGTACGATTTATTGTATTAGCACTAAATGAGATGCCACAAGCGAAATACATATGTAGTTTAAGTAGTAAAACGCACTTGATCGTGAATTCTTTGATCTAATGGTCATGTTCTTTGCATGCAAACTTGCTGACGAAGATAACAAATAAACTTGCAGAATTATTTTGTTCTGGATAAAATGTTTAAGTTTGCCACAACACAGAAAACAATTTGGTTAGATCGTAAACACAGTTGTACATGTACATGTAATACATGCATGTCGTTAAATCGGATAAAATAAAAACGCATTTATTGAATAATCTTCCATATTTTTACGATGTAGGCTTAACTTTAACAAATTTATTTTTGCCAAATTAAAGTATGATTAATTCTATGAAAAAGAGGCTGTTCGTAAAAGCATTAAGTCTTCAGGGAGACGATGCCGTGCTTGCTGAAATTGAATTCAGGTGGGTTGTCTGTATCGTCAGCTGAGGTCTCATGAAGTCTATCTTTTGTTTTTTTACAGAACCTGGAATAATGCTTTGCCATCTAGAGCAGCTGCTTCTCTCGTGTATAGTGCTATGTCTCGTTAAAGTTTGTGCTAGCCTAAAGGCACAAGATGAAACGTCTGTCAATGACCACGACATTGTAAGGAGACAAGCAATAGGTCATAGTTTCGGTGATGAACTCGAAGGATTTGATCTGGACCCGAAGAGAGTCAATAATTGGAATCAATTCCCGGCCTGGGGAAAAAGACTATCGAAACGCAGATGGTCTTCTCTGGGGGCCTGGGGAAAAAGGAGTTGGCTGGATCGACTTATCAGTGCAAACAATAACTGGGGCAAGCGATGGAAGTCCATGTCCAACTCATGGGGGAAACGCCAAGCCCCTCTGGAATTCGACGGTTTAAGTGACGATTATATTAACATAAAGAAGAGATCTGTCGACTCTAAATCCAGCCACAATTCTAGGAACAAGCGATCGATACCTACCGAACTGTCCCCCGAGCAGAATGAAGAGAAGAGAAGATGGTCGTCATTATCGGCGTGGGGAAAACGAAGCGACGATGACGAGAAGCGAAGGTGGTCCTCTCTTTCAGCTTGGGGTAAAAGAAGTAACCCCGAAGCAATCGATATCAATGATAGTGATGATATTTCAAAACGGAAGTGGTCAAGTTTCTCCTCTTGGGGAAAACGCGGCTATCCCGTTGATTTGTCCAAAAGGCTTTACTCCTACTGGCAGAACCGCTTAATGACAAATAGCCCATGGATGGAGCGAAGGGGATGGAACGCATTGTCATCTTGGGGAAAGAGATCTATGGAATAAAGCAGTCAAATTTTAAAAAAGAAAGATAGAGATTCTCTATATAGCAAAATAAAGTTACGTTTCCACACCAATTTGTTCTACTATGGTTCACTCTACTGGTTACTTGAAGCTTTATCTTGCAGTCCCGCCATGGTTATTTTAAGATAACCATGCGCCTTGAGATTTAATTCATTGTACTGTGTTTGTAATGTCATAGCAATGTTTGCTTATTACTGATCATGATAAATGTTTTACACATGTAACCTTTACTTTTTATAACATTTTATTCGAGCAAAAAGTCAATTTGTGTTATTCAAATCGTCACAAATGAACGACTTTATGCCATAGTGTTGATTTTAAAATGAATGTTTTTTACAGCTTTGCCCTATTCTAAAACAAAATCTGTATTACAAGCATGAAATGAAACATCTTTCACTTTCCGTTCGATTGTGAATAATTTTCTACATTAAAAGCAATTTGTGATTCCCTATATACCAACTATCTTACAAGCGTTAGAAGAAATCATAGATATTAAATATTCCTAATTGCACATTGATGAAAAATGCAAGACTCGATAGCAAGGAACCTTTGCCCGCCTTTTCCTTGAGGGATAATAAAAATATAAGGCTTGCCGCGAAGAACATGCAGTGAACTTGAATATATATGACTCGCTTACGGCAGTATACAATTGCTGGTGATTGGTCATTTTGTTGAGTTCTGAAAAACTCGGACAATATTTCATGAATGTCTAAATAAATTGATATGTGTTTTGTGACATTGCCATTTTTGGGGGGTTTTGTTTTATGAGAATATTCCCAATAAAAACACTATAAACAATTCTATATATATTTATATTGCTTACTCCGCGCCTGAGGCATGCAGAAAGTATAAATATACAGTAACTGCTTATATCTAGATCTAGACTTAATCCAAAACACAATATACAAAGCAGTTCCTAATATGAGAAATCAGTATCATAAAACGTTCAAATTTTATTTTATTTTTTTTTATACGAATACATGTTTTTTTAGAGAGAGGGATTTTAAATAAGAAAAATGTACAAACTTATCAATTTGTAAATTATTCTCCACTAACAATTCATTGTGTAAAAAAATTCCCCTTTACTAAAATGTGGCCAGTGTTGGTGATATGTACTTTTACATGCGATAAGTTGTGCGATGAGTTATTGGTGACAGCACGCACCAACATACATATATAGGACGTATTATAGACAATAGCGTTACAACAAGGCAGAACTATAAACAACTTTACCGGGTTGGTTCATGTCTAGGAATATAAACTGCCAATGATATGACGATGAAATGTTTCAAAGGTACTGAAGAAGAAAATGTGAAATACGTTAAAATATGAAATTGAGGTCTGATTTTTCAGCTAAACAAGGCATGGACAAGCTCCGAAGTGAAGAAGATATTGTTTCCTGGTTATCACAGGATAAGAATTAGAACCGGAGCCACAAATAAAGCCACAAATAAAGCGTCACATCACAGCACTACCCGTCACAATTTTTTTTAAATTTCAATCTGCTGCCGAAATCTGTTATGCATCTGGTAAAAAAGAGTAATATACAAAGTGTTGAATTTCTAAGGAGAACAAATAATGTAAGACTGTATCAGTTTTCACAGAATATTAACCACTAGAAATTTAGTAGCAACAAAGATTGTCACTATAAAATGTACATGTGTAAACATATCATGACATTTATAGGTAAATCACTAAATTCGTCAATATGGAAATCAACAATCTCATATATTCAATCTTTATCTGCTTGATTGACATTCTATAGAGCTTTAAATCGTTTTACATTTTTTCATTCATAACTGTTACTATGGCAACATATATCCTTTGCAAGCAACTTGACGTCAATAAATATCAAAATGTGCAATATCAAGATTATCGCGTTTCAATCATGCAGTAATCCCTTTATAATAAAAATTGTTTTGTGTGTTTTTTTTTACGGAAGGTTAAAATACAAGTTCAGAGACAGGCCGCTTACCGCAGTATTCACTGTCCTTTGCGCTTGCGTGATGATAGAAAATTATCATTTGTCAAAATGAATATTTATATGATTGGCCAGAGATTTTGAGCGAATAAGTACATATAATTTTTTTCCCCCGAATTTTCGTATTTTTAAAAGATTTTATTTTCACATGAACAACGAAAAAAAAAAAACCAATATATCCGCTTAAAAATCTATTTGTGGTAAATAAGTAGATTTTTTGACACTATGTTTCTTCAACTTTGATTTTAGAACGAAAAATATCAAGTCACTGACAATTCTTATCCTGTAATTTTTTTCAAACTTATGTGTATACAATACTTATCATTATAAATGGGTTAATTTCAACAACATTTTTTTAAACAAACTTTAACATCGATCCATCTCATTAATAAGAAATAAAGTACGAGTTTTCGTGAATGTTGCAGAATAACTTCCGAGGTCGAGACATGTTTTGAAAAATAAAAGCCGAGGCGTTGGTCGAGGCTTTAATTTTTTTAAACACCATTTCTCGACCTCGGAGATTATTCTGCACTGAACATTTACGAAAACAAAAACTCTATTCTACTACAACTCGGTTTTTTCACTGTTCGTTTCTCCTATAGAGAGACGATCTAAGTCATTAAGCCAGCTGTTCCGTTTAACCCCAACGGGTTTGTTAGATATAGTTTACATGTATATCGATCACAGGCTACCGATTGTAATCACATGCAGACGACATATTTTTTTTTTCTTTTTTACGATAATTACTACTATACGTTACATATTTTATGCAGAAACACCCAGTGGAAATGTGTTAGATTTGCCCTTTTCAAACATAAATATAAGTAATAAACAGCATTGTTAAAAAGTTCACCTGGATATAAACTTGGTTGGTACTTGAACAAATACATATATACAACTCACTTATACTTTGGTGATGTTCAAAAGAAAAACCACCACTTATCTCGATTTTAACATAATAGACGTGTACTGTTTTCACTAATTCAATTATTATTATAATTTGTCATTATAAATCACTTGATGATATCTCGCTCAAGCGCGTGAATCAACACTTTACACATTTATATGATACAATGTTAATATGTTGAACCATATTTTTTGTTCATTGTTGTATATACTGTGTTTGGTTTTTTTCTTAATTGCTTTCTTAATCTTAAATAAAAATTTATATAAAAAACTAACTGCATGGCTGGATATTTAGAGGAGCGGACAGGGGAGAAAAATCCAAACTGAAATTCATGTTATATACATGTATGTGGCCTTACTTAGTAATTCTTTTTGTTGCAGGATTGAAAAAAAAAATTAATTTTATTTCAAACCAGTGAGTAGGTATTTAGTGCGTCGTGTCTCTAAATTACATTACAATTCGTATCACTGTCTCAAAGAAGAATTTCAGATAAAGGATGTTTTTAAAATGTCACCCCCTTATTCAACTTCCCTGTTTTATGCATACCACAGTACGTTCATTGTTTACAAATTGATGTCTAAGGTTTACTACCAATCGGTTGTGGTATAAAAATGTATTAAATTAAAAAAACCGCCTGTGTAGGCATAGTTATTTGTATATTTTAAACTTAAGTTGTCAGATTCAAAGTATCTTCCCGATGGTTAACTCGCCCTTCACTTTACGCCATGATGTTAGTCAACCCGCGTTCCAGGGACACCCCGTTCTGAAAAGTTTTTCCATCAAAACTAAAATCGCTTTAAATTATTCCATTTTATTTTTTAACTTTTTTCGTATTACCCAGAGATGTCCAATCTAAGGTATCTGCCCGCGATGCATGATGAAGTCGTCCTACACTTTTTGCCATGACATTATTTTGTCAACCCGCGTTCTTGGTTAACCCGTTCTGGAAAGTTCTATCCCATTCTCTCACCAGAGGTCGTACTACGCAAGCGTTCTTTCCATTAAAACTAAAATCGCACTTTCAAAAAACGAATTGGCTCATTTTATTTTTTCAATATTTGTCAAATCTTAACTTCAATGTATACTCTAAATAAGTTACCAGTAAATATATTCTCTCTTTACGTAATATTTCAATATTGCACGCATGTCATTGCAAGTTTATATTTTGATGCAAACTACCCTTGACTTCGATCCGCCAAAGCGTGTCCACCACCTTACTCTCATTTTTGCTATTTTTGGCTGGTTTATCGAAAATGAAAGTAGTTTTTGATACATTTGACAATAATTACTTATCAGTTAAAATTCAATTACAGCTTACAGACATCATCTCACACGTGTTGAAATACCAAAGGTGGAAGCAGTTACTCTGGTGCAGGGATTTTGTAGTTTATTTGCAAAATGTCTTTATTTATAAGAAGAATAGATACGTCGGTGAAAACTGCGGCAAAATAAAACAGAATGGTAACATGATTATACCTATATGTAAATAATATAATTGTATTATGTTTAGATTTCATCATCATACATATACTAATACCATGTTCCCAGCCAGCTATAGCAGCATATGTGACATAGGGGAGTGCTTAAGTCTGTCCGGAAATTTGAGACATGTTTAGACTTTTCGAGGATTATATAAGCCCAAATCCCGCTTCAAGGAAGTCATCAGCATTTGTCAATACTCGGAAGCGAACCAAATGAAAGGCGTCAAGGCCTTATACGCGCATTTTGTAAATCATATTTTTTCATACTTAACACTTTCAGCATCGTTGTCGAAAAAAAGATGATAATAGGCAATGTTTACATAATTATTGGTTAAAAGACAAGTTCATAAACGTGTATTTATGAATATTCAGAAAATATTCAAAGATTAATGGTGTTTGCAACTACCTTCTATAATTGTTGATTTAACTCTTGACTTATTTTAAGCTTCGAAAGAATAAAGACTGCCAGATATATATCTTGAGAGAGAGAGAGAGAGAGAGAGAGAGAGAGAGAGAGAGAGAGAGAACATTTATGCCCAAAAAAGGCTGATATGTCGAGTGCGATATTATGTACTTAAACTGAGCTATGTGTCCCTTTAATCTATCACCAGGACTTGTAAAACTACGTGATCTCTTTATCTTCATGGCACCTTATTTAAAAATTACAGTGCATTATGAAACTTTTTTTTATCAAATATGATAAAAATATCACTGTATTATAAACTATTGCCGATAGTTTCAACTTGTTGCTAAATAAGGTGTAGATGTAACCAAATGTCATGGATAAACATGACGTATTTGAACACTGGAAGATGAGAAACTGTATTAAAACAATTTATTCACCTAACGCCTTAGTTTTTGTAGAAATACGAGTTGGTTTAAATTAATGCTGTTACCCATCCAATTTTTTTTTGCTTTAACTTAAAGCAATATGAGCTACAATTTTCATGGTGAAATTTTTTTTTATTTTTACGAAAATGTTGTTCTCTACTAAAATGACAAAAATATTTTGGTTCTTAAATTTTTGTTCGCCATATTTTTGTAGAAAAGCTGTTAAGAAGCCTTAATTGGAGCAAAATTGAATTATTGTCGCCTGTACAAAAATTGATTTGCTATATTTTCCTTAGAAGAGAAATCTTTCTTCCGACAAAAATTAATATTTTTTTTTAAATCTTATTCATCATAATAGTCTAAGTTACATGCAGACTTATCATACTAGCAGGTTTTTGCAGCAAAATAAAATTCTAAAAAATACATCTCATATTGCTTTAAACTTCATGTATGGCTTGAAATTCTACATGTATGGCTTGAAACATTGAAGCCTGTTGTGTCTTTAAACTACATGTATGGCTTGAAAATCTATATGTATGGCTTGAAACACCGAAGCCTGTTGTGTCTTTATATATATATATATATAGAGAGAGAGAGAGAGAGAGAGAGAGAGAGAGAGAGAGAGAGAGAGAGAGAGAGAGAGAGAGAGTCTTAGATGTGACGATGTGACCAGATAAGGCGTAAATGGACAAATGTTTTTCTGATGCGTTCTGTATCATGTGACGTTGAGTTTAACTACAATAAAAGAATACAGAGGAGCGTTTAATAAACCCCTGCGATTTCAAAAGAATCAGAACTGGAACATTTGATAAAGATAAATAGATTAAGTTTTTATGTTTTTATTTTTCATTTCTTTGCCATGAAATCAATGTAAATGCATAAAAAATATTCTTGGTCATATTATAAAATATAGAAAATAAAACTCGATATTTCATGATTTGATTGAAATGCAGTCTTTCGTCAGATTGACGTAGGTTGTTTAAGAACGTGCCTATTTTCTTAGTTTAGGTCCTCGGATTCTTAACCATCCCCGCCCTTTTACCATATCATCTCTAGGAACCTGTCTTCTATTCCTAAATACTAATGGTGGAAGTAATGACACAACGGAGACAAGGCAATGTCAGAAATGAGATACTTATTATATGTTACCTTTGTAACACGAAGACATAGATTGCAATTTACATGATGCATAGTACTCATCAATGGCAGTGTATCTAAGTAAGGGAAGCATGTGATACTTATTTACTTTTCATTAATGAATATCAAAATCCTTAGAAATGTTTGGTATGTGATGCGTTGTCCCAAATGATATCATTAGAAATAAGTAATTGTTTTAATCATTTCTTTCACGAAGTGTTTTAAATATAAAATTACTTTCGCTACATTCAGAAATTCTTGGAATAATATATAAACTTAAAAAGAAAATACCACCTTTTTACATACTTAGCTGCCAATAGTGTTGCGTAAATTCATCTCACGTTTAAACAATTCAAATAAACAGAGTAAAACAAGCGCAAGAGACTAGGTACATGTACAATACTCATCAAAACGCACGTCTGTTTTTCAACCTAAGATGTCTCCAACAATAAATGCACCCACCACCACCAAAGGCACCTGACGTTATATATTTTTCTCATAAGGGTATGGGTACCTTGTGTATTATTAGATATAGGGTATTTATTTTTATTTACGTCAGGGGCCTGTGCCTCCCCTTACATAAGAAAGACTACGCTGCGTCAAAGGATTCAAACTCAGCAAACCAGACCATACTCCAGATGTTCATAGTGTCACTATCCGTTCCCTTCTGTTCTCTACCATTTGTTTCGATAATTTGTACAAATGGAATGAACAAATTCCTATTTTCCAAATCCTTCATTGTTCCCTTCGATTCTAAATTCAAGAATATTCAGAATACATTCATAATGATTTATTTGTCTATTGATTTTCATATTGATACAGTTGAGGTCTTTTGGGGTCATACCACAAGATGAATTTAGATATGTGTATCGTATAGGTTTAAAACATTTTTTATCAAAATTCCATAGATAGTGAATTACAACTGCAATGTTTGTCCATATGATATTCTTATTTGTGTCATGCTGTTTTCCAGGGCTATTCTATTTTCATGGTGGTTAGCTATGGAAGAAAATACAACAAAGCTGATAAAAATGTATTCAAAATCAAACAAACTGTTAAAAGCAATTTTTCTTTGTCGTCTAGTCTGTAGGCGTCTGTTTAGTTTTGTTTGCTTCTTTTTATAGAGAGTATGTTGACTCTGTGTATTTACTAAGAACTAAGTAAATCTGCACAACCCTGCAGCTACAAACACTTGAAACAAAGAGCATGTACGAAAATCAACGTAGAACGGTCAAACTAGATACCTGATTCCTCTAAACCTAACAGAAAACTTCCAATTAGATTTTTCTTTTAGCATATTTAATTGCTTATTGTATTATTCAACAAACAAAAGGTTTGACAAAAGTTCCTACTACTTTCAAGATTCTCACATAAATGGTCTCAAAAATTGCGTTAACTTTACAACGTAATCCTGAAACATGCAAGAGGAACCTAAAACTCAAAGGGCTATACTGTATGTATTATTTTGCTTTTTTATTTTAAAGCAGCGAGGGTCGAGTTCTTTTGTCTGTCAACCGATAAATCCAGTACCGCAGTTTTGCTCCGCCCACATGTATTGTTTCGTTACATAAATCAGGTTTTATTCTAAATATTTTGAATTGGCTGTGTTTAATTTAAAACAATAATAACTAACCAAACGTAGATGGTACATGTACTTTTGATATTTCCTCGTTAAGCGATGTAGATATTAAATAATATTTAATGTACCGGATGAATTAGAGTTACTTGTGATAAATCAACATAAACATTCCATGCAAAAAAATTGAAATAGATATTGTCCTTTACAAGAAAATTTAAATTACGATTTGTACAAAGAATTTGAATTTTTGTAAAGTCCAATTACATTTTTGGGCAGTCAAAGGGGTGTGGGGTCTAACATAGAATCCTATAGGAAAAATTGTAAACTCTATTGAAAATTGTCATAACTTAAAAACGGTCAGAGATAATATCATAGGGTCTTCAGAATCATATATTGGCTGTTACAAGCAAGATATGGGATATGACCCCAGGGGTCATTCCCAAACTCTCATGAATTGGAAATGACCAAATATCTAAAAAACGATTGGAAACTTGATCACTAAACCATATATTTTCTTGTTCCTTGTCTCAAGACGCATCAAATAGTATGTACGTTATGAGCCCCGGGCTGGTCCTGACCCTCTTCGAACAGGAAGTGCACAAATATCTTATTAAACGGTTCAGATCCCCTCCCCTAAACCATATATATACTCTATTTTCTCATGTAAAGAGGCATCAAATGATATGTAGGTCATGAGCCACGGGGGTGGTCCTGAACCCCTCGAACAGAAAATGCCAAAATTTCATGAAAACGGTTAAGAGATCCACCCCTAAACCATATAAATGGTATGTAGGTCATGAGCCTCCTCGGTGGTGGTCCTGATCTCCCTCGAACAGGAAGTGCCCGAATATCTTATTAAATGGTTTTGATCCCCACCCTTAACCAAATATTTTCTTGTTCATTGTGTAAAGGGGCATTAAATGGTATGTAGGTTTTTAGACATTTGGTGGACCTTACCCCCTCGGACAGAAAGTGTCCAAACATCTTGAAAACGGCTGAGATTCCCACTCCTAAACCACATTTATTCTTGTTCCTAGTGTCAAGGGACATCAAATGGTATGTAGGTCATGAACCCGGGGGTGGACCTGACCCCCTCGGACAGAAAGTGTCCAAATATCATGAAAAAGGCTGAGATTCCCACCCCTAAACCATATAAATTCTTGTTACTAGTGTCAAGGGGCATCAAATAGAATGTAGCTCATGAGCCTCCTCGGGGCTGGTCCTGACCCCCTTGAACAGGAAGTACCCGAATATCTTATTAAACGGTTGAGATCCCCACCCCTTAACCATATATATTTTTGTTCCGTGTGTCAAAGGGCTCAAATGGCATGTAAGTCATGAACCCGGGGTGGGAGTGGGGGTGTTCTGACCCCCCCCCCCCCCTCGAACGGGAAGTGTCTAAATATCTTGAATACGGTTGAAATACCCGCCCCTAAACCATATATATTCTTTTTCCTTGAATCCTGTATGTTCACCAGATTTATTGTAAATGACCCATGGGAGAACATCATATATGCATGAATTTTCAAATATAACAAGTATTAAATATTTTTTATGTAAAGTTTGACCTATGTAGGTTATCCCTACCCTTAATGATGGCCTCGCTTCGTTTGGAAGACTTTATAATCGCCCCAATTATATTTACATCTTGTAAGTTTTGGCCTAATAAGAAGATATAATTCGAAAATATTCTTTATGAGTAGCGAAACATGAATAAAGTTTTAAAAAAAGAAGGAAATCAGGAAAGCAAAACCCGAAAGCAACAGAAAGTGTGAACAGCAAAGAAAAAAAAGATAATGAGCACCGCGCTTAAATCAATGATGTGTCGTCTCTGATTAAATTTGAAGCCTTAATGCAATCTCTAAAAATACCGATCATAAACAGCGATATACGTAATCGAGTACAATTCTGAGCCAAAGTGCTTCCATAATGCCTTCGTTTGATGCATATTCCTTGTTTCGTCCTCAAAGATGAGCACATTTTGAAGATAAAGATCGTCTTGTAATTATTTTATGAAGCAGATGATTTTGGAATTAAGAGTCATGGTAATTTCATAAGATTAATTTGTGGAATCAGGTCTTGCAGAAAAAAAGAGAAAATTGAAATTTCAGTCGATTCCAGTAAAGTTTTATTTTAAGATTTTAACCAGTCTGTTTTATTTATTTAAGGAGGCCGACTTTAGTTTTCATTGCACATGTTTTTGCGCATTCTAGTATAATATAGTTTATTTATACTTCATATGAAATTTTTTCGATATCATTTATAAAATTGAACATAATAAACAAAATACAGTTAAAAATATTTATATTTTTTAAGGAAACTTATATTTTTTTAACGATTTTTCTGTTGTGCGGTAGGGGAGCGTTGCCATTGCGCTTGTATGACGTTATGATAAATAAGCATATGCATCATTATGAAGAGGTTTTACACAGAAATATGTCAGAAACAATTTCCATGCAATCACTGTAAAGTTCCACACATCAGCAATGAACTGTTGAGATTGGAAATACTGTTGCTACAATGTATAAACTGAAATGAACTACCAAGGCTTTCTGTTACACGTTACACAGCGGGTAATTTTATGTACCATTTCCTCTGATTGATTTAGCCCCTGAGTTTTCTAATAATTGACAAAAATAATACCGTTTTCAATAAATAACTCATACTAGTGTAATAATTACTATTTTATTGAGTAACAGTCAGCATCGCCCCACTTTTTCAGAGAATTATTAATTCATTCAATCAAATGAGATCAATTAATTCAATACAATCATGTTATTAATAAACAAGTAGGCAATCAAGTCTTTCCCCTCAAATAAAGATACTATCGATATTTACGGATAACGTATCAAAGAAATTAAACTATTGGAATACTCCTTACATATCAAAGAACTTACGCTATTGGAATACTTCTGTCTCTTTAAGGGGTCTAGATGGTTAATAAACTAACCATCAGATCTTTCTTACAATTTTTAGTCATAAAGTATTTTTTGTAAAAAAAAAAAAATATTAAGATATTTTAACTTTAAAATTTAATTTTTTCCCTACATCTTTATACAGAGCTCTTCTCCTGTGGGAGATAAATAAATTCTAAATATGGCCACGGCCATCCAGCGCTCTTAAAAAATCTTTACGCAATAAGCAATGGAAGCTCAGATAGATGTTATACAAGAACCAATCTATCAAAAAGTCTACTCCTTTAAGTAGTATAGAGTTTGTATGGAATACAATGAGCTTGCATAACCAAGAGGAAGGCGTACCAATCCTGATTGTTGTAGATCTTACAATGTTTTCCAGGAAAGTTTGGATGGAAAGGAACCGCTTTCAACCCACTGATAGTCAGAAGATCGTAAGTATTCATTAAATTTACGACATCTGGCATGAATCCGCGTTGGCTCTTCCCCAATCCCTCAAAGTAGGAAAACAGTTTTACAAGAGAAATTTGCTTTGGAAGAGTTTGGTAGGACATCCGGCACAGTCGTCCGAAAAACAGAAGTTTTCTTGTGTCTATTTTTGTAGAAATAGGAAGGATATTGAGAAGGCTCTTGTTCGACTTGGGAGGTTCTGTGCCGATTTACAGATAGAGTGCTGGAAAACTTGTAGGCGTTGGCCATCAGCGGCGGTAGGATTGTTCCAGAGTTCGCAGCCGTTCAAAACAGAGGGAAGGACAACGGATTTGTATAAGCTGGGTAACGATAAGGGATTAAGATACGGGGATCTGTGAAAGCATAGAATGAGTTTCTACCCTTCCTGCAGGCGGATTTTATCCGTTCTGACAGAGAACATTTACTGTTGATGATTATGCCTATATGGGTGCAAGAGTCTGAACATGGTACAGGAGTATCGCCTAGAGTCCATATGTGACCTTCCTTAAGCTGATTTCCTTTCGAACGGAACTGCAGAATACTGGATTTGTTGGCATTAAATTTAAAACGCCATCTTCTGGAATAAGTATTTGCTACGTCCAACATATTTTGTAGAGAGTTTGGTGTTAAAGCAATTAATGATATGTCATCAGCCAGTGAAGGACAGTTACATATAATGTTTAGTAACTTTGTACATGTGTAAAGTTTCTCTATGCTATTAACTAAATCATTAATAAATATTCAGTACAAAAATGTGGATAACAGTCCACCTTGTCGTACGCCTTGCGAAACTTTAAACAATCTTGACTGTGTTTGGTTAACAACAATAGCACTAGATGTATCACTGTGACAGTTATTAATAATTGTCCAAAGCTTGCCAGTAACATCTAAGTTGTGCAACTTGAAGAGGAGACCATGTCTCCAGACAGTGTCGAATGCTTTTGAGCTATATAAAAACCTACTAAGACATTACTCCCTTGCTCTAAATTATAGTAAACAGTCTCTTGCAAGTTGAACGATGCGGTTAAACAACCTAATTTTTCTTGGAAACCTTGTTGTTTGTTTGGAAAGGATTGACAACTAGTATCTAAAACATACTTTTTAAGAAAACAAGAAAGCAGTGCAACTGGTCTGTAGCTATTTGTAGAAGTTTTTTGTTTGTCACCCCCCTTATACAAAGCAACTATGAGCCCTTGTTTCCATATGGGTGGTATTTTCCTATGTAAAATGATTGTTTTAAAAAGTTTAACAATGTATCTAAGTACCCCCCCCCCCCCCCCCCGAAGATGATATGTTCGTATGTTATCCTATTCGGACCAGGGGATTTTCTTCTCTTCAGGTTGTTAACAACAGGCGAGAGATCATCTGTAGTTATTGGTCCGCCGGGGATATTTCCAGAAACTTTAGTACACTCTTCCTCCATGTGTCTGTACTTGCTTTCGATGAAATTGCGGAAATGTTCATCAAAGGTGTCATCTTCGGAGGGAGTGTATATCTTTTCGTAGTGCATTGCGAAGGCTTCAGTTACACCTTCAGGGTCTTTAAAAATGGCACCATCGTCACCGTGAATTTCGGGATACGTGCGTGAGGTTATCTTTTTCTGCTTTTTCACCAGTTTCCAGAATAGGCGTATGTCACACTCAGCTGCTGTGTCCAATTTTCGATATACGTCTGTCACGTGGTTCTCGTATTCCGTGTCTAGAACAGTCCGAAAGTGTCTCTTAGCGCTTTTATAATTGCGGTATGATTCGTGTATCATCCCCTAGGCCTACCCTCCGAGATCCAGATTTGACGCAGTCGTCTTTCTTTAGTGTGTAGTTCTTTGACATCTCTTGTCCAGCCCGGACGTGTGTATCGATTGAAACCAGAGTGAGGTATAGCAACTGCTGCAGAGTCTAAAAGAATATTGACAAGATCACTAAGGAATACCTCGGTTTCAGCAGGAGTATAGATTTCAAGCTCCATCAGTTTTAGTGTGGGGGTTTCGAGATGCTCCTTGTATTGTACAATGTTATCAGATATTGCCTTGTGCCAAGCTGTAAGTTGGGGCGGACTAAATAATGATACATTTGAGATCTGATTCTGCAAATACAGACAAGTGGTCTGACGTTATGGAAAGTGAACCTTCAGTAAATATTTTGTACACTTCGAGTTTGTCAATTGAACATTTGTTGAACAAAATATAGTCTAACATGGTGCATTTTGGTAAAAAAGAAAAAGTTTCACCAAGTATCTCAAAATGAACAGTAGGTATAGCAATATTACAGCGATTTCCAAAGCCAGAAAAAATATTGTGTTTGATAACATTTGTGTGCTGTGAACTGATACAGCTGCTGTTAATGCCACCTGCTATAACAACATGGCCATACTAATTGTAATAATTGTATAAACTTTCAACAATATTGACTTCGTATGTATAGCAGTCTATGTAACTATCCGCCGGTAAGTATACACCAAAAATATACATGCTCTCCTTGTTACTTTGAACTTCTACTCCAATAACCCGCTTTGAGTCAATTTTGATTTCTTTCATTGTATATACAAGTGATTTTCTTATCAAAATAGCAACTCCACCTTTACCTATAAAGGTAAACAAATAAAATTTAGGTGTTGTGTATGTGTCATTTTCATCTATCTTGACTATACTTAAATAGTCTTTATGAATAGAGTCTAAGTACATTTTACTGTTGTGTTGGTTTTTAAGCTTGTGCTCAGATATAACGGCAATATCACAGTGTGTATTGTCTAGAAGGGAGTTGAGACACAAAGTTGATGACATTGCACCTCTAACGTCCTAAGTTAATATTCGTACCATGACCTTGACAGAAGTAAAAAAGTCAATAAAGTGTTCATTTTTTTTAGGTTCTTAGTCGTATAAGCATCCATTAATCTCATGCTCCCAAGGGGGGGAGGGGGGGGGGGGGGTCGTGCATTTTTCCTCCCATTGGCGTTCGCTTAACAACTTTCTGCACCTCACACCATCCGGCCAGAAGTCAGGGTGTTCAATGGAATCTGCATGCTGAAGATGGACGTTAAGTTTTACTGAGAGACGACGACTCCTAGGGTTAGGTTTAGAGACCACAAAGTCTGTTATTTTGATGCCTTTGCTTGTTGATTGTTAGTCTATTTATCAGTTTGTCTATTCCGAATAAGTAATATCGCGCTGTTTTTTTGTTGTTGTTTTTTTGTTGTTTTTTTTTTAAGAAACCCCTAGGAAAATGCCTTTTTCTGGTTGATTGCTATCTTTCTTAGATTTCTTATCTACAGTAACGACTCACGAATCTCCGTTGTATTTTACTGACCGACATAGTTCTTTTGGGTTGTCTTTTGATCTGATGTCCCTGTCATGTGTACGTTCGAATAGTATAGAATTGGTAGACCGTGAAGAATTTACATGTGTTTTTTCTCGATATGCACCCGAAGGAGATTGTTGTGGTTTCATTAACACTGATTAATGATTTGTCGCTAGATCCTGTCTGGCGAGCGTTCGATTTGTATATCGTTACTCGACCGTGGCGAATTTACCTGTGTTTTGTCTGTTGCGGCACACGGTGGGGATTTGATATAACGTGTATTTGAATCCGTGTCTGATTTATCTAATTCTTTTCGTAATGGTTTTAATAATGTCCAATGTTCTTACTGAGATCGGTTGGCGACATCTTTTCCGCCGCATCGTGATCGACGGAAGAGTTTAGCGTTGGAGTGTCACAGGCGGTATATCATAGAACGCTTGCGTATGATTTCGCCGGACTTTTCTGTTTACTGTTGTTTTCGCTTATTTTAGCAAGTTTTTTAATTTCCCATTCAGATTTTTCTTGACTGCCGTGAACATTTTCAATATCTGATTCTATACGCTTGATTCGGTCTGCGTTAAGTTTTTGGGAGGAGTCATACTTAAAGTTAGTGAACCTTCCGCGCGCCTCTGCTTCCAGAGTATCGTAATCAGACTGAAGACTATTGTGTTCTGATTCAAGTAGCTTGATTTTTAAATTCATCGTTCGAATAGTCTTCTCTTTTTCGGCCAGAGATTTTTCTTCTAGATCTGTCACACGTTGCAGCATGGATTGAACTACAACCCTTAGTTTTATAATCGGAATTTTAGACATATCAGTGGCGCAGCCTTTTTGTTTATCAAACACGTGTTCCATACCTGTCTCACCACCCTGAATAAACACATGTAAAGTATAACAATCTCTTGCGTATTTCTGTGCACTAGAGCCGCTTTTTTGTTGTTTGAGATATTGCTCATGAGCAAAGAATATTTCTATACCGGCATATAATACTTTTATCGTTTGAGCACATTTCTAATGATTTTCCTACGTACATCTCTTTTGGTAAGTTATGCAGATGTGCATAAAGAATTTCGATACTTGGTTGGTTAATTGCACTATCATTATCACCAACATCGTCAAAAGTGGGTATTTGCCAACTTATGAGTGTTCCATCTATATCCGTCTGTACTGTGTACTGATCTATACTATGATAATCACTACTCACGTTTTGCGAAGTGAAAACAAGTACAAAAGCGTCGTTACCCTCTTGGATAACACATTCTATGGAGTCAGTCAGAAAACCATCACCATTAGAGAGAGGTGGGTCAACTTGGGTGGCGCTGGGGCACTGCATTGTCACATAATTGTTTAAATTTATCACCTGCTTGAAATACCGCCTTCCGTCTCTTTATGGGAGCTAGATGGTTAATAAACTAACCATCAGATCTTTCTTACAATTTTTAGGTTTTTTTGTAAAAAAAAAAATTAAGATATTTAAACTTTAAAATTTAATTTTTTCCCTACGTCTTTACACAGAGTTCTTCTGTGGGAGATAAATAAAATCAAAATATGGCCACGGCCATCCAGCGTTCTTAAAAAATCTTTACTTAATAAGCAATGGAAACTCAGATAGTTGTTATACAAGAAACAATCTATCAAAAAATCTACTCCTTTAAGTAGTATAGAGTTTGTATTGTACAATGGGCTTGTACAGACTTTGCATAACCAAGAGGTAGGCGTACCAATCCTTTGTGAGAGTGACACGTGTATTCATTTGTAATGTTTGAATGAAAGCAATAATCTTAAGATTACTCTTTTCTCTGAAACTGCTCACACGTGCTTGTATACTCGAGATAAAATCAATGGTGCAAAGGTACAGTCAAGCTAATACTTCACAACTATAGATTTCTAGAGAGTTCAGTCTTTTATTGGATTCTTGTTGGGTGTTTCATGTGTATTTTTTCTTACTTAACCTGTAAATTTGTATAAAATGGTTAACCTACATACAAAATCATTGTGTTATGTTTTGCTATATAAATAACAGTGTACAACATTGCACCTTTTTATCCCCCCGCTCCGAAGGAGAGGGGGTATACTGTTTTACCCTTGTGTGTCTGTCCGTCTGTCCGTCCGTAACAAAAATTTCTGTCGCATTTATCTCAGCAACTATTTATCGCAGATGCTTGAAATTTTTACACAATGCCATATCGTGAGATATATTTTTGTACCAATCGGACGTCAACTTCCTGTTAAATGACGACTTTGCTTATTTTTTAACCAAAATTTTCAAACAAATTTTCGTCAAAGATTTCTCAGCAGCTATTTATCGCAGATGCTTGAAATTTTTACACAGTATTTGTATAGGCATGCCATATCGTGGGATATATTTTTGTACCAATCAGACGTCAACTTCCTGTTAAATGAGTACTTTGTTTATTTTTAGCCAAAATTTTCAAACAAATTTTTGTCAAAGAATTCTCAGCAACTGTTTATCGCAGATGTTTGAATTTTTTACACAGTATTTGTATAGGCATGCCATATCGTGGGATATATTTTTGTACCAATCAGACGTCAACTTCCTGTTAAATGAGTACTTTGTTTATTTTTAGCCAAAATTTTCAAACAAATTTCCATCAAAGATTTCTCAGCAACTATTTATCGCAGATGCTTGAAATTTTTACACAGTGTTTGTATAGGCATGCCATATCGTGGGATATATTTTTGTACCAATCAGACGTCAACTTCCTGTTAAATGAGTACTTTGTTTATTTTTAGCCAAAATTTTCAAACAAATTTCCATCAAAGATTTCTCAGCAACTATTTATCGCAGATGCTTGAAATTTTTACACAGTGTTTGTTAAGGCATGCCATATCTTGGGATATATTTTTGTACCAATCGGACGTCAACTTCCTGTTAAATGAGTACTTTGTTTATTTTAGCCAAAATTTTCAAACAAATTTTCGTCAAAGATTTCTCAGCAACTATTTATCGCAGATGCTTGTGGGATATATTTCTGTACCAATCGGATGCCAGCTTTCTGTTAAATGTCGACTTTGCTTATTTTGCATATTTACATCAGAGCGGGGGTATCACTAGTGAGCATTGGCTCACAGATATCTTGTTATTAACCTATTATCATGACAATTTTGACAAACAATTTTGATTTATTTTTATTTTTAAGGAGGTTAAATGGTTACCCATCAGATCTACCTATAAATATAAGTATGATATTTTTACCATAAACAGAAAATTCAAAAATTGTTAGATCTTAGATTTATTTTCAATGTTTTTCTATATCGTTACACAGAGCTCTTTGTTTAAAGGAGATTGAAAATGGCCTCGACTATCCAGCCCTCTTAATATCAGCTTTTATTATGACAATAGTAGTTATGTAGATTTATTTAAGTAATAAGGAAATAAGGAATCATTTTTTGAGTATTTTGAGGTGATCAAATACGGTCGGGGTGATCAAATCCAATAAAGCCCGAAGGGCTTTATGATAACATGTACACCCGACCGTATTTAATTTGATCACCTCATTAATATTCAAAGAATGATTCCTCTCTCTCTCTCTCTCTCTATCTCTCTCTCTCTCTCTCTCAAGATAGGTATCTGGCTGTCTTTATCCTTTTGAAGCTTAAAATTGTCATTGATGAAATGTATTGGCTAATACGTTACAAAACCGATTTGTTCTATTTTCAAAGACACTAGTACTGGAAAATGTAAATATATCATAATATTTTGCTAAAATGATTTATATCATGTTATTTTGCCAAAATGATATAATATTTCAAGTACAACGGTGGCAGAAGCTAAGCCAGATAAATAAAATCTTAATGTTTAGGGGAATTAAGGGTACGTGTTTATTCATTTATCATTTTTATTTATGAACATGTATTGTAGATTATCATTTATTTTATTGTGTATACCGGTATATCAACAATAACGTTAACGTATAATTTGTTGATACACTTCAGTCATAAAGGGCAGAATGAGGCGTGAAGGTATGATCTGATGGAATAACACATGATTAAGGAGGGGATCTAGATCAAATATCTAATTATAAATCGTGAATTATGCATTTTTGAAATAAAAAAAAATCGAATACACTATCAAAAAAAACCCCCCACTTCTCCTTTGTACAAAACCAGAACGAAAAAAAACTATCCTTGAAAAAAATTCATGCAGAAAAGAGTGTTACACTTTATACCCAGATCCCTGTTGTGAAAAGACAAGTAAAATCATATAAAATCCGATATTGTGTTATCGAATTAATATCTGTTGTTTTTTCTTCTCTGAAATGTGATTAAGAAAGATGACACTGCTAAATTGAATATCATGCAAATTTGGTTTTCATTTTAGAAATTATTACCGATTTGTCAGGTGAAAAAATGGCGCTGTGAGCGGCTCATTTGGAGCCTTTTTGAGGTTAACATCCGGGGTTGGTTTTCACTCGGAGAGTCAATTTACCTAATTAGTTTGATAACAGTTAGGCACGAGAATGAGCCATATATCACACACAAGGAGAGCGGAGCTGTGATCCTACAAAGTGGTAGACCTGTGGGTGTCCAGCAGTGTTCAGCCTTTTTCCTTGTAATATAATGGGCATTTTTGAAAGATTTTCAACCTTATACGTTTATAATTTCGGAGTCCGTATCATGCAATACTATAGATTTGCTAAAATTAACTACAATGATCTGTTGTACATATTTTTCATGGAAAGATTCAGAGGTTATGTTCCGAGGATTGATTGTTAAGAAAACTCCTCAAGGAACTAAGACTGTCGTTATACATTGTTAGGTTTGGGATTTTCCAGAATTTATTTCTTCTCACAATCATAGGTTTTACCTGAAGAGATTCAAATAAATGGGATATATACGAAACATAAGGGTGTTGTTTTCGGCAGTTTGATGACACTTTTTGATCGAATCATTACAGAACTAGATCTGTTTTCATATATGTAACTACAATCCTTGTATTTGAGACACTATATTTATGTATTCTTTATATAATAATGGTTGCACTGCAATCGAATTGATCATTATAAAGACACATTTGATTCATGTCCATCATTCGTTTTACCACGATATTGTTTATTTTTATGTATATTATTGATATTTATCCATTTATTTTTTACTTCATTTATCGCCAAAATTACTTTATTAAGAGGGCTCGATGGTCATGGCTATATTTACACTGCATTGATCTTCTTAAGAAGAAGAGATCTATATAAAAGTATAAGAAAATGCCCAAAGGTAAAATATTTGGAATTTTTTCTTTAATAAATAATAGTTTATGACTAAACAACAATTCTGATGGTAAATTTATTGACCATTTAGCCTCCTAAATGGAGAATATTGATTTCAAAATATTTAGTATGCACTGGAGTCTTCCATTGAATTTCAACGTGGACTGATTCTGATTATCGGAAAGCAACAAATGGATAATACCCATGTACTAAGAAGCTTTGGCTAATTATTTAATAATTCCCGTGTGATGTTTTACTTCAAAGATATCACTCGTGTAAAACTTTCCTTTTCCAAATCATTTACTTTCATATTACTTAGAAAACATGATTTTTTTTATGTATTTTTAAAAGTTCACTTTATTAACCACGCGATTAGTTTCACCTATCGATACTGGTTTTTTTTTTTATAAGATTGATATAAAAGGTGTGCAAGTACTTACACAAGCAGACCACGTAGGCGAAACGTGGGATTTATTTTTCAAACAGAAAAGTACATTTTGTTGAACGTTTCCCAAGATGGTAAATTTAAGCGGGTTTATTATGTTGCTAGTCGGATCAAAATCTTGATAATATGATATAGATTAACTGTATTTTGTTTTTAAACTGTCAAGTACTATATTTAAACAATATGGTTTGTCAGTATAAAATTTTGCTTACAGTACGCGTTGCATAAACAATGTCTTATATCACCCGAAAAATATTATGAACAATGTCTTACATCACCAAAAACAAAATATCATGAACAAAGAGAAAAAATAAAAGATTATTACAAACACTGTTAACCACAAAAGTATTTTCTGCTTTGCATAAAACGAAATCAATATGTATTTTAAAATATTTAGATTAAAATGAATATAATTCTAATTAGAAATCTATAAATTATTTTGGTAGAAAATCTTTCTAATGATAAATGGCGACAAAAATAGTTAGGCAATTATATAATGAAAATTGCATTCCAAACCGAAAATGTAAAGAAACTAAATAAAGCGTGTACTTTTTGTTATGTTTTTATCAAAATTGAGTGATAAATCTTTTTATGTATACCCTGATGATCGTTTTGGTTTCATTACTTTTAAAGAAACATGAATGTAACCTTAGAATAATTTCATAACGCATATACAATTAAGTGGAGACGTATATGATAAATGAATCATGAAATCTCATGTATATGTATTGTAGCATTTTTAATTGGCTATAAATGACAACAATTTAAGACTACAGTGCAGATTTGTTATTTATGCTACTAAAACGAGAAAAGAATAGAGCTTTCCTAGAAAACTTAATGAAAGAGAGATATTCAAAAAATAGCATCATAATTTTGACAAGAGTATTACAAAAATTACATAAAAAGGGGAAACAGAAATGTAGGTGTTATGGTTTCCTTATGTTTATGTTGTTTTAAATGTAGACAGATTGCTCTTTTAGTGTGACTTGGGAGAGGAGAACCACACTTTTACTATCGCACCGTTTCATAAATCCTTACTGGTATCGGTTATACATTACTGGCATGAGTCCGTGTTTGCCTTGCAGCATATTTGGTCGTTATCTTAATGCAATATCCAGTTATCTTTAATCACTTTCAGACCCATTAGTTCGCCGACAATGTTCTTAAAGTCACTAACGTTTCATGTAAAAGAGAACTATCATACTCCCTCTCATCAGCCTCTGCGAGCCAAATCCTGCATGCACTACATTTCATAATGGTAAAAGGTACTTAAATAACGTATAAATCTTGTCAGAGACACTTAAAAAAAACTACGAGGTAAATTAAATTCAATGTCTGCTGTAAGATTATCCTCGGTTGAAAATGAAACTATAAGAATCCCGTATTATAATTTGGTACTTGGAACGTTCGGTGCATTTGTTTGTCGCAGTTTGATTTTGATTTTGTGTGTCTATGATAAGTGTGAGATAAAGTCAAATCTAGAAGGGAGTATCGCTTGCTGAAATAATTATCTAAAAGTTTAATCAAAGTATTGAAAGTACTTATATGCACATACTTATATTTCTTAAACATGTAAGTTTATCATTCGGACATAGGTAAATCAATTAACTGTGCCCTCAAAGGTGAAGACACAATGATATATATATATGGGGAAAAATCTAAACCTAACATAAAATGATTGATTTTTTTTTCAAAGTTAACAACACAAAGCAGATTCTAAATCAAATAATGGGTCACATTTTGTGAAACGTAAATATTTTTTTTTTAAAGTGAAAATAAGGCAGGTATCTAAAAACGTATATAGTAAATTATAGAATCAAAATTCTCTTGTCAAGAACTACGATACATAAATTAGTGTAATATGGCCCAAATACTGGACAAAGAGTAGTGAACAGTTTCACATAATACATTCACAATACATCGTTAGTAATACACGTATTACGATCTTGCACCCCGATGTCATATAAACTTTGAATTAAATCGAACATAGTCCAATACTTACAAGTGCTAAAAGGAGGATACAAAGCAAAACAAAATAATGTATAGACAAATCTATAAATATCCTTCTCTTAATATCAATGCTTCAACTTGTGATACTATGGAATGGTCTTTATATACCACAATTGTATATTGCACATTTTTTTCCACAAATTTCCTGAATTTTGCCCATCAGTCTATTGTTTTTGAATCTTTAAAATTTAATAACTTTTGTTTGGATTGACGTACATGTACAAGTTTCAAAGGAAAAATTTACCGGAAAACTTAATGAATGCGCCGGTATATCATGCTATAAGTTAAGGAGGTTGGCACCTGAAATAATAGTAATGTCAATCATCCGAAAACCACTTGGATACAAAGATGGGGACCTATAATGTTCATTTATTTTATTTGTGACCCATGTCACATGCCATTTTTTGGAAATATAGGGCCCGTAACAGAAATTATAATTTTTCTGAAATTTTTGCTAAAATCTGACATAGAAATTGATAATTTAATGAAATCAAACAAATATTTATAGTTTGAACTATTATTAAGTTATGATTTTATTACAGTATGAAGTTGAACACATGTAGTGACTATAAAAGTAAAATCTAAATCAAAGCTCAAAAAATCTTGCTTTACTGGTGGCTTCAAAGGCTTGTACATAATGAACACAATAACAGATTTTAAAAATTTGGAGTAATCAAATTATAACGCAAATAAAAAAAACTAGAGTAATGTCATCTTTCCAAAACATTGCATACAAATAGACATACATTTAATGTCTCATTTAAAAGTAAAACAAGTAGGGGTCACATCTCAAAAAATTGAGATATAGCATGAAATAGCTAATTTTACGCCAAAATTGGAGTAATTTTTTCTTAACTTCTAAGAAATATAAGCTAAATATGCCGAAATATATCGATAGAAATATCAAAATATTGTTTAAATATGATTATTAGAACATCATGAATATATCGTAATACACAAACTCTCTAGAAGTTTGGTCTGCGCTGAAAATTAGGAAGCTAAAGTAAGAGTACTCTAAAACTAGTGAGTTATGAAAATTGTTCAATTCCTTCTTGAAAACCTTCCGCCAAAAATATAGTCCCTTTCTAAACTCTGTAAAAATGTAATTTTTTAAAAACAATTTTATTCAATATAGTTTATTTGGCATTGTAAAATATAAATATACAACAAGAATTAATATGTGATGCAGAATTTTCAGACTAGAGGTGATCCAAAATGGCTACCTAAAACCTAAGGAGCGAACCTCTTTAAGCTGGTTTTTAAAGATTCAGCAATGCTGAAACACGAAAAAAAATTAACATATTTTAATAATTATGTAATGTGGGTGTTTTTCGTCATATTAGTTTGTCGGTCTCTTTATAACGATTAAAGTGGAAGTGACCCTACGGCTATTCCAACAAACTGTATTTTCCTTTCGTTTTCATATCTAAATGAAACCATCGGTTTCCTGTCATGCTTTGGTGTTACGTACAGTCACGTTTTCATCTCTCAGGTGGGTACTTTGTTGTAGTGCGTACCGTGCATATTTTAAAAGATGGTGTGCAATACGTACGGCACACAGATTTATATTGAAAAACATATTATCCAATATTTTTGCTTATTAGTGCATGTATTCAATCAATAACACATGCAACTTAAATATTAACATCATCTGCAAATATTAAACGATCACAAATAAGACGAGAACCTTTTATTACTGTAGTTATTCACTGTTTATTAATATCCAATTTCATTTCTATTTACTTTTATCCCTAATCTTAATTAAAAAGAGCTGATAATAAACAGACATACTTTTTATGATTCAATTTTATCAAGGCCCATTTTCACACGAAATTAAAATATGTTACTTTACTTCATTTTGTTACAAAGCTGCAAAAATCAAAATGACATTTCTTTTATCAATGGTTGTTTTTTTTATTATAGCAAAACCTTGTTTGCCTTTCATCAAACTCAGGTATGTCAAGTGATTTAGAATCCGGTGAACGTATTCGGCACGTATATTCCATGTCCTTCATATTTGATTTAAAATATACATTGTATGCTCATTTTTTTTAAATTGTACCTTAGCAAGTCTGGCTTTGATAGCATGTCGCGGTTATCTCAGAGGTTTGATTTACTTATACAGATTTATACAGATTTTATTTATACAGAAAATACGAAAATGTCTTTTTCGTGTATGGTTGATTAAATTTTCATCCTACATTATGTTTCTTCCTCTAGGAAATTATACAAGGATAAAATCGAAGAGAGCCCCAACCCAATACGACCTAGCGACATATAGGCCCATTTTTAATTTGTTTAATTTCTTGTTTTCTTTTTCAAGAAATAGGAAATGCAAACTTAAGAGTATTTTGACCTTTTAATTTATTTCACAAGCTTAGTATCTAAATTTAGTAGCTATAAAATAAGATTTTTTTCGCCATCTACTTGAATTTTTGGAAGAAATACAAATTTAGTTTTTTTTAAAGTTGTATATGTTAACCTTTTCCCTCAACTTTGATAACAATACTTTTAAAGATGTGTGGTCACGGTTTTCTAATATTTCAGCCAGTCGTCAAGCTATAAGCGATATACAGAGGTCACAATTTATTGTTATCTTAACAAGCTTCGTCCAACGTTTATGTTACTTGATTGAAAATACGCTATTTAAGATAAAATTATAAGTAACTTATATTTTCCCAATCTCACGTATGCGGCTGGCCATTAAAAAAGAACTTTTTAAGCATTGTGCAAATTAGAATTGGAAAATAAATTTGAAGGAAACCGTGACCGCGCCTTTTTAGTATTCTTAACCTTTTTTGTTAAACACTCATACATTCTTTCAAAATAATGTAAATAAGATAATGAAATGTTTATAAAAAAATTAGGAAATATATCCGTATTAACGATTATATTCTCAAGGTTTAACGATAAAAAAGATATTTTAATTGTATTAGTTTTTTGTTGGTCGGTTTAAAGGCTATTGAAGTTGAAATTGTGCGCTATTACTTATTTTCATTGCAGTCTATTTAACTGCTTAAGAACGATAACTTCGATTCAACGTTTCTGAAAAAAATGCTCATCTTTTTTTTTTTTTTTATAAATCTTGGTATTTCAAAGGAGTACGGTGCGTAATTGACTTATTCAATGAAAATAAAAACTTTTTAGATTTTAAGGTATTAAAAAGAAATTCCAATATTCAAATAAATTATCTACCATGTATGGTAGTAAGACAAGCCGTACTTTCTGATTTAAGAAAATGCAACTTCATTAGAAATAAAGTTTTAACCCTTTTGTACCTTTAAATATTAAAACCTTTGTTTCAACAAAAAAGGTTCAAAACCGATGTATGATATATTAAATCAGACTAATGTAACACCAGTGGGAAAGGAAAAATGGAGTAAACATTTTGTTACTACAGAAAAACAATGGGTTTCAATCTTTTATATACCTTTTACTATTACCTCAGACTCTCAATTTCAATGGCTACAGTACAGAATCAACCATTATATATTATCTACAAACAGTTTTATGTAAATAATTGGTAAAATTGATAATAATCTATGTACTGTAAATGTTGAGGAAACAGTATATCACTTATTATGGGATTGTCCAAAGGTACAACAATAACTTGCAGAATATGTTGGAGTTTGCAACTCAAAAGCAATTTGAATAGACTATGATGATAAAACTTTTATTTTTGGTGATCTAGAAAGTGTGAAGTCGAGAGTGTTCAATATAGTGCTCATCATGACAAAAAAAAAATGCATATACAGAAGTTGATGCCAGAAAAATCAATAAACAGTAAATGCCCTTATAAATGATTTAAAACAGTTGTATAAAGAAATTTAGTTCTGTGCAAAGAAAAGAAGTGTAATAAATAGGTTCAAAACAGACTGGGCAAAATGAACCCATTAATTGATTAGCTCGCTCGCTCTAGAGCACACACACACACACACACACACACATACACACACTCTCTCTCTCTCAAAATATGTTTTGATATGTACGAATTAATATTTCTCTTAGTAAATTTCTGTGATGTATGCAATTTAGATGCAATTGTTTCATTGCGCTGTTTAATATTGTATCCTTGAAAATGTATGTATGCAAAGGCGTTTTCTTAATAGGAATAATTGTTCACGTCATTTGAATACACAACTTCGGCTGACACTTATGTATTATGATGGAGATTTTACTAAGTAAATAATTATGTTTACAAACACTTTTTTGTAATATACGCTTACTAATATGATGTTACAATAAAGTATATCTTAAGTAAGCTTATCACACATCATTTCCCATAGCTGTTTAGTGCGCTTGATTTCCTGTTTTATTTCGTATTTGTAAAGTACATGTGAGTAGCATTCTTATGGTAATTCAAGAGTAATCAATGCAAGTCACATACCAGCAAATGTTCCCATTTTTATTAATTAAAAAAATTAATGTGCTATAAAATGGTTTCGAGACAGTTGGGTCAAGAATGTTTATAGTAGACGTCTTTCACCAAGGGAAGTATGCGTTTGTTCCTATAAATTATGTCTCCCCTTTCAAAGGGGAGACATATTGTTTTTGTCGACTTTCTTATTCTTCTTATTCTTCTTATTCTTCTTCTTCTTCATCCAAATTTGTCCAGGCCGTAACTTAAATACCCTTTGAGATTAAGACTTCAAACTTGGAACATAGGTAGATGGTATTGAGAAGGAGTGCACGCCACCAAAATTTTTGACCTTGACCTATTTTGACCTTCAAGGTCAAGCGTTTTATGAAAAACAGTGTCCAGACCATAACACAAGACTCCTTCAACATAGAGACTTTTAACTTGTATCATAGATAGATGGTATATAACGTAGCTAAACACCACCAAAATTTTTGACCTTGACCTAAATTTTTTTTTCAAGGTCAATTTAGAAAAAACGTCATCGTTCATCTCTTGAATATACTTTGACAGAAGGACTTCAAACTTTAAACAAAGAACAATAATAATACACTGAGGTGTACTATTGTTTTATATTTGACCTTGACCTTGTCTTTACTCAATGTCAAATTAAGAAAAAATAATAAAATTTTGTCTGGGTCGTAACTTAAATACCCTTTGACATTAAGACTTCAAACTTAAAACATAAATAGATAGTATTGAGAAGGAGTGCAAGTCACCATAATTTTTGACCTTGACCTATTTTGACTTTTAAGGTCAAGCATTTTATGAAAAACAGTGTCCAGACCATAACACAAGACTCCTTCAACATAGAGACTTTTAACTTGTATCATAGATATATGGTATATAACGTTGCTAGTCCCCACCAAAATCTTTGACCTTGACCTAATATTTTTTTTCGAGGTCAGTTTAGAAAAAACGTCATTGTTCATCTCTTGAATGTACTTTGACAGAAGGACTTCAAACTTTAAACAAAGAACAATAATAATACACTGAGGTGTACTATTGTTTTATATTTGACCTTGACCTTGTCTTTACTCAATGTCAAATTAAGAAAAAAATAATAAAATTTTGTCTGGGTCGTAACTTAAATACCCTTTGACATTAAGACTTCAAACTTAAAACATAGATAGATGGTATTGAGTAAGAGTGCACGTCACCATAATTTTTTACCTTGACCTATTTTGACCTTCAAGGTCAAGCGTTTTATGAAAAACAGTGTCCAGACAATAACACAAGACTCCTTCAACATAGAGACTTTTAACTTGTATCATAGATAGATGTTATATGACCTAGCTGAACCCTTCCAGAATTTTTGACCTTGACATTATATTTTTTTCAAGGTCAATTTAGAAAAAAAGTCATTGTTCATCTCTTGAATATACTTTGATAGAAGGACTTCAAACTTTAAACAAAGAACAATAATAATACACTGAGGTGTACTTTTGTTTTATATTTGACCTTGACCTTGTCTTTACTCAATGTCAAATTAAGAAAAAAATAATAAAATTTTGTCTGGGTCGTAACTTAAATACCCTTTGACATTAAGACTTCAAACTTAAAACATAGATAAATGGTATTGAGTAAGAGTGCACATCACCATAATTTGTGACCTTTACTAATCTTGTGTTTCAAGGTCATTCATTTTCTAAAAAATATTGTACAAATCATAACATGAGATTCATTCAACATAAAAACTTTAAACTTTTATCACAGATAGATAGTAAGTAACCTAGCTAGAACCTACCAAAATTTTTTACCTTGGCCTAATATTTTTTTTCCAGGTCTAATTAGAAAAAAAAATATTCTTGTCTTTATTTAAATATACTTTGATAGAAGGATTTCAAACTGTAAACAAAGAACTAAAATACCATGAGACATACTACTGTAAATTTTTTACCTTGACCCTTTTACTAACTCAAGGTCAAATTAAGAAAAAAATCAATTTTTTTTCCAGACCATAACTTCTAAATTCTTTGACAGTGATTTTAAACTTAAAACAAAGTTTGATGATCTAGCGAAAAATTGAACCATACCAAACTTTTTGACCTTGACTTATTTGGATCTTAGGGTCAGTCATCAGGAAAAAAATTCTTACAATAATGACTTGTATCATATATGGATGATATATAACATATACCTGACATCATTCTTTTTCACTTATTAAATTTGCCCCATATTACAAACCTGGGGGAGAAGGGGAGACATTTGTTTTTTTTGTAAAAAAACAATACCCACTAGTTCAAACTAAAGAAGACTTGGTCTTGGTCATTTACAGACTACATATACTACATGTACATTTTTACCAATATGACATTGGGCGCACGGCGGGTGTGACCGGTCGGCAAAGGATGCTTACTCCTCCATGGCATCTGAACCTTCCTCTATCTTTTTGGAGGTCAGTGTTGCTCTGCTTTGAATTTGTATTTCCTTTTATGGATTTTTGAGATGGTTGACGATGTGTAATTGTCATTTTTCATGTATATAAATCGTCTTAATAATTAGAGCTTTGTAAACAGATATAAAACATTCAAGTTTTACATTCAAAATAAATGGATTATTCTTAAGTTTACTAATTATATATATATCATATATGTATAGCATAACAAATCATTTTTAAAAAATTAAGGTAGATCTGATGTTTAGCTGATCACCCAGCCTTCATAATATGACGAAGCACAAACTCCACTTTACTTATTTTATGTACTACACGTTGTAGTCAGAACATAATGCTTAGAGCAAAATATGAATATTTTTAGTATGTCTAATACTGCCAGCGATGCAGCTTTTAGTTTACAATCATTAAAATTATATAGCTCTTACATAATATACTTCCTCTTTGTACGTTTAGCAAGAAGGAATGTATGTTACTTTGTAGTATAGTATTCAAAGGCATAAACAATCGGAAGAATGAATATTAAAATGTAAAGTTTAACGCAATTTCTACCCCTGTTATTATGTAAATCTTATATTGCAATTGTTATCATTAATATATATATATGTAAGATATTAAAGCAATAAACGTGCACGTGTGACATCAAATTTAAAACGAAGTCCTCGTTTGAAATAAATTGTTTTTAAAGCATTTATAATTTACTGCCAGGTAACTTACTTATCTTCAATACATTCGTACAAATAGGAAATCGTGTTTCAAAATCCTTAAAAATATAATTGTTGTTAAGATATTTGCATCTTCGCTAGCCAATGGTTTTCGGAGTCTTCATTTTCGGAGATGAAAAAATTAAAAAACAAACATCACAGTAACTTTGTTATGCACTTCCATTTGACATACAATTCCAAAATAAGGCTATCGTCATATTTTATGAATATGTATATATAAAAAAGTAGAACATAAATTTCGATAAGCATATATTTATTTGAGTTTGTTAAACTGCACTGTAGATCAATGTCATAATCATCCGAAACAATGTTTTTCATTTATCTCGACTTTTTTACCGTTAAAATGAGAAGATTCTGTTGTTATAACTAAATGCATATATAATATTTTTTATTTCTTTCTTCCACTAAAAGTGTGTTGCAGATCTGTTACGCAACAATTTTTTGTGTATAGATACAACATCACAAAATAAATACTAAATATATAACAAAATTAAGAAGAATTAAAACAAAATTTTCAAGGGCTGAAATCATCGGCTAGGTGACTGTACTGATTATCCGTTAGAGCTCTAGATGGAGGGTGTGTGGTTTTAATATGGCTGTACATATCACCAAGGTCAGTGTTGTCTCCGAGGTACTTAGGATTCAGGTTCATTTTAAGGGTTATGTGATTGTAGTGATCTTCACCGACTTCCGGCGTGTCGTTAACCTGGGTTTCGAACTTTGTTGAATCAATCGTAAAATCTTTATCTCCAGCACTCATAACATCAGATTCGTAAAGATTGGGTTCATTATATAAGTTGTCACTATTATTTGAATCTGTAAAAAAAGGTATTAGAATTCATACTGACAGTCAATGACAGCAAGCCAAACGAAACCATTATCTTTCAATATCAATGTATCCTAAATAAATTGGAAAAACTATAACCATATGTGTTAGTCAAGTTGAAGATAATAAAATCTATAAAAAAAACCGCCCCAACTGACGTATAAGGCTATTAGAAAACCGTACCATTAAACAATTAAACTATGCACTCAAATGATGTGTACTACTAATCTGATTACAGCATTCTAAACAGGGACAATAAATGTTGGGTTTTACATTCGATGTTATTTTGTTTTACATAATATACAGAGTCTATATTTTACAGTTTGTAGAGTATTAAAAGAACATTCATTAAAACAATATTTTAAAATGCTTCACTATTGTTCAGAATATACATTCATCATCCGCAATATTTGATTAAACAGGGCGCTTTGGAGAGATTTTAAGTGGTAATTGTGACAGAGATTGAAAAACCGGAGCTTATATGATGAAATATAATGAAGTTCAGTTTGTTACGTTAACACTAAATTAGTTTCAATGCAAAGGAAATCCTATAGTTGGCCGTTTTTGAACAGCATGTTCTTTGTGGTATGCAGCTATCTATGAAAAGATGTATTCTTCACTGTTATCAGTTTTGAGATGCTGCCTGCTTCCTTATATGACTTATACACTGTTTGAGTAGATAGTTATAGTTAGAAATAGCTCAGATCAAGTTGCCCGTTTCACAAAAGTATCGTATGACTAAGATCTATCTTAAGATCAAACTTTGTCATAAGATCTAACCATAACAGTTTCAAAAAACTATCATATTTTATGCTTATCTTAAGATTTTTCATAATCTTAAGACAACCAAATACTTGCTTTAAGTCCAACTTTAACATGGCGAGAGCCTATAATTTGGTTCACAACCATAGGCCGAGAATAATTTGAGTGCGCGAGATTTTCTACAGTCTTTTATTTTCATGCTGCTATTGGCGCAACGTTAAAAATTTCTTTAGTATTGTGTTTTTAATCAAAATAAACATAATCCGTAACATTATTGTGTAAAAGAAATTGTTTACAATAATCGAGTAAAATAATAAAGTTGTACTAGCTTTTGAAGACAGCATATATTAATGAACGTCAATATATACTACACTTCTCAAATTTAAGATTGATAGGGGCGCTTAAAAAATAGACATTGATAAAATCAAAGTTTTAGCCAGATGAACGACATTTTAAATAAAAATCCATTTTGGACTTTATACAATAATTTTAATACATGTGAAAGTAAAAACAGACCCTAAGAGAGAAATACACAAAAACTAATTAGTTATTTGTAGGTAAGTCATGCTTTTTCGACCGTGTTGGGGTTTAGACTTCATTGTACCCCTCCATCTCAATTTCTCGTGCTTTCTTTGTTCATGTCTAAATCTGTCTTCTTCTTCAGAGCATTTGCAACAGAGACTTCCTGCATTGAAACTATATTTAAACTGCATCTGTTTAATTTGACACCACACATCGTAGACATTTACACATGGTTTCTTTCATGTCCATACCCGCTTTACAGTCACAACATTGCATATATATATATATATATATATATATATATATATATATATATATATATATATATATATATATATATATTTCAATTTCAATTGTTCGTGTCGTTAGCCATTTTCAGTGCTTTATATATTCATTTTACTGGCTTAGTATCTATACATTAGATCCGACACTTTAAAGATCCCTAGTGTTGTTGATTTTATTTAGTGCTTTATATATATATATATATATATATATATATATATATATATATATATATATATATATATATATCAGTATTGCAAAACATCTAAAGAAAATGAAAGCGCTAATGTTTTACTTGATCTTTGTGTTTTCATTTATTTAAGTTTTATATATATTTCACCGACCACTGAGGTTTTTCTTGGATATATATATATATATATATATATATATATATATATATATATATATATATATATATATATATATATAAAACGATTGATTACTTTGGAGCGATCGGCCGCATTGCCAACACTTTCTCAAACAATGTGATTCAAAACTGTTTAAAATGTAGTTGTTGTTCTTTTTATAGTTTCTTTAGTAGTGTTAGTTGTAATGCTAAATTTTGTTTTCCTTGTTTTTTTATTTCTTTTGTCTTGAAGAAGGAACTGGTTGTCCCGAAAATTTTACAATATCAATTGTTCGTGTCGTTAGCCACTTGTAGTGATATATATATATATATATATATATATATATATATATATATATATATATATATATATATAAAATTTACTGTTTTCATAATTTTCATTTAATAACCCTACCTGCATATCTGTTCACTCCGGGCATTAAAAATAAACCACTTGCGTCTTCATTTGTTCCATTTTTGCTCCTTCGAATAAAAAATGTATCCAATCGAGAGTAAATAATTCACTGTCTAAGAAATTTAATTGTATTTTTAAAAAGTGTATAAAGAATAAATACAACCGCAAAGTATTGTCATGAATTAAAGATATCTTTTAAATTTGACTTATCCCTTTTGAGTTTACAACCATTTTTAAAATACATGTACAGTTATTTAAGAAACAAAAAAAAAACAAACAAACAAAAACAAAAAAAAAAGAAACAAGGCAGCGTTAAAATCTCTTTTTAGAAATAGGAATATACAAATGTATGTGTCATTTATTTCATTGAAAACATGTTTTTCAATAATTTACAACGTTCATTAAAGAATCATATTAAATAATTATGTTTTTAGTTTTACCTTTTCTTTCTTCCTCTGAATATGCGAAAGCAACAGAATAAGATTAGTCCAACTACAATGACAGTGGCGGCCACAGATACGATACTAATGACGACCACAGTGGCGTTCTCTGTTTCAGTCGATGTTTCTATGTCAATGAGGACCACAGTGGCGTTCTCTGTTTCAGTCGATGTTTCTATGTCAATAGAAGTGGACGGAATGCCTGAAAAATGGTTCTAATTTTATCATAATTTTTTTTCTCCCTTTGCTTTGAAGCAACTTTTGTTTAATAAAAAAATCCCATCGCTGCTAAATCAAGGGACCCGGTAAAACAGATATTTAACAAAATTAAACTATTTCCATTTATTTACTCTCTGTAATTACATTGTAAATTTTATATTTACTACGTGGATCATGTTGCTATGTTGTAATCTCTGCATTTGCAACTATCAGGTAACAGATATATAACAGTATGTTTGAAATTGAAAAAAGGATATACGCAATATTTAAAAGAAAAAAAAAATTAAATTGTTTATTTTAACTTCCGCTTCAAGACTACGCATACTTGATCAATATTACCTTGTTATACGATACACTTTTGCAAATTGATTAATATTTTATGTTTTTACTATCGTCAAATTAATAACTTTAACTTTTATCTCTTTTCCTTTAGGGTTTTAATCCTTTTGCATTTATTTTGAAGTTGTTTATTATTTAAATGTTTCCAGCTTAGCAGTATTAATATAAATTATGTGTAATTAGATATGACGTATATTTTGGAGATCATAAAACCATTTTCAGAAGATCACGATTCTATACATGTATACAAACAAATAGCTAAATGTATACCAATAATTTACCTGTATCTTGTATACTAAGAATTTACCTGTATCTTAATTTCAAACCATTGAAAATAAATTGTCAAAGATGAAACAAACCCCAAACATTTTCCGTATAAAGCAATTTTGAGACAATTTTAAGAATAAGTAAACAATCCCGTAAATTTGAATTTGTTATAGTCCTCGATCATTATTTCAAAATCTTTTTTAATCCCAATGTCAGTTTGTCTGGTAATGTCTGTTAGAAGTTGACACTGCTAATTTAGAAATTTCTTTTCAGCATATCAAATAAAAATCACGAAACAAGAAAAAAGCTCTGCATTATCTGCGGACGTAGAACTAAAGCTTTACTGAGATGTTTGACAGTTTGTTATTGTCATTTTTCATTACTTACGTGATAAAGTTGTGCTCACAATCGGACAGCCATTAATATGATTACAGTCATCTATAGAGCAGGTTAAACACTTATTGCCACATGCAAACCCATACGTTCCTTGACTACATTCTAAAATGAAATCAAAATGAAATTCCTCATATATACTTTTACCCTTGAAAGTTGTCAATGACATGTTTTTGCCCCCAATGATAGGCAGCCTTATCATATTTCACATTCATGGAGCTACATATATATTTACCAATAACCACAATGAATAAGAAATATTACAGTCAAAGTAACAAGGTATCTGTGAAACAATGCTGTGAAACAAAGTCGACATTTTACAAAATATTGACATCGGATTTCTTTAAAAATGAATAACAACACATGACATGCTTTTACAAAAAGTGTGTTAAAACTTCAAGCATCTGCGATGAATAGTTTCTGAGAAAACTTGTTACGTACAGACAGACAGACACACATGGGTAAAACAGTATACCCCCGTCTTCTTCAGACAGGGGGTATAAAAAAAATTACAGCACTTTGTAGAAAGTATATATAGTGGTGCACAAAAGCAGAAAACATTACTTGGATCAAATTTTACTAATCTATGTAACAGAACAAATTTTTACTATACATTTCGTTTTCTTTTTTTATATTGATTTACTTACTTTGACTACAATCTGCCTGAATATATCCTTCATTACAATCACACTGAGCAGTACTGCTGTTGTAATGACTGTTACTTGGACATTTGTCTCCAGCAGCCATTTTACTTACTAGAGAGAAAAAAAGTTAGAAACGGAATAATTTGTTACTTACCGATATCGTCCCAAGATTTCCATTTTCAACTAACGAATAGTTGGATGATCTTGTCATGTGAATCAATGATAGAATCGTAATATGATGCAGAATTTACAAAAACTCATGCATAAATAACCACACTGCAACGTACAAAGGCTTGACATGTCTTCTCCGTTGGCAGTAGGGTTGTTAAGCAAAGTTTTGGTAAATGATATTTATGTTTTAAATTAAACGCACCAAAAAGGATTTGCGCTCTTTATCAATACAATCATTTTCCCGAAGTATTCCGATTCACTTTTTATATGATGCCCATATATATGTATACTAGTTTTTGGATTTTTGTTAAAAAGAAAGTACATTTACTAAGTTATATGATAAAAGTTTTTGTCGCAAAAAAGTATCTTCAAAGAAACTGGATGGTAATCAATTTATGTATGAGATGATCTACTTTAAAGTCTAACCTATTTTTAGCCATATACTGCATCCAAAAAAGAAAAATTCCAAATATTTTAAAAGCTTTAAGTTTAGAGCTGTATGACTTACCAGTGAAGTTAGAAGTTAAGAAAACCTTTACATGGCTATGTTTGTGACGCTTACAGATAGTTAGCATCCAATGATTCGTAGGTTCAACACACCGGAAAGAATCTAGAGCACGCACTTGACTAGTGTCACGAACCTCATAATGTAGCAAAATACTTATGTGTAAAATTTTCTTGCCTTTCAAATACTTCTAAATTTCAAGTGTCACGTCGCTTTTATAAATATACATGTAAATAACAGTATTTTTTTCATCCTCTCATATTTTGTAAATCAAAATTTATCATCCTTTTTCATTACACAATGAAAAAATAGCAGATTCGTTATAGTTTGTGTCCAGTGGGTTTTAAAAGATATGTTTTGAATATTTTCTAATTTGACCTTTGCACACCTCCAATTATTAACCCATATGTCATTTGAAATAACATCCTGAAACTAGCAAAGCAATGTCACATTTTTAATGTTTTAGTTCTTTAAAAAGTTGTAGTTTTTTTTAACTTCTATTTTGTCGGGTGTCGAAGTTTGAAAAGAATCCATTGTAATAAACTGCTACACATATTACGTCAATTGAATGTTTTACGCAAAGGTCTTGAAAGTCGTTCAAGCTAAGTAAACGACAATTTTAAATATTTTTTTTTTCAATAATTGTGATGTCTGTTTTTACGGTGCGTTTGATGACAACGTCACTCATCAGTGGCTTCCTTTTCTAATTCTCTGTTTAGTTTCCTAGAAGTTGAAATAGCTCTAGAGGTTGCAAAAGTGAAAATGAAACGCCGCGGACGTCAACCACGATGATACACCTTGAACGAAACAGGCAAAAAATTGGCAGCAAGTCAATAGGCAAAAGGAAATCGTTCTCAATAAAATATTTGCTTGATATTTGCTTGGGAAAGTAAAACCGGTTTATTTACAGAACAATTGTCACCATATTCGATAGCAAGAATTATATTGTCTCAAAGCTTTTAAAAAAAAACCCTTTTGACCAGTCCAAGACAACATTAAAGCTTGTTTGTTTCCATACAAGCAATAAAGACAGAAAAGCATGTTAAGTTGTAAAAACATTGTAACTTATCGAAAATGGCGCAAATCTTAAGAAACATCATTAGTTACATCAAAAGTAGCTGGGAGACCCGTATCAAACAAATGGAGTCTACCAACCAAAACAATGCTATAACTTTTTTAAGCTTAAAGCTTGCTTATCAATTAGTTAGCAAATACTAAAATCTGTAAAGGTATTTACTTACATTTATGACCATGCAAGTTTCTTCAGATATGGACCCTACACGTTAATATCTTTTGGCGGCGACGGAAACGCTAGATAATCCGATTGATGAGATTAAATTTTAAAAAAAGTAAACAATATCACAACAGCTCTCACTCACTCTCTCTCTCTCTCTCTCTCTCTCTCTCTCTCTCTTATATCTCTCTCTCTTATATCTCTCTATCTCGTTCAATTTTCTCCCCGGCCGGGGTTTGAAATTTAGACCTGTAAATCCACTCTCCTAGCAGTGCGCGGTATGTGCGTTAAGATGGGCTTTCATGTTTAATAAAATAATTTAAAATTCGTAAAACGCAGTAAAAATTGTAATTTATACATAATATACATATACATTATTATATAGGGGAATGAACCAGCCTTAAACGGACGAAGAGCTTTCTTCACAGTCAATAGCGGGATTCGAAGCAGCAACGAGATACCCTTTTAGTGACTAAGACCAATGCGTCATGTTTCCAAAGTCGTTTGATTTAACGGTGAACCGTACGCGCATAATTTACGCGCATGTAACAATTCGTTCTATCGGCCCGTTGCCAAGTGTGTTGCTAACGCTGAGGGTAAGAGAACGGATTGTCAACTGCGTCTAAACCAATCAGATTTCAGTATTTAACATAAAAGTATAATAATATATAAATAGTGCGTGCTTGGGAGGGTACCAGTTGAAATTGACACCCCGAGAAAACCATTGTCAACCGACGCGAAGCGGAGGTTGACAATAGTTTTCGAGGGGTGTCAATTTCAACTGTTACCCTCCCAAACAGGCACTATTTATTTTATTATACTGAATGTCTTAACTTTAGAGAAAATTTTACTGCGTTTATGTAGAAATGACGTGAATTTAACGGCGAACCGTACGCGCATAATTTACGCGCATGTAACAATTCGTTCTATCGGCCCGTTGCCAAGCGTGTTACCCTTAGCATTAGCAACACGCTTGGCAACGGGCCGATAGAACGAATTGTTACATGCGCGTAAATTATGCGCGTACAGTTCGCCGTTAAATTCACGTCATTTCTACATAAACGCAGTAAATTTTTCTCTAAAGTTAAGACATTCAGTATAATAAAATAAAAAGTGCCTGTTTGGGAGGGTAACAGTTGAAATTGACATCCCTCCGCTTCGCGTCGGTTGACAATGGTTTTACGAGGGGTGTCAATTTCAACTGGTATCCTCCCAAGCAGGCACAATTTATATAATGTCAACAAATCATGTGAACATTATGATTTTTTGATGTACAGTTTTAAGTATAACTTTAAAAAATCAAAACATTGCCTTCACATTTTGTTGTCTTTCATTGCTTATATTACCTACATTGACTACAATCTGCCTGAATATATCCTTCATAACAACAAGCATTCTGAGAGTATTGCATAAGCAATACACGTCCCCTACCGGTTTATATTATTCTATGAAAGCTTCGAAGCATACATCTATTTCAAAACTATTACCGGGTATAAACGAGATGTTATGCTTCAGAGATAAAAGAACAGAGGAAATTCAAACTATATAGTTGATATTAAAATTAAATAAAAAAATGGGTAAAACGATACTCGTTATTTTATCTCCTGTAATTTCGCAAGTCCATTAAGTATTCGCTGGTAGAAATTTGTGAAAACAATGCATTGTTATGCATTTCTTAACGTCTTCTGTACCTCGAATTAACAGACCAACCCGATAACGAACCCGATTAAAATAATAAAACAACAACAAAAACAAAAAAACAAAAAAAACAACGTACCGATTAAATTTACAACACAATGCTTGACACTATTTAACAGAACTTATTTGTTTGTTAGAAATGATGAAAAAAATGGCCTCGTTTATTCAATACACACCGAACCCGATAACGAACCCAAACATTAAAAAATTGAAATATCTCAAAAATATGTCAACAGACACTACAAAAGTGTAAACTTGATCTGTAGTTTGACATTTTGAAGCTGTTCAGTAAGTTTCATATAATTCCTCAAACGCATAAAGAAAAAAAGTGTGGAAAACTGAAGTGGGACAGACGGACGGACAGACGGACGCCGAGGAAAGCTATAGTCTCCTCCGGTGAAACCGGTAGGGGACTAATAACACTGAGCAGTACTGCTGTTGTAATGGCTGTTACTTGGACATTTATAATTTGATTATTGTCTGAAGTAGAGAGGAGTCTAGCTAAACGAAAAAAAAAACTAGTTTAATTAACTCAAGTTGAAGAGTATTGTTTTTAAACATTTAGGAATATATGTAGATGATTAAAATTGAATACAACAATATAGCCGAACTATGGAAAAAGTATACCTTTAAATAGATACATGTACTAGCTTTGAATAAGAAATGAAAAACATTTTTTTAATGTCGTAAATTCACTAGATAATTAGTCAACAGTACTTGAATGCCAGACACAAAATTGATTGATAAGATCAACTTATTAATTCTAAGTATTACATAGATTGGAAAAAAATACAATGACAATCAATAGAAAAAAGTGGGTTTTTTTTTGTAGACTGGCTTAAGAATTATAATTTTTATCCAAGCATTGTATTCTACAAAATCATTTCAATTTGATTTGCAATTATTGAAAAAATTTGTCAGGTTATTTTCTGTGTCAGTCATTGTCATCAAAAACATTTTTTTTAAAAATCACATTCACATAAAATGTATTATGGTGACAACAAACTAAACATCATTCAAGCAAATGAATTTTTTTATGTTTACTCTAAGTAGTTTTTAAATGTTCACTTGATTTGAAGTGGATAACAGCCTCTCAAATATAGCGATTGTTGAATTTCGCGGTGGCAAAAAATTAAGTACCCTTACTAAATACATATTCGCTAGCCAAGAGTTTACGATCCACTCTGCAAAAGTGGATCGTAAACCCTTGCAATTGGCTAGCGAAGATGTTGTAGAGGAGCAGAGTGAATCCTCTCTCTCTCTCTCTCTCTCTCTCTCTCTCTCTCTCACTCTCTCTCTCTCTCTCTCTCTCTCTCTCTCTCTCTCTCTCTCTCCGTGAATTTATAGCTAAAACGAAAAGCTTACACTGTGTAGTCTAAAAATTTATTAATAAAAACATAACTTTTATATAAATACTTTGGAAAACAAATTCCATGACCGTAGCTAAAAATGTGAAACTAAGTTCTCTTGGTGCTCATATCATTCGTACAGTATCAATATCAAGTGAATGAACACTTTGGAGTTATCGCTCTTTGGTTATTCATCATGTCAGTTGTTATTTTCTGTATTGTGAAAGAAGTGGTGAGGAAGCTCACATACCCCATCCTTCCACATTACTTGACAACACTACAAATCATACATGACATTAAATGCTAAAAAAACCCATTAAAGAAGCATATCTCCCCAATTTATCATCAGATCAAAAATTCATGGAAATGTTATCGTTGCAACAACATTCAATCAGGTAAATTTCGCAGAAAAATTCAGGAATCAGAATGCCCTAGTAATATGCACATCTTCACATTGTGTCCTTATACCTACAACGTTTCATAAAATTCTTTTCGTGGATTAAAGAGATGTACATGTGCCGCTGAAAAAATTGTTTAAGTACTTGTGTTTGACTCCGGAAATTTATATTCCGTTTATGATTTTAAGATTTTTGAAGCCCTGTCTAATGTTAATTAAATTCTATGTTCTGTAACCGTATAAATACGACAGTCATTAGTTAATCGAGAGACCTTTCCTGTTGGTCTACGGACCAAACTCTGCCCTCTCCCATTTTTCAGCATTCATTAAAGTAAATTTTCATTTCTTCTTCTAAAGTTCTAAACGGAATCAAACAATGTTATTTATGTTCAATATTTGTTTTTGCTGAATAAATTTCTAAATCTTTGTTATCTTTGTTAATTTTTAATTCAGAGGCAAACTGAAAAGAATGAACCTGGGTATATGTTAAACCGTCTGTCTTGTTTTATTATATTACATGTATATTTTTGTTTTTTTTTTTAAATTTTGTTATTCAATAATAACCATACTCCTAAGTTTACAAGGACATAACATTCCCTTAAAATAAAGAATCGGAATTTTCGATATGCACGTCTAAATACTGTGTCCTTATAGCAAGTTTCTTGAAATTCTAAGCATTGGTTTAAAAAAAGTTTCATGTACGTTTACAAACTGTTCATTACTATTTTCAATAAATAAACAACAAAATTACAAGCTCAAAACGATTAAAATGCCAAGAAAAATAATGGAATCTGAATTACCTGGTAATTTGCTTATCTAATATTTGTGTCCATAATACACGTACCTTTAAGGTTTGAAGAAATTCTATACATAGGTCGAACAGGAGTTGCGCTGGCAAAATAACAGGACTGGCTGACTGACTGACTGACTGAAGGACGGCTCAAAAATGTACCCTCCGCAACTTATTGCGTTGGGTATAAAAATGTACACAAGCCAAATGTGTGTACATTTATCATGGAAAGCGTTATACTTTTTTGCAGGATGTTCTGAGTTTTTTGTATCTTTGTCAAATAAAATTGGAAGCATATTTTCAAATCCTTTTTAATGTTTTTTTTCTTTTTTTTTTAATACAATGTACCTAAATATTCCTTCCATGGGTTGAACGAAAACTTTAAATAATGTTTTGTTTCCATGACACAAACTTATTTTAAAAATAGATAACAAAAGCAAAACTTTGAAATTGTTGCGATCGAATAGAGTATGCACCCGTACTTTCTTATAAGATTAATCTGAATATATAGTTAATATCAGAAACTTACTTGCAAAACAGAGGAAGATGAATGAGGGCAAAAAGCCGTAAAAGGATTTAGATGTATGCATCTTCCTTCCTTATAGTTTGCCTTGTGTAGATGATGTAAACAAATCACATTCTATCAACGAGAACAAATTTATTAATATCATTATTTTCTTCCGTTTTTATATCTGTCAGTCAGTTTCCATGCAGTTGTTTTGAATAGTGACGTAGGGCTTTATATTTCATTGCTGGCCACTCAGCCAAGGCTCTTTGAAACCAACACGATTTGTCTGGCTTTTGCGCTAAGAACATGCAATATGTGTATATTTCACTAGAAACCTATGGTGTTCCGATGGGGCCACTTCGACCTTCGCACTTTCGCCTTTAGGGCGAAGATGCGAAGGCGAAAGCGCGAAGTTGCGAAGGCGAAGGGGCGAAAGTGCGAAGATGCGACGGCGATGCACGAAGATGCGAAGGCGAAAGTGCGAAGGTGCGAAGGCGAAGGAGCGATACGACTATCGCTCCCTCGCCTTCGCAACTTCGCACTCTCGCCTTCGCACCTTAGCACTTTCGCCTTCCCCTTTTTATGTTGTGGACTTCTCTATCGTTTAAAGATAATTTTAGATGTATAAAATGACATCTGCTGCAAAGGACGAACTTTTAAGAATTTTTATTTTCAACAGCCTGCGCAGTTCCATAAATTTTTCGAGGGGAGGGTTCCGAGGGATAATTGTATTTGTTGTGATGAAAGTGAGGTTCCGAGGCATATTTTTGGTAAATTTACTATTTGAAATTAATATTAAATTTTCCAGAGGGGGTAGGTGGGGTACTGACCCCCTCTCCTCCTTTACTGTTTGAAATTTACGAGGAGGTAGGGGTGGGGGGGTCGTACCCCCTCTCATCCTCTTGATCCATGAATGAACAAGGAAGGTCGCATATTGAAATTCAAATGTTACAATGGATTATATTATGAATAGGCATAGCCAGCACTGGTACACATATATGTCACATAACAAGGTAAAGATAAATAAGCATTCATAGTAAGCACGATGGCCTAGCGCATGCGTACCAATAAGATCCGAGAGTGTTCGGCAAATCTCGGGCGAGTACGTTACCTGCATCAATTTCTATGTAATCGACCGAGAATTGCTGAACGCAATTAAAAAAGGCGAAGGCGAAAGTGCGAAGTTTCTATGTAATCAACCGAAACTTGTTATGCAATCAAAAAAGGGGAAGGCCAAAGTGCGAAGTTGCGAAGGCGAGACTGCGAAGTTGCGAAGGCGAGGGAGCGATAGTTGTATCGCTCCTTCGCCTTCGCAACTTCGCACTTTCGCCTTCGCATCTTCGCCCTTCGCCGTCGCATCTTCGCACTTTCGCTCCTTCGCCTTCGCACCTTCGCACTTTCGCCTTCGCAACTTCGCACTCTCGCATCTTTGCCCTTAAGGCGAAAGTGCGAAGGCCGAAGTGGCCCCATCGGAACACCATAGAAACCAGCGTCATTTTAAACTTGTTTTTACTCAAGAAATAGATAGTTACTCCTACTGAAAGTCGAAGGACTTGTTAAGGTGGCTCACGACACCTTGAAATATTTTCTCAAATCAGCAGAAAATTACTTGATTATGATAGATATCATGATGGATAAGAAGTATTAAAGTAAAATAGGCAAAAAAAATATCCAATTTTGGATGAAAACATTACATTTTCGAAAAATTTTTAATTCAGTAAACATGCACAAAAGCTCCAGGCTGATTCGAACTCATGATCTGCGGTTCAGAAGCCCAATACTTAAACCACTGAGCTACGACAATATTCAATCCAATCGAACGATACAAACAGTTCAACAAAACATTTAAATCGCTCTTGTGACGTAGTGTCTTAAAAAGTATAAGTCTAGGTGTAGTGAGGTACCTTAAAATGGTTTTAGTTTACACGATACATAAAGATCAAGTGAACAAATGAACAATGAACACTTTAGAAGTATCGTTCTTTGAACATTTTTAGTTAGTTTCATGTCAGTTGTTATTGCATGTTTTCAGAAAGAAAAAGTGAGCAAGCTCACATACCATACGCTCCAACATTACTTGATACCATTACACATAATAAATGACAGGGTTGGCATTTAATACTTTAACACATTTTTTAATTGAGAGCAAATTAAACTTGTCACTTGTTCAGCTGAAAATTCACTTTAATACTTTTGCTCCCCAGAAGAACTTTCCTAAGATATGACATCAGTGTGTTTCTAAGATTATGAGAAACATATACATGCACATTAATTTATAATAAATCAAATACGTATGACAAAATGTGTTTCTAAGGCAGAACTAAACTTAATAAATATGTAGTTTGTTTTTACCTATAAATCTTTATCGCAAATCTGATTACATGCAAACAATGTAGGTTCGTTTATTAAGTGAAACAGAAAATGCGAGTTCATATCAATGTGTTCAACTTTTTAAAAAATCAAATCACACAATCAAAACAAGATGGTTTGTTTTAAACGTTTTATTAAGTAATCTTCGCCTTCTACAATTAAAGTTCCGTGTAAAGGAACAAATTAGTTACATAGTTATAATATGCGAATCATATAAATAAAGAGTCTGCTGAAAATGTTGAAAAGATGAAAATTTATTAGCATTATTACTACATTTATTATAAATCCTCTACCGTTGAAACTGGAGGGGACTTAAGTCTTTATCGCTGTGTTTCCCTTTGTTTGTCAGTCATTCTCCTTCAACTCTGTTTTCCAGACGTTTGTGTTACTGTTAATTTGAACCTAGATGTGTAAGCTTTATAATTGTAACGTTTATACGAACAATTTTCCCACTTCAGGTATGCAATAGGCATACATTACAATAATGATGCCCTTAAGTTTGACTTTCGTTACTTTCTATTAAATAATTTTCCAATTTGATTTGTTTTTACGATTAGGTTGTTGCTACACTCGATGCGTGTTCCAACAAATCAAGTTGTTAAAAAAGAAGACAAAAATTTATCTCCAGATCCAAATGTAACATTCAGTCCAACACAACATTTAATACGTATCAAGTTCGCTTTTTGATACATTTTATCCACAAATGTTAAAACTATTAAATACGTCTCGTGTTAATGACAAGTTTATTACCACGGTAAATCAGTGCTGGAGTAAACCATCTTGTACATAATTCTCGAAGGAAACACAGATCATCAGTGTTTGTAGCTTCCATACTACTGAAACCAAGTAGTATTGGACTTTCCAATTCAATTCTTTATTTACTCAAAAATCAGGTCAGCAGTATATGAGGCTCATATAAGCAAATAAACGCAAAAACAAGGCAAGGGTCACAAGTGCATTTATAAAGCAATACATGAAAGTACAGTAGAATTTAAAGGATTAGGAAAGAGCAGACATTTTTGAAAATTATCTAAAAAGTTCATAGATTGTCACAACATTTATAGTTTTTCTACATTGCAGGTATTCATTAGCTCATTAATTTAAACTTTTAAATTAATATTTGGACTTCATGGTATCTCTTGGACACATTCACCTTTTCATCGTTTGCAAAATGTGTACATTCTAAATTATCAGATTCATCACCAATGCTATTAGCGTCACACATTGTACATTTTCTTAAATTTGTGTCAGTTTTAATTCATTCACCTTTTTCGGAATCTGTTCGGTACATAGAACAGTATCCAGAACAAAAATAATTTGAGGTGCCGAAAGGGAACATGTTCTACTTATGCAATACTCCCAGAATGCTTGTTCATCAATGCGTAAGTAAAATCTTATAATGACCAGCTATATTGCTGTTGGGACATTTTGAAACGGTTGTTTAGGTTAGCGATGTAATCCACAGGCCACAAGGTGAATTGCATTATAATGTTATCTTAGAACGGTTCTCAATTTCAAATATGACATCATTCCTAGACAGATTTTTAAATCATTTTTGCAGACATCAGACTAATACTCTGTCTTTGAAATGGATAACCTTCAATTTCTTGTTGGTAGCATTTATGTTTTTCTTTTCTAAGATACAATTTCTACCACAGTTGGCCTTCGTTATTGTCGATTCCAAGAAGAATTTCAACTACCTGAAAGGGAACTCTCGTATCTTGTTGCAAAGGAAATAAAATGGTCTTTAAAGTACATTCTCCGCTTCACGGAAATTGAATTGCTGTTTTTTTGTGTTTTGTATCATATCCAGACGTTGATACATGGAGCTCATATAGAGAACAGTACGCAAGGCTCTGTGGAATGAAGTTAGAAATTCCAAACCTGGAAATTGTGAAATAATGGCGCAATGGTTTATTGGTAAATTGGTAATGGCAAATATGAATTAAATATAGACAGGTGCATATGTTTCATAATGATGAAAAATAGCGTGGTTTACCAAATGGGTCGATGCATCAACCTGATTAAAAAAATGAATAAAAATAAAATATTTTCGCTCCAGTTTACATGTTTAAACATTTGTTTTACGGTATGGCCGTTTGGAAGGCAAAGCCAATAACGGGTACGATCACAGTTCGATCACAATCAGATTCATTAGAAACGCAATCAGGTTGTTGGAAACGTGCACAGTTGGATCATATCTATTTATTCATTAGGCTAAAGGTCGTTGCTTAATCTAGACATTGTGGTGTCATGTTAGTTATGTCATTAAGAAAAATTAACACGTTTTGTAAAAATACTATTGTGAAAATATAATTTTATATATAATTTTATATATTGGGTTAACGCAAATAAATACATTTCGACTTAAATCATCGGTAGTTCTCGTAGAAGTGTGTCGGATAAATTCGGGGGAGGAAATGTTCAGTTTTAGGACCATAAAGCATATTTTAATTAAGATCAGACGAGACCTTTCATCCATTATTTTTTTATTTTTGTTATCTCCGCAATGTGAAAAATTTCATTTCGTAATTTCATAATTATATTTGATTTTATAGGATGTTTTTTTTATTTGGATATATAGTCTCAATGAAAAAAATATACTATGACTTGATTTTATTTTGGCGTTCAATTGCATTTTGCATGCTATTATAGGAAAAGTCCAAAATGATCTACCTCCAAATATTGCCTGGTAATGTACCCTGGCTAACCTCTGATCGAAACGACATTTCATTTTATTAAAAGGATTTTTTCGACAACAACATGTATCTTGCTACATAGTCGAGTGGATAAAGTGTCGGGCCTCTGAATCGTACATCCTGAGCTCGAATCCCGCAGTGGCTTTTGCTTTTACTTACTAAAATGATTCTTTTAAGATATTCATTTTTTATCCCCAAACTGCAAATTTTTCGCTTATTGATATATGTACAGTCTATTTATTATTATATCTTTCATAATCAAATAATTCAATGATAATTTGAGTGACTTTTTCAAGGTGTGTTATTCCACCTTAACAGATTTAAATGCAAATAGATAAGGAATACTTTTTCATAGTGTGTCCTTAGTGCATTACTACAAAGCAAAAACTAGAAACAAGAGTAACTACTCTTTTACTTCCTGGTCTGCTGATGCACAAGAACGATGTTGGTGGTTTAATCGATTAGCTTTCAAATCGATGACCCGTAGAATCGAATTGGAATAACAAAAGAAGGAGAAATAATTGCTATACTCTGTCCCAAGATATCCTCGATTCACATTTTGCTTAATTACTCGATATTTTTAAATACCTCAGGGTTCAAACGATGTTCATTAAAAAGTATGAAAAATTTCCAAGATTTCTCCTTTGATACGCCCACTCTAGCTTATAAGGTTTTAATACACGACTTAAACTGATATTTTGTATTGCGACAGACCTGGATGATAACGTTGAAAAATTGTGCGAGGTATTCCGAGTGACTTCCGCATGGAAAAAAGATGTCAACATTCCCTATTATAAATCTCCGTAAGAAATCAGTTTTCGTTCCTGTGAATTTTTCCGAGTGAAAAATGATAATGCGTGAATGAAATCTTTCATCTATTTCAATTGCACTTCTTTCTCAGGTATGTGTTATCTTAATTAAAAATTGTAGTTGACTGTGCTCCTGGTTATAAGGTGTACTATGTACTTTGCTAGGCTGGAGTAAATTTATATTAAATGCAATACATTACATCCTGTGCACAATATGAAGAACACAGTGTACCTGGGTCTTACCGAGATGTTGCTTCCTACTGCTGAAAACTTTGCGAGGGCGTCTTGATTTATTGTATTTCAAGGTTAATCGTGAAAAATCCACCGGGAGACTTAACATTTCTTGATTTTATCAAAACATCGTATCAAATAATTAGATTGTAAAACCCCAGAAAACCTTTATTGCACTCATTTTAATTCCCTATAATTCGAATTCCCATTCTGTATATATAAAAAACTCGTATTTCAATATTAAAGGGAAGGACTTAATCAAAGTACAAAAGAAAATGAAAATGATTATAAAAAATCTTCTCAAGAATTACAATGCTATGCAAGCATCCTCAGTGTAGATTTTAAATTGTTACATATACGAGATGTGAACCTCTAACTAATAATTGGGGCCAAAGAGGGGTTCAAAATTCAACATTCAAATATACCTGTATTAGGCAAATGGTCAAAAACCTTTTTTCTCAAGAACTACAATCCTCCAATTTGTGAGATTATTATCCAAGCATCATAAGGTGCAATAAGATATATTGCAAATTGTACACAAAATGTGACTTCCTGTCTAATACTGTGGTCCTAGTAGGTGTTCAAAGTTCAACATAGAAATATATAGGGAAATGTCTAAAAATCGTTTTCTGAAGAAATTTAATGCTACGATTAGTGATATCACCATGTAAGCATTCTCATATTTTCATGTAAAGATCACAGTGACATTCTTTCACTTTTTATAACTTTTTATAAATAGTTCATTTTCCAATTTTTGTTATCTTTGATACATGGAGGCCAAGGATAATAAGATTGGTCGGTTGCTTAGGATATTATGTTCAAAAGAGATACACGTTGTTTAGGGGGTCGATGTGGGCCATGTGCCTTTTCTTCAGTTTTGAACAGTGAAATCACGACTAGATGAAAGATGTTTATTATAGAAAAATAAACTTTAGTGCTGAGAATATATATATTGCAATAGAGATTTCACAGGTGTTTCTAATTAAGTTATGCATTGATTTTACTGCAAGATCATTTACCATTGTAATAAAAATACGTCAATCAATCGGAGGCCTCCCTTTCTCTCCTCAATCCTTAAGAAGTCAATTATAATATAGAAAAAACCGTGTTTATAGTTTAAATATAAATCTTCTGATATCAAATGACATGAAGTGTTTTATTTGCAAACAAATAAGCACCGACTGTCCATGTATGACCAAGTCCGGTTATGTCCAGAATAGCCCTTACTATATTTTGCAAGTCGGCCTGTTGAGCAATATGCGTATATAAAGAGGCCAAAAATGTAGGAGGAGCTTGAAAAAACAGAAGCAAATGCAGTGTTAGCAACTCGAACAATTCTGGTGGAAGAAATGATTGCAATAGCGGCTTCAAGTTGGATTTGTACTAACGCTAGACATGTGCAGCAAAACGAGAGGCATAGCAATTTGGAACGTGACACTCCACTACAACCTTGTAAAATGAACAATATTCAAATGCTCGTTTTGCTATGAAAGAATATTACATCGATCAAATCAAATGATATACCTTTATGAAATATTTAATGAAGTTTATTTGATGTGACATTTGTAATCTAAAGCAATACATTATTTCATATTCTAAGTGAGCTGTTTGCCATACAATGAATTTTATTAGCCATTACTGACGGTGGGTTTTGATGACCGATCCAACAATGACATAGTTATGGTATTCGGTCGAGTTTCGATTGTCACATGGACAACAAAATTGGTATGATTGACAGAATGGAGTCCGGTTCTTTTAGAATTGTGATAACTTTCTTTCACACCAGGCACTTCAGTCTTCACACACAGTTTTTTTGCAACATTTTCTCTTGATTTAATATTCCGGATAGTCAGCAGCTGCCAAAATTCTGGCTAAAGCGTGAAGTCTTGCAACCCTGGAAAGACAGAGAAGGCATAATTGTAAACACCATATGCATTGCAAATACATAGATAAGTAACTCCTTTTCATGGTATCAGGTTGTCAGTTCCTTAACTATTGTAAAAATAAAGAGCTAGAACTGTGTACTAAATTATATATCTTTTGATGGTCATGGATATATAGTTTGATGAAAATTGAACCTAAAATATAATACTTCGCATGTAATATTCCTTCAATCTTGATATTAGATGACTGTGATATGAAATTGAAAAAAATGATAAAATGACCGTATGTTGTTCCACTGATATAAAGGTTGATATCCAGTTGTTAACGAAAACAATTGCCTGCAAGAATCCTTTTCACCGCAGCATTTGACAAACATGCTTTGAAATGCTTTGGATAGATTTTTTGTCGAAAAAGTGAACAGTTTTCAGAATGAATTATTTATAATATTCTTAATATATTTCGGTGGACAATATCTGGACCATTTAAACATTTCTGTCTAGCGAAACTAGTGATGTGATAACAGAACACATCACAAGTATGTACATGTAAGAACGAAATACTGGTATTCGGGTAATTAGTTTTCATGCGGTGTGACCTTGAAAAGATGTCAATGAGGCACATGTATTCATAGTTTTCGTATCATTTTATGACAATTGACAATGTACTCTTGATCAAATGAAAATATGAATTCAAACAGATATAAACCACACGTGACAAATAGCAGAATTCGAACTCGGTTCAGTTTTATTAATTGATATACATGTACTATACTGATATAAATTAAATCACGATTTAACATTAAAGAAATACGCGTTGATTAAATTTCTTTTGCGCACAGCTGAAACTTAAAATATAAATAATACCACGTTAATCTCGGATGAATATAAAAAATAGGAATGTGATTACCATGGTACTAATTACATCTCATTCTAGCCATCTACAACGGAAGTTCGTGTCGGCCATTATTTGGGGGATTTAGCAGGAGTCCTTTGCTTAATTAAATTTTACGCTGACAAGCTAAGACATTTATGACAGTCTTAAATTAAAACAGATTGGTTTCTATAGAAATAAATATCCAATATTGTGTTTGTTCAAATTACTAAATCAAAGAAATGAAGTTCCACGGGGCTGATAATAGTTTTTTTTTCTTTTGAAAGTTCCTCCTCGAAAAAGAATAGTAAAGTAGTAAATGAATTCTACATTCTACAGACACTTTTTTTTACCTTCAAATTAATATTAATGTACATTTCTGTTCATTTCTTTTTACCATATTAGTTTTAGAGACACGTTTTAAAGGTTAACATTCTTACTAAATTTAATCTGAAGGGGGGATCCTTGGTCTGAAGGACATGGTTTTTTTTTCTTGCTCATCACTTTTGCAACGGAAACATATTTTCTGTTTCTGTAGCTTTATTTAATTTAACACAATCCCTAAATAATCGAAATTTTCTAAAGGGTTATATTAACGATTGTTTTTCTCTTTAATTTTCCTACTACATATATTTTAAAGGGACTTGGACACGATTTGAGTTCAAAATTTTAAATTTTATTTTCCCATTTTTAACGTTTAGAATGGCTAATATGGGTATTTTAAATGCTTTGTCAAAATTTTAAAGTCAGATATTGATTTATAAGCAAGATACAGAGTTCGGAATTCTTTGTTTTGTAAACAAAAGCTCAAGCCTTGTTATTGTTGACATAAGTGTTTTATTGGTATAAGTTTCAATCAAATGTTGCTTTCTTCTATTGATATATTTTATAAACACATTGAGTAAGTTTGCCTTGTTTTCCAAGAGTTATTTTGTCAAAAAATGGTAATTCCATACTTTACATTATTTGTAAACAAATATAAGACTCGAGCTTTGTTTACATAACAATGAACTCTTACCTCTGTATCTCTCTTATAACTTAAATTCTAAAATTCAAATTTTGGTCAATCATTCAAATTGTGCAAGTAAAGCATTTTTTATATAAAAATTAAAAAATAAAATTTTGATCTAAAATCGTGTCCAAGTCCCTTTAAGTTATTTTAATAAAGATATTCTTATTACAAATTTTTTGATTCAACACTCTTAAAAATGAAAGATATATTCTAAGTATATTTAACAGAAAGACGTAAGGCTATAAACCAATCAAATTTTCTTATTTTGGAAAAGAATATCTACACAATTCGTTAAAGACAGACAGTGTTTCAATATGTAGCATTATGATTTCACATAGCATTTTATAAACACAGAGATATGTCTGTCCTCATTTCGCTTTGAATTTGAATCGTCACAAAAAGTTTTCTCCTCTGCTTTTGTTGAATGACTTTCATTCAAGGCTAGAGTAATTTGGGTTGAAAATCCTTAAATGTTTCAGTGTTTTTTCTTTAAATTTGTTCATTTAAAAAAAAATTCTACTTTACATTCATTTTATAGATGAAATGCAAAATAAAGGGGAATAAAACCCAAACAAACAAAACACAAAAACCAAAGAAAAACAAATCAACAACCCAAACTTCTAAACCCAAAATCAAACAAAATAAAATTGGTATATTTCTTTAACTAAAACCTCACCTGTCGTCACCATAGGATTCCATACTCGAGCTGCTCCGTTTTCCAAATCTAAATGGAAGTCGAAGAGTAGACCGTTTTCCCCAACGAAATGGAAGCTTAACATTGCAGTTACAACTATCTGAGGCTATGCCGCTCAAACAGACGTCGTTACAGTTTAGTGCTTTCACAGTTAACAGTTGAAAACAAAAACACAATCCAAAGACTGCAAGTAGCAAGTTCTTCTGTGCCGACATCCCCGTAAGAATAAATCTGAAAGAATGAAATACCTTGAGACTGAATGGCATATATATGTAAAGTCCGATACCCCTTTAGATAGGAGCGAGTGTTTGAATTTCTATATAACTAATTGATTCGGATTGAGCTCACAGGCTACGTGGGAGTTAACATATCCATGCGCTATACAAAGCAACAACACCTGAAATAATGGACTAGGAAGCCACTCGTAATAACTTAAAGACAGGAGGGGGATGTCATTGGTATCTTGTGACGTCATAGGTAAAAAAATACCCAGTGACCTATTGTATTAAGGAGTCTGGATGGTCAACAAATTAACCAATCAGATCTACCTTAAATTTTCAGATACGATTTTATAAGCAGGGCCATTTCGTGAAGAAAAAGTTCATAATTATATTTCAACTTTAAAGGGGCATGGTCACGATTTTGGTCAAAAATTATTTTGCCGATTTTAATATTTACAATGCTTCAGTAAGGCTTTTCTAATGGGAAACCAAAATCTAAGTGTCATTCATTGAATTTTAAGTGAGTTACAGAGCTTACAATTTTTTGCTATGTAAACAAAGCTTTTGTTTATATTTTGAATGTTGAAGTGAAAATTTCAGTTTTAGACTTAAAATGAATGTGTTGAACGTTAGGAACTGTTTATTTATGCTTAAAATGAATAAGAACATAAACAAATCAGCTTGAAAAAGATTTTTTACTGGTATATTGAACCTATGTAAATAAAAACAGGGCACGAGCCTTGTTTACATTACAAAGAATTGTAAGCTTATAGCTTGCTTATAACTCTATGACTGACTCTCAGATTTCATTTGATCATTAGAAATGCATTCCTAAAGCATTGTAAAAAATGAAAACAGAAAAATAGAATTTGACCAAAATCGTGACCATGCCCCTTTAAAACTGGTTTTACTTCCTGCATTTTTATACAGAGACCTTCTTCATAAGGAGATACATATGGACTAAAAACTGCCTAAACCATTCAACCGTTATAATGAATATTAAAACTGCCTAAACCATTCAACCGTTATAATGAATATTAAAACTGCCTAAACCATTCAACCGTTATAGTGAATATTAAAATTGCCTAAACCATTCAACCGTTATAATGAATATTAAAACTGCCTAAACCATTCAACCGTTATAATGAATATTAAAACTGCCTAAACCATTCAACCGTTATAATGAATATTAAAACTGCCTAAACCATTCAACCGTTATAGTGAATATTAAAATTGCCTAAACCATTCAACCGATATAATGAATATTCTAAAATATACGTATTTTCATCTATCCTTTTAATTTTCCAACGAGAACTTTTATCTCAAAATGTAAATTAGAGAGTGGTGTTTAAAATATTATGTTTACTGGCAAAATCTGTTGATGTTGATTCAGATAGGTATCAGTTTTATCATTCTAGTTTTAATAATAGAAGGATGAAATTAGTGATCATGCCGTCATGTTGTAAATTTTGTATTTACTGCCACCCGGTAAATTCAAAATCTACAACATGACAATGCTGTTGACAATATCGGAAGTAAAATCAATGCTTAACCAATTGTAGAGATTTTGACCATAGGATATGAGATACTTTAAATAATTAAAACTAAGGCTTTTATTTAATGCCTATTACATAAGACAAACACTTCTCAAAAAGGCAACTCATCAATGCCTGCACAATCTGGTTATAATTTCTATTGGCGTGTAAAATAAAACTAAAGTTACAAAAAGGTGATTTTTACTGATTCAAGTTGAATCTTACTGATTCAGTTAGCCGTATATTGGCTACATTACATTGAAACTGTAATACGAGACACTCGTGGTATAGATCTTTAGGAACACAATCATTGCAATCTTAATTACATCTAGATAAAAGTCATGATGTTATATTTAAACTTGTGAATAGCGTTTTAACTCAAGGTTGTTGTTTTTTTCAGACATACAGAATGAAAACTTTTGATTTCTATTCCCTTTATAAACAAAAATCCATGCAATCTAACAAAAATAGAAAGGTTGGAATTGCAAATCGTCCTATTTTTCCTATCAAAGTAAAAAATCCAAAATAATCTACCTTTCATGCTGATTCCAATTGATAAAGTTTTTAGTGCATTGAACAATTATATAAAATCAATCTTTTAGTATGCTAGCTGAACATATCAAATAGCATGATTAAAGGGAAATAGTTTTAAATTTATTCTGGATCACTTAAAACAAATTCTTAATTTTAGTTTTCAACGTCACGATAACATTTGTAACAAGAAAGAACTAAATAATTGGCACAAATTGCAAAGGTGACTGGACCAAGAATAGTTCGTTTACTGTTAATAGTAGTAAAAAGTTACTCTGTGTGCTTCTGTCGTGTAGTATGCTTTAAATATCTTAAGGCATTTCATAGATTACAACAAGAACGATAACTATGATGAATAATTCATAAACCTGAAATAGTCCCACTTTTTATTGGATTGCAAATGTCCATACAGTTTTACATTGCCCTTTGAATAGTTAGCATAATGATCTCAGGTGTAATGCTGAATCGTTGCTAAAAAATTATCAAAGACGTTGGTTTGATGTGAAATTAGCTCCTGTATAAAATCTTCTATGTTCGCAACTTAACGCTAGATAGTATCAAAGGTGGACTTAAAATTGGAATCTTAAAAGAGGGCAGAAAACCATTATATGGACTGGAAGCGTTTTAGTTGATATAATAAGTGTATCGACGCGTGTTAATTCAGAGACACTGAGAATTCTGCTTAAGAGGATGAACATTGTAACTCTGTATATGGCGTTAGAAATTAATGACAGGCAAACAGTGTCATCAGAGATGAATTACTCATGTTGTTTGTCCTTTATTGATTCAATAACTCCTGGTCAAATTAGCAGAAAATATTGACAGAAATTCGTCCAAAATTAACAAGGTACTCAAGTCAGATATTTACTTTTTTGGATTGACGTTGCTATGTCTACTCCTTCAGCAACTGACGTCTACTGGTGTCTAGAATGGCGACTTTGAAAAATTATGACCGTTCTTGAGTTGTTTTGTTTTTAGACACTCACAATGTTCTACTATTTTCAGCAGGCCACAGTAAATCAACCACAAATAAGGATTGTATTCGGGATTGAATGGTGTGGTTGATCATGATTTACTAGTATGAGGGTTTTCGATCTGTTTTTGAACGATTTTGTAAGGTGCATGAGACTTCATTCAATCGCAGGACAACACTGAACTTAGGTATTACCAATCTTCAGTGGCTGGTCCAGGACACTGCAGAAAAAGTGCCTTGTCCAAATTCACAACACACATAATCAAATGTCCATTTGAAATTCTAACCAAAAACATTGCATAAGAGGTCCAGTGTTAAACGATCTTTGGATATTTTTTGATAGGACATACAACATGAAAAACATTGATCCATCTAATGAGAGCACACGTGATTTTGTTTTGTTACAGGTTCATGTGGTTTCAACATATACATGTAGTACCAAACGTCTATCAAACAATGTAATCACCGCTCGTTGTCCACACTCGAGCAGGAACTAATTGTTATATGAGGTTGTAAAGTCCCCAATGTGAAACATTAAAAAAGTAAATACACGTTAAATTGGTTCGCCACGCGAAATATTGCTGGATAAGGTGTCACCTTGTTTGTCAAACTCCGGTCCATACTAGAGAGGATGCGTCAACACCAATCTTAGATAATCGAATCCACGAATCTCTTTGTTAATGGATTTGATCATCCGCAAACTATAATAAACAGGAGCATTCGCCGCGGTGGGTATATCAGATAACCGAAGTTGTTGCCGTTTATCTGTTTTATCAATTAGTTTTATTAAATGCTTTATTCATCAAGATAAAAGAAGATTCGATGAATTTTTGTGTGTATATAATTGTTAAGTTACCAAGCAAGGCACTTGCACATAATTTTACTTGAGAACTGTTGATTAACTGTTCATTGTCTATTAATTGTAAGCAGCTATTAATGTTTTAATTACTGACTATTTTATCATGAAGAGAAGCATTCCTACAAACCACTGTAAAGCTAGTTGTTTAAGTTGCTAGTAAGTATTCACCGTTGCTGCAACTCTTAAATGTTCCAGTTTGTACCACTATCAAATTGCTAATGCACCACATTAAAATTCATTATTCGGATATGAAGTTAAGAGTTACATAATTTTTATTAATAATTCTTTTTAAGATCGTTTCTAGATATAGTTTCAGGCATATGCATTAATACGGCTTATAGAAATGAATAAACAGGTGTACTCAACAATCAAACAATGTGGAGAAACTGTATCAAGGTAAAAAAAAAAGTACTGAAAATCACAACAAAAGGTTGACAGCGGTTTTACTTTATGGAAACGTAAAATCAATGCCACAAGGCCACGAAGCAGCGAGCGGGGTGCAACCACGACCAGTGGGCTTCAAGCGAAAGCTCTTGTATTTGTGCATTTGTTTGCCCGGTGCTAACTAATATAAAATTGTAAAATAAACTTTGATACATGAAATATTGATTCTTAAATTTTCCAAACGAAAGACAAGCATTGCATGACATAAACATAGGAAGTTGATCTCATGATTATGAGAGCGGTTGGGATTTTAGGAAGTTTTGTTTCGTCTGCCAGATTGAAATAAAACATCAAACGGTGATTAAAAACACATTACATCGTAAGTTAATATATAATGACGCAAGCCTAGCACAGATCCTATTTATTACCTGTATTTTTATACGCACCTTGTTTACGTGTTTCGGTGGTGTATTCTCGGGTAGGGCGAAACAAAACGTTACAGTGGCCAAAACACGCAGGTTGTAGGAGCCGATGATAATTAGAGAAGATGGCCGTAATCCCAAATTGATTAATTATATCGGGCATTGTAAATAGGTTTGACGGTTATATTGATCTCAGTAGTGGTTTGGTCATCATTATACTCCTAAAGCTCCTCCTAATCAACCTTATGACAAGTCTAATAACCCAATTGTAATAGCAGGTTCTGAAAACGTGTACATTTGCAAAGCAGATCTCTAATGGTTAATGAAAATCTTGTGGAACAGTATACAAAATGCCTTTGTTGAAAGTTGGTTCAATACATCATTTCCTTTATCCAGTAGTTTCCTCTGATAAACCAACACTACTTCTTATTTCATGTCATTAAAATTGTCGACCCTTTTTATTTATTGCAAATTTGTACGAAAGATCGGGTTTTTCACTTTTCAAGCGCCCTGTGGCAGCAAAACGACTCTGCTTTCAAACATGGAGGAAGTAGCCTACATCTGTAGGGGAGAGTTTACTAAGTCAACACAGAAGTACTGTTATCTCATGATTCATTGGTGTCTTTATGTCACTTTTAAGAAAGTTTATCGGCAATTTAGTGCACGATGGATTTCTACGTAGCTAAAGGCTGTGTTAAGGTGGCCTTCGAAGTGTCACGATTTCGAAGCGATTATCCATGCAACAGGTAGATATCAGTGGGTATGAAGTGACATATAAGTATTAATATTGATAATCTAGATAAGGTTTGAATTTCTATTCATAATGAAGAAACGACTCCAAATAAGGTGTCGGTTAACATTCTTCCACTAATACTTGAACCAAATTTCTGTGAGTGAAATGTGTAACAATATTCAAGGTAAAACAGGAATCATACAGACGGACATGCAGCTTTGCAAGGTCCGTCTGTCACATCATTGATAATGTATCATATTTGAATAATTCATCTTTAATTTTATGAATAATTGTACATACCTTTATAAGAGCTAAAAATAATGGAAACAAAATAATTTTCTTTCATATGAATGTCAAACATTAGGGAGGGTCTTGATTGATGTCAAAACTGTTTAATATCAAATCTTCTATGAAACAAAACAGCTTTCATAGATTAAGATTGTTGATGACATTTTCCATTTTGTTTTTTTTTATGATGGTATATATTCATTAAAAAAATGTTTTATTCCATTCTAGTTCGGTGACCCCTACGTAAAATATTGATGTACAGTTAAGTTGATGGAATGAGTTAATTGCGTAAATACGATACTACTCTCGTTGTAGCAAGTGTTTGAATCCCTCTTGGCAAAGTCTTTTTCTATATTTTTCTTATACTCTCTAATCATATTTCATTGAGTTAATACTGTTATTTACGCTTAATCATGTGGTCATAAAAGGTGATAATCCCTGAATGATTGATAACTTGGTTTTAGGAGTGATTGATCTTTTGGTGTTAAAAGCATTATAATGATGACATTTACCAAGGCAATGCAAATGACTTTCTTACACTAATAACAGAACTGATTGTCTGTGTTTTTGATAAATTTCCATCACTCCCTTCTCTTGTTTCAGATTATTTAAGCGATTCCCCCCTTTTAAAAATATTGAAAAGGAAAGGCAACATACTCATGTTATTTTTCATTTTTCCATTTATAGATCTCAGAAAAGACACTGTATGTATTTCATACAAAGAATAAATGACAATAGTCTCGTCATCGATCAATATATGTACGGGCTCTTTGATTAAAACGCATTATTCGAAACCAACCTCTCTGCGACGCGTAATAGTACATTGCTATGGCGCGTAATAGTACCTCGCGGCGTCGCGCTGAGACGCTTCGGTGTATCCCATTGTGTCGCGTAGTCGTACCGCGTGTAGTCGTACCTCGACATGACGCGTATTTGTATCTAGATTTGACGTGTAGTCGTACATCTATCGATATATGACGCGTAGTCCGTACCTCGATGCGACGCTTTCTCCCTACCTCTCAATATTAGGATTTTTTTTCAAAGTTCCTTTTTTACCAACCCCCATAAAAACAAAAATTTATTATTTATCCTGCAAATACCCATTGCATTGACAGAATAAATTTCAAGGTAACCCAATAAACCAAAGATTATATTCGGTCAATACCCCAATATAGCCTCGTGCATTTAACCGACGTTCAAATGCATTGTGACGTCATCTTTCTTGCTTAGTTTACGCCATGGCGTCATGGTTTCAACTGCATATGTCGAATAAAGCTCGTTTGAGGCGCAAAATTCGATATTATGTTGCAGAATAAACAAAATTTTGAAATATAAGCGATATTTGGGCTCGGGTCGAAAACGTGAGGAGGGCTCGGCTTCTGTCTTCTGGCTTCTATTACCCTCGCCCAAATATAGCTTATATTTCAAGACAGTAATCTAACCATTATTCAATACTTTAACAGTTAAAAGTAAAAAAAAAATGCAATCAAATTTCAATTTAAAAAAAACGCAAAATCGTATATACTGAAAGTTATAAAACAAGAAGCAAATAAACATGGTAAAAACGTATAATTATAGCAAATATTATTCACACAAAGTTAAGTAAGGCAGAATTGATTACTAAGTTATGAAATTTTTAGTCGCATCTAACTAAATGTTCACTATAATTATAACTTGGCTAAAACAAGAAGTTACTTTCCTTCTTTCTGTATTTGAAAAAAAAGTATTCAAATCCAAGACATACTATGTATTGACGAATTTTGCGTAATAAAAAATATCGATTGTTAAGGTCAAGATCTTGTAAATGAAAGATGCCTACAGGTTTATGAAATTCGGGATATAAATTCTTTAAATGATGCTTCATAACAATAGCTGTGTTTGATAGGGTGTACCGGGGCTTAAATTTTTGGTAACCACAATGAAAAATCATGTTTTTAACTGTCAATTTCTATGTAATATGAAGGAAATAAGTTACTGTTACAAATCTCGGAGTTTCGTCCAATATATCTAGAATGCATACAGCCTCTACAAAAACGGCATAAAACAAGCTCTTTACCTCCCATTTAAAATTATGTCAAATTAAACGTAGGTATCGGGATTACTTTTCCAATGATTTAATATATCAATGTCAAGAAACTGTTTTATTTTCTACATAATTCCTTCAAAACCGTAAAACACGGGAAAAAGATATAACAAATCCATTATGACGTCATAATGGTTCTAGCACCAAAAAGACTCTTTGGAATCATTAACTAGATCTTGACCTTAATTAATTTTAAACGTACAATTTATGAAAACGATTGAAACAATTAAATATGTTGGACAAAGACAATCGTTTCTTTTGCTCAGTGAACACACAACGGCTGGTAGATTCAACCATTTCCTTAATATCTTGGTTTCTTTTTCCTTTTGTGACGGTTAAAGAGTTGGTTTTACATGCTTCTCATTAATTTTGTGAGGCAGATGTGATAATTAGTGTACTTAGAAGTGCCTTTTACGAGAGTTTTGGTAGCGATATATACAATTTCTACATTTATATCGTCTTCTTGCGTTATAATCCATGACAAGATTAATTTTGTTGAGAAAGACAAAGAAAGACGTAATGATGATTCTTGGGTGTTTTCATACCATGCGATTCTCCCTAAGCCGTAATTATATTCTCAACGTTGAAGTTTGGGAACTCGATAATATTATATTGCCCATCTATTATCACACTCAAAAAGGTTTTGGGAAAACCCGGAAAAAACAGAATCACCGTGACGAGCCTAATGGATGAAAGTGACATTCCATGGTAATATACAGTTTTTGTATAAATGATTAGGCGATGTCCGTACCCAAAATTAAGACATAGAACAAATTAAATGTGATCCCAAAACATTTAATGCATCCATTTTACTGAGGGTCTCGGTGATTTTCACGCTGAATTTCAGCGCACGACAATAAAGATCAATGCACATTTTAAATAGATGCGTTTGTCGATTTGAAATGGCTCATAATTTACATTGAAAAATGGAGTGAAAAAAAATACTTAATTCTTGTGGGGTTACCCACGCTCGTTAATTTTTAATTTAATAGACTTCTTTCTCGCGATCTTGCACAATAAAGAAATCAGGACCTTTTGTTAAGCGTATTCATTAAAATCTGTACAAAACTTTCGTTTCATACTGTCGATAAAGGTGGTAGGGGACACCTCCATATTGCGACGTGCTTCCTATCGAAATAAACAATAAAATTCAGTTTAATTTCATAGGTTTTTTTCTTTAAAAAATATGTTACCTAGCAACATAGCGCAATAGGTTAAAGCATCGGTTGCGAATATGTACGTCAAGAGTTCAAACCCCACATGGATTTTAGAATTTTTACCTTTCCCCCCAAAAATTAAACACTTTTTTGGGGCAAATATTGTAAGATTCAAAAATTTTAATCGGTGGAAGTATTTTGATTATAATGTACTTTTATACACATTAAAATCGCAAGGTATCCAATCCCAACTTAACGGTATTCAAAAAATGTATTACTCAGATTACAAAATATTAATTAAACTAAAAGTATACGGTGAACCATTTTGAACAAGAGAAAAGCTATCAATGTGACAGCAAACCGGGGGTTCCTTTGTATGAACTAGCAAAAATCCGTCTGTCAACCCTGAATTGATAAACACTACCTATCCAAAGAAACGGGATCCTCTTTATGCAAAATTTTTCCAAAAAATAACTAAGTTCAACAGCTGGTATTTTTGTCATTAATTCCAAAAATCAAATCCAAGTAATATGCACATCTCTGATATATGTACAACTGATCTGCAAAACAACAACTTCCTATCTTAAAAACTATACTGTAGGAGGAGGACAATAAGGGTAACCTATATGCAATAATATGTAGAAAAATGACTAAGTTTAACAGCTGGTATTTTTTCAGAAATTATCAAAAATCAAAATATAAGCAATATGCACATCTCTGATATATGTACAATTGATCTGAAAAACAACAATTTCCTATCTTGAAAACTGAAGGAGGAGTTATCCGTACAATAGGGGTACCCTTTTGTCAGCAGCCCGCCCGTCATTTTCACAAGTTCAATAACCGGATTTTTCCTTTGGAAAACTAGGTTAAAAACTGATTTTTTTAAATACATGTTCTTTTTTATGTACATTGTATCCATTAAAAGGAAAACTAGAAAAAAATATTCTTAGTGTGATGTTGTATTTGATTTTTAAAGAACTTTACATCTCTTCAGAGGTTTCATATCAAGATAATTCAGCTATAAAACGTGTAGTTTACAGAGAACATATGTGAATTTGAAAACCAAAACGATGTTGTTCAATGTGCAACAAAAATCGTCTGGAAATCTTTAAACTTTTGATGTCAAAACTAAGGCGGATTCCCTCGGCAACCGTTAACACAGAGCGCCACTGCTACCACAAATAGATAGGAAGGAGCGATGGATTATTGTGAAGTCCATTCAACAACAATATGCGCTCTATGTTCATGCCTTATCATCGAGTTTCGCCTTTTGCAGAAATCGGCCAATGCTACATTAAATTAACTAAAAAATCTGGTTTGTTTTAATCATTTGGTCAAATCATGTGAATCAATTCGTTGGTAACATTTTTAAACAAAAGGCCCATGGGCCACATCTCTCACTTGAACAACAGCTCATTGTATCATTCTATTTAATTCTATTTCGAAATGTTTAAAAAAAATCATCCATCTGACCCTTTGGATCAAGTTACTGTGTCTATGACGAACGGAACATTTCATTGTATACATCAATTGCAATGTGTATCGCTTCGATCCTCTCAAATTGTCGTTTAACTGTATTCCACCTGTATCTCAAACGACCGTGTAGTGAGCGACCAGCGCGCTAGGTTCCGTTCGTCATCGAAAGCAAGATTTTTGTCTTGCCTAGGTGGTCGAGTGGTTAGCGGCGCGGTAGCCGCTCACTGCTAGGAGAGTGGGTTCCGGAGGTCGTGAGTTCAAGGCCCGGCCGGGGCGGAGGTGGATCTCCAATATTGTGAATTTCCCTGTGCTTTATATATATAAATATATATATACCGTACGCGCATAATTTACGCGCATGTAACAATTCGTTCTGTCGGTCCTTTGCCAAGCGTGTTGCTAACGCTGAGGGTAAGAGAACGGATTGTCAACTACGTCTAAACCAATCAGATTTCAGTATTTAACATGAAAGTATAATAAATATATATATTGAACTGTGAAGTCACGATTTTAACAACTGACAATCTACTCTATCTTATAAAACTTGCATAACTTGATGTAATGGGGCCTCAAGAGGGGTTCAAAGTTTAACATAGAACCAGAGACAAAAATAACATGTTATTTATATGATGAGTATGTTTAAAAATCTTCTTCTTAAGAACTACAATGCAACAACAATTTGTGAGATAACTATGTCCGGGGGGGTGGGGGTCACAATTTTTACAATTTAGAATATTCGCTTTATATTTAAGCTTTGATGTAAATGTTCGCATTTCTGGTGGAGTGGTTCTAGAGTGGTTAAGTGGTTCTTAAGAAAACGATTTTTAGGACACACACACTATTTTCGCGATTTCGTAATTAATTTTCCTTCAAAAAGGGGTTGTATCTTTATTTTCACAATGTAGAATCCTCTTTCCATAAGAATTCTTTGTACCAAGTTTGGTTAAGTTGGCTCAGTCGTTCTGGAGAAGAAGTCAAAAATATGAAAAGTTTACAGACAGACGGACGGACGACAGGTGATCAGAAAAGCTCACTTGAACCTTCGGTTCAGGTGAGCTAATAAGAGGGAAAAAAGCGACACCCTGTCTCTCTTATAAAGATATAAAAATTAATCAAACCAAAGAATTATATAATTAGCGTAATAACACATTTACATGTACCTTGATATATTAATTTTCTTTTCAACAAGATATACGATGTAGTTGAAATAATACCCACCATATAAGCTTATAAGAAAACGATAATGCGGATGTAAATCAAATCCGCTCGTTATGAAAGAAGTCTGCAGGCATTAAATTACATGATTACAAACTTTTTCCGAGTCCATATCTATTTCCTAGTAGATCGTTCAGCGGGAAATGGATATACGTTTTATGATCTATTTTTCTCAGAAAATAAAACAAATTTAAAAGTTCGTTGTCCTAAGAGCGACTGGATTTTACTTGAAACGGGAAATAAGGAAAATAAGAAATCAAGGGAAATATTTAATGAAAGGGATTTTACTGAATTTTGCAGAAATGGGCGTAGTGAAGAAATCCTAGATGGATTTCATTATCTGAAATAAGAAATAAATTGCAAAAAGAGATTAAATCATGAACGCAAACAAACATAACCAGCACACCAAACCTTTACTTCTTTCTGACAGGTACATGTAGTACGTGTTAACCATGTAAGTATGATACAGATACTTTGCAGATTAAGGAGGTTCGTTCCTCTCTTTTTGGGTGACTATTTTATGTCACCTCTTGTCTAAAAGTTCTGCAACATAATTATTTTTTTGTATATTTATATTTTACAATGCCAAATAAACCACATTGAATTCAAAATTGTTTTAAAAGAAATACATGTTTACAGTTTAGTAAGGGACTATATTTTGTGGCGGAAGGTTTTCAAGAAAAAAATGAACAATTTTCATAACTCAGTAGTTTTTGAGAACTGTTACGTAAGCTTCCTAATTTTCAGCGCAGGTCAAATTTCCAGATAGTTTGTTTATTACAATATATTCATGATGTTCTGTAAAACATATCTGAACACTATTTTGATATTTCTATCGATATCTTTTTGCATATTTAACTTTAAATTTCATAGAAGTCAAGAAAAAATTAACTCCAAGTTTTGCCTAAAATTAGCTTATTTCATGCCATATCTCAAATTTTTGAGATGTGACCCCTAATGTTTTACTTTTGCATGAAACATTACATGCATGTCTATTTGTATGCAAAGTTTAGGAAAGATGGCATTATTAATATTTTTTTGTTTGCGTTATATTTTGATTATTCCAAAATTCTTATAAGATCACCCTAAAATTTGGAAGCTATTAAAATGTTTGATCAATTCTAATATTGGGGGTGGGGGGTGGTGGTGGTATGGCTGATATTCTAGCTATGTTATCGTGATAACATTGATTAACATTTTTTGTGTGTTTTTTTTCAAATAATCAAAACAATTTTCCTTATGAATATATCGAATGATAATATTGAAAATTATAAATGAATTATCCATACAAGACTGATAAAATAATGCATCGAAATCAAAACAACGGACGGTAGAAACCCTTCTTTCAATTACAATGCATACTGTTTCAATACAATATATTTACATTAACTTTCTTTCCCCCTATGAAATTGCATTGATTAATTTGAGCGATATTTACGCATAACACAAAAGACCCAATCACCAAATCTGGTGCGTATAAATACTATCCTCCTTTGGTATTTCTCAAAGAGCATGACTGACTCTCCTCGCGACTCTAAACCGGGTCACGACATTTCGTTGATGTAAATATTTTTAACCGTTAAATGAATTCAGTTTATTAATTTGTTATTATACCAAATGTTATATTCATCTAATAACAGAATGAAAACATAATTGTGTAATTAGAATTTATAGTGTTGTGCACTATTTTTGTCAACATAATTCCGCTGTTCAAATGGCGCTTCCGTTAATTTCGCATTAGTTGTAAAATAAGGAAGAGATTTTGAAAAAAAAATCGTAATTGCAGAAAAGGAATAAAGGTATATAAAGTAAATATAAGCATTGAATCATTAGTTTTTGAAAGATGTGGTCTCATTACTGCAACGGTGCGAGCAAACAAATTTTCATAACGCGCTCGCGCGTAATTCATTTTGTATGCACACACCGTAGCAGTCTTTCAAAAAATAATGATTCCATGCTTAAATAACCAATACAGGTATATAAGTTTTATACAGGTATATAATCGGTTGTAAGAGTCACACAGCTATATCTCAATCCTATCAGTAGTTTAACCTTTAAACTAGCAATTGTCATATGATTTTCCAGAAACATTTTTCCGGATTTATGCTTCAAAGACACGCACACAATCTAGCTGTTATTAGAAATAGAAAGAACATTGAGAAAAAGGGGGAAAAGACTTATATCTTATCCCATCTCCATCAACGGGACATTGTTTAAATCCTCCGGCCGTCGAAAGGATACAGAGTTATGATAGCAATACACATGACGACTGTAAGAACGCTTACGTACTCGATGATAATGTCAATGAAGAAGATAAGAGGATAATGTATGTTGATGAAGATGAGTGACCACGACAATGGCCATGATGATCATCAAATGATATACTTTAATACAATGCGCATGTTATAATGTATGTACATCATTGAAAAATAATATATAACCAATATACATTTTTGTCAATAAGGTCATATATATAAAAAAAAGTTTGTAAAAAGAAACAAATTTTTTTTTTAAATCAAAGGGGATTTTTTATGGCGAACATTGACAAAATTGTACATAATTGTTTTTGACAACTTTCATTAATATATAGTGTTTTATCTCAAACTTTTTTTTCCATAAAAAAAATGTTAAAGAGTCGTCAATAATCAAATCAATCAATACACGTACATGTATACGTATAATCAATACTAATACACATACTCGTTGTTATCTTAAATGGCTGAAGTCTAAAGTGTATAAAATTAAAAGACTGAGATAAAAAGATGCAATGTAAAAAAAAAAGTCGCCCCAAATATCATTGATATTGAAATTGCTTGTGGATTACGAGTAAGTGTTTTTATGATAGTCTAAGAGTAAGGAACCTTCTGAAAATTTTAATATTTAAAAGTGTAAATGTTGCTAACAAATACGATTGAAAGCAAAACTATTGTCAAGACCATGAAAAGTTAGGTTGGTAAATGGTAGTGTAAACAAAACAAGTCAAAAGGAAAAAGCCTGCAAGTACAAGTATCTTTATATGACATGTGGTGATAACGAACAGTGTTCAAATTCAAAAGTCCAAAAGAAAATTAAACAAAAATTAAAAGTAGGATCAGATGCCATGGAGGAGTGAGCATCATCTGCTGACCGGTCACACCCGCCGTGTGCTTTGATATAAAGAAATACTGTTAACAGGATTTATTATTTAAATAGTAAAACATTGATTTCTATACCAAGGTTATTTTAATCTGTAATTCGTGCTTACAAGAAGCCAGATCAAAATTTATAGTATAATACTAATTGGGTTACTGCTCTCAAACTATCAAAAGTATTGATAGATAATTTTTCTTGTCAATAGTTGTATCAACTACATGTAGTTTTATAAACAATTGCATCAAAAAGCGACAATATAAAATCTATTTATTTTTAAAGAAAAATTTATATATCCTAATCGATTTTCTTACAATAATAAGTATTACTACGTCTTGAGCATTCCGTTTGAAGACAAAAATGAATTATCAAAATAATTAAAAAGAAAAAAAAATACTTCTTTGGAATCTTCTTAACTTCGTTATAAGGACAAGAAGAGTGCGGAAAAAATAGCGAATTAATTCTTGATAATCTAATTTGCGTGGGAGCTAGTACGGTCTTTTCTCGCTGCCTCGTGCACTCCGTAATTATATCATGAAAAGGACCTACCTTTAATAATCAAGTGTTTTTTTCAGCGGATAGGCAATGAACAGTTCCAATGGACCCCGATGTAACGATATCAAACAAGTGATCGCTGCCAGCCAGACGAGTTCCCTTCAACAATTAACAGTAAATGAATCAATGTCACCGGACTTGGTAATCTATACTAGTACTTTTCATTGAGAGCCCAACTTTATGGCTGATGTATGTTTTCGATATCTGTACATAATAGGAATATATTGCCATATAAAATAAGTAGATCAACTTACAAGCCGTGCGCGACAAACTAGTTTAAAACATAGGTTGAAATTCCTTCATTTTTTATGTATTTTTTATCGTTGTGGGCACGTGGGAGACCGGAAATAAAGAAGTACTGGATGACTCCGGGGGTCCTGGTTAATACCTACTGTTTAACAAACCGATTGTTGTTAGGGAAAGAACGAAACGAGTGCGTTTCCATTGAAACCACTTTAATTCATAAGTACATGACCTGCCCAACAAGTCACTAATGTCATCAAAGGAAGCAATCTCCTACAACGATTATTTATTTACCAACGCTTGATTTTTTGTACTTGTACCTGGGTGGGATAGATTAAACACATATTGAGATTTCTATTGAAGTCTGTTTGTATTTTCTTACTAATTTAAAGATGATTTTCATGTTCCCAGAAATGAGATAATAAAAATTGTAATTATTACTGTTGCACACTTTTACTCATTACTTCAGTATAACTTGTATTATGATAAACGTGTACTGATTTAAAATAAACCTAAGGCCCTGAACTATTATCTTTACTTTCAGTTGAGCAGTGTACAACTAATTTTTCGAACATCAGTGGCACCACTAAATAATTTTCTTCAAAGATGGCCAATGTCGTAAATCTTTGTTGATGCTACCAAAGAATCCATTTTACAGTAAAGGACAGATATTGTTACAGTTTAATGATTATATGGGTAACTCCAATCTTACATAGATCCCAGTTTTCGGCAGATTAAAATCGGAGAAAAATAACCCATTCTCCTTTGCCAAGTGGTATGACATCCATTCACAGACAGAGGACAATGATAATAATGGTTGAAGGTACAACAAGAAATTCATACAAATGGCTATAGTGACAAAAGTTGAAAGCCAGAGAGGACGTTGACTCAGAGGACCATTGAGGAAATGGTAAGATAATTCATTCACACAAAGAGCCACTGTTGCAGTGGTTAAATGTCACACATATGGCCAGCGTGGCTGAAAGCAAAATCAGTCATTCACAAAGAGATCAGTGTTGAAGTAGTTGAAAGCAAGATATGATATTTACACCAAGGCCCAACATCGAGGTGGTTGATGGCACGATATTAGTTATTAACAAAGTATGGCAGAGTGGTAGTGGTTGCTGGCACAAAAAAAACACACATAAAGTTGTACATGAAATATTACCTTCCTTCTGGGCAAAGCCCTGATCGATAATAACGACAGTTGAAGTAACTAAACATACTTTATTAGGTAATTAAAAAAAACATCCTAAAACACAGATACAACCAAGCGGATTTGTATTTATTCTACAATGCAAGCAACTACTATAAAACAACACAGAAAACAGTTTCCTTTTAAATTAATAATGCTATAATAGCAAATACAGGCAAAACATATATACTTACTTGTACAGCATACAGGTATATACTGTACGTACATTACAACATATATACTTACTTGTACAGCATACAGGTACATGTATATACTGTACGTATATTACAACATATATACTTACTTGTACAGCATACATGTATATACTGTACGTACATTACAACATATATACTTACTTGTACAGCATACATGTATATACTGTACGTACATTACAACATATATACTTACTTGTACAGCATACATGTATATACTGTACGTACATTACAACATACCGGTATATACTTACTTGTACAGCATATATTTATAAACTGTACGTACATTCCAACATATATACTTACTTGTACAGCATACATGTATATACTGTACGTACATTACAACATATATTCGTACTTGTACATTTAGATAATTTAGATTTGACAAATGATAATATTTCAGATGTGCAAGCTGTTTAAAGCATATTGGTGCTTTCTCCTTTCCTACCTTTTTAATTCAACTATTCTAAAGCATACTTGAACTTGAGAAACATTTGGAGTATTTATAAATCCTCTTATTAATTATAGATTTACAGATGGTGACCAGGCGAGACAAGTTCTGTTGTACAAGTTCAGAAGGTCAATCCACTTCACAGGAAAAACGGTTTCATTTGATTTCTAGCACCAAAGAGCAATATAAATATAGCATGGGTTTAATTGTGCTAATAACTGCTTCGTGGAATAGTAGCGACAATAAAGTAAGTCCGACATTTCGTCTGCAATTGGCGGTTTATGGGGACATTTTACGGGTACGTATTACAAGCCTTTATATTTAATAGTTTGCTGATACTAATCTGGTTGTGAGTAGCTCTGCAATCAACTTTTGCTCTCTTTGAAGTGTACAAAAGTAGGTCAACGACTTCTCCGATTGATAAGACATTACTCAGGTATTGACCTAGAAAGAGGCGCCGCGCCATCTGTGCACGCTGCACTCTTAATGGGCCATGATAGGGAAGCATCATATGATGTGTTTAAGGTACATAACTATTCCTAAGGTTGATGCAAAACATTGTAAAGATTTCTCACAGCTGTGTCTACAGCTACATGTACTTAAAGGGACCTAGACACGATTTGGGATGGATGAAAATTTTATTTTTATGTATAAAATGGCTTACTTGTGTATTTTGAATGAATCACCAAACTTTGAATGTTAGAAATCAAGTTACAAGCGAGATACAGAGGAAAGAAGTTGTTGTTATGTAAATAAAGGTCGAGTCTTATATTTGTTTACAAATAATGTAAAGTAAAGAAATTATCATTTCTTTGACAAAATAACTTGTGGCAAACAAGATAAACTGATTCAATGTGTACATAAATGATTTTATTAACAACAAAAGCAACATTAGATTGAAACTTATACTAATATAACACAAATTTAAACAATAACAGGACTCGAATTTTGTTTACAAAACAAAGAATTCAAACTACTGTAACTCGTTTTTAACTCGATATTTGACTTTTAAATTTTTAAAAAGCTTTTAAAACATCAATATTGACCATTCTAAACATTAAAAATGAAAAAATAAATGTTGAAAAATTGGAGCACAAATTGTGTCTAAGACCCTTTAAGGGGGTCAGGACCAAGAGGACGTGGCAGTGTAATATATTTTGTCAATATTTTTTGTAATTTTGCTTTTTTTAACACATCAACATTAAGATGTCCTCTACAACATATATTATTTTTGCTGCCACGTTCTTGCCTTTTCCGGCATAATGATTTTTTTTTTCAATTTTCTAAATAATTAATTAATTTGATGGAATTAATTAGCAAATTTTATTACAAAATTTCAAGAACAGTAATAAACTTTAAAATTAATTACAACTTTGGCCTTTTTACATAGCAGTATCATAATTTTACGAAAATATTGATAAAATCAACACTTCAAATTTTGGAGATTTCGATTATAATTTGGTCGGAACAGTATGATACACTGTAGCACATACACAATTCTCAATGTACATTACTTAAAATTTTCAAATGTCAACCTTAGCATGTGCTTTATAACATATAAATATTTCATGGTCACTTTTTTTGGCATTCAACGGAGCTACATCTGTAGGAATCACCCCTACCCCTATTTCTGGAATTATAACTTTTTGTAAAAATTTTGTTTTGAAACATCAAAAAATTAATTCATTTTTTGGATTTTTTTAAATTAACATAATAATAATTAGAATATATCTATGATTGTATAAACCATCTATGCTTTTGCATATCTCCATTTTTAAAAGCATTTAAATTCCCTCAAATTATGTACTTTTAATTAGGAAATTTTACATAATACAACTGATCTGAATATGTCAGCCTATTAAAAAATGAACTGAAAAAATTGGGGATTTGGGGGAACAAATCAACATAGAGATGTCTTCTTTACATATATATAGGTTATATAAACGATTCAAACAACTTGACTTCCACAATGTTTATTACCTATTACTATACATTCTATAATAAATATCATGTGATTAACAAAAGTCATGTGATCAACGTCCTGTCTACCCTCAAAGAAGCACATTTTTAAGACCATTATTTCTTTAATAGTCATTTACTACGCCACGGTGTGATTGTGTTTAGAATAAAAATCAAATAAGATCAAAAATTTTCTAATCAGTATGTTTGCATTATATCAACTGTAATTACATAACATCACGTTTTTCTTCTGATATGTAAATTTTTCAATTAAAAAAATGTTCTTTACCTTAGCTCTTAATTATGTCATGATATGGCCCTTCTCTGCTCCATAGTTAGGAATACTGGACACAATTTCTATTGGTCTTTTATATGTGTTTGTTGATGACATTATATAAGTGAAAGACCCTTATCGGGATGTAAACTAAATATTTTATCAATTAGAATTGGTTTGGTTGAAATGTGATGCGATTTTCCCCTTTTATTTTCTTTGCTTCCAAACTGACCTTTATCGAAACTGTAGAATATACTTTGCGTAGGTTTCCAAGCTTCTACAAGCATAAAAGTTGAAGAAGTCTCTCCTGTTTATAAAAACTCGATAAGTTGTTAGACATAAAAATCCAATGTTTCCATCAAAAGTCGCATAACGCCAAATGAAAATCTATGTAAGGCTTTTATATATTATATAAAATTATGAACATTATACATCAAGTAACTATCAATGTAAATGGCCTAATATATTCAGAGTCAGGATGATCAATTAGAAGTCGCTGGTTCAAGTCATAGATCGGTAGATCGTCACGTGTTTTTATATTGTGCCAAGACAAGGCAGCGGAAATTAGTCTTCCGCCATGGCACTTCCTGTGTAAATGCAGCGTATAAAGTCCGTATTATCTGTTTATTGAGCTGACCATCCTCTCAATTCGTAAAAGCCATCCCCGTTCTAATTACTATACTTGCGTAAAATTTGTAGAATCCGTGCGGTGAAGTATTGTACGTTCCAGTTTAGCAATTTTACGTCAACAAATTATTTCGAGATATATATATATATATATATATATATATATATATATATATATATATATATATATATATATATATATATAAAGCACTAAAAAACCCAACAACACTCGTTATCTATAGTGTCGGATCAAAAGATACATGGTTATAAGATGAGATATAAAAAAGCACTAAAAATAACCAACGAACAATAAAGAAAAATATTGTCAAATTTTCGGGACAACCCGTCCCTTCTTCAGGACAACAAAGTAAAAACTACATATGAAAGGAGTAAAACATCTACAAAACTAGCACTAAACTAAAAACTAAATAATATATAAAACACCGGATGGGAACGTGGCAACTACATCTTTGTATTAAAGATCATAAGCCCGAGAAAGAAAAATCCCGTCCGACGCAGCGGACGGTCTGTGTAGAAGTGCTGAGAGATAACCCGAACGAATTAATTTGCTAATTGGGGGTTGGTGTTAATTAAGTTGTACTAATTACTATACTTGCGTAACATTTGTAGAATCCGTGCGTTGAGGTATTGTACGTTTATATATATATATATATATATATATATATATATATATATATATATATATATATATATATATATATACAGATTGGGGTCACTGGAATTATATTTCTCGATAATTATGACTAGCGTTGGGTTTGTTCTATGGGTATTTAGTATCAGATACCTATAATTACGTATATCATATATGTACGCAAACTGTACTCAAGTCGTGATAATGTTTAGAATAGCTCAGATATACATAGATATCCTTTCCATATCAATGACAGCATTAGTCTTGTTCTATAGGTATTTGGTATCAGGTACCTAATTCCCTAAACGGTATATCATTTTGTACGCAAAATGTACTCAAGTCGCAATAATGTTTAGAATAGCTCAAAAATACATGTATGAAAGAAGAACATGGAGAAAATATTCAGGATAGTAATGGTGTATGTGATACTGTCAATTTTTATAGGTGGAATCAAGAACATTTATGTGATATGAGAAATAATTTTAAAAATGTATTACACAACTTAAATTGTATTGTTTCTACCATGGAAGAAGGTAAGAATATATCTGAGTCTATTTCAACTTTTACACAATGCCTAAACAATATTTTTTGAGCCATACTGTAAGCATACTGTTTTTGATAAACAAAGAAGCAAAGGTGTCATTAAAAATAAACCATGGTTTGATGAAAGATGTAGATACCTGTATAATATATATAAAGAAAAAATATATGAATGTAACAAATGTAGAAGTGACTGTAGCAGACAATTGTTGACTGAATGTAAAACTAATTATAACAAGAGGCCCAGGGGCCACATCGCTCACCTGAGCAACAATAGCCTCTCAACAATAACTCTGATCAAATTAGCATTACAGTATCAAAATCAAAATATCTTGACAACTAAGTATAGTAGATCTTGCTCAAAAAATTTAAAACATCTGCCGATTTTTATCCACATATTTTTATGGTAAATACATAGCCCCTTTTGTTGTTGTACCTGTAAGAAGATTTTTCTCTATTCCTATATAACCCCCCCCCCCCCCCACTTTGTGGCCCCACTTTTCTCTAGGGAATCATGGTTTGATCAAACTTTAATCTGCACAACCTGTGCTTATACACAAGTTACTACTTTATGGACTGAAAGCTTTCCCAGAATATTTTAAAAGATTTTCTCTATATATTCCTATGTAAAAATTCGTCCCCCCATGGTGGCCCTACCCTACCCCCGGGGACCATGATTTAAACAAACTTGAATCTACACTATCTGAGGATGCTTCCACTCAAATTTGAGCTTTTCTGGCCTATTAGTTTTTGAGAAGATTTTTAAAGATTTTCTCTATATATTCCTTTGTAAAAATTCATCCCCCCATTGTGACCCCACCCTACCCCCGGGGACCATGATTTGAACAAACTTAAATCTACACTACCTGAGGATGCTTCCATACAAGTTACAGAATTTCTGGCCTAATAGTTTTTGAGAAGAAGATTTTTGAAAAATACCTACAAATTTTAAATAATTCTAAATTATCTCCCCTTCAAAGAGGGTGTGGCCCTTCATTTGAACAAACTTGAATCCCTTTACCCAGTGATGCTTTGTGCCAAGTTTGGTTGAAATCTGCCCAGTGGTTCTGGAGAAGAAGATGAAAATGTGAAAAGTTTACAACGACAACAACGCCAACGCCAACGACGACAGACAACGGACAAATTTTGATCAGAAAAGCTCACTTGAGCTTTCAGCTCAGGTGAGCTAAAAAGTATATGCATTGTGTAAAAAGTGAGTCTATGCGATGTCAAGGTAACCAAATGGAGTACCTAAGGCGCAATTCGCCGAGTGAATTTTACAATTTCTTTAAAAGTAGTAGACATGAACGTAATTGTAATCTTGGAGTAGAAATCCTTTTTGAACACAATTGGGTGTCAATAAAGACAATGAATGTATTGATTTTTTAAACACAGAGTGTGATATGAATGCTGTATTTGATGAACTAGATGTTCCTTTATCTGTAAAAGAGGTTGTAGATATTATTAATGGTTTAAAATGTAGAAAATCGCCTGGAAAGGATAATTTGATAAATGAACATTATAGATATATGTGTGAGGATTTAAGTCCACATTTGACAAGAATGATTAATGTAATTTTTGATACATGTATTTTTCCCCACACCTGGTGTGAAGGTATCATTGTACCAATATTTAAAAAGGGTGACCCAGACGATGCAGATAATTATAGAGGAATCACTCTTATGAGTTGCATGTTAAAACTATATACAACTATACTCAACAATAGATTAATGAAATGGTCTGAAGATAAGTCTGTGCTAACTGATGCACAGTTTGGATTTAGGCAAGGTGTGGGAACAGTAGACGCTATTTTTTCACTTCCAAGTATTATTGAGAAGCATCTTTCGAATAATAAAAAACTATATTGCTGTTTTGTAGACTATCAGAAGGCATTTGATAGTGTTAATAGAAATTTTCTATTTAAAAAGCTTATAAAACTTGGTATAAGGGGAAAATGTTTCAGAGTATACTATAATTTCCTTGTATAAGAATGTCAAGAGTTGTGTAAAATATAACAATAATTTCAGTGAATTTTTCAATGTAGAACAAGGGGTCCTCCAGGGTGAGGCATTGTCTCCTCTACTTTTTTCTTTATATTTGAGATTTATTTTGAGAATGCATACATTATGTCAAATTGTGAAGATATCATATTCCAAGAAGTGTCACTGTTTTTAATGATGTATGCTGATGACATGGTCTTATTATCTGAATCTCCAGAAGGCTTACAAACAATGCTTAATACACTTCATGAATATTGTGATAACTGGAAACTATCAGTTAATGTGTGTAAAACAAAAATAATAGTTTTTAGAAAATCTGGACGTTTGAAACAAATTGAAAGGTGGTTGTATAATAAGGAAGAGGTTGAAATTGTTAATCAATTTACTTATTTAGGGCTAACACTATCATATACTGGTAACTTTTTTTTAAATCCCAGCTACAACTAGCATCCCAAGGAAGAAAATGTATGTTTAAGCTTATGAAAATAATGTAAAATGTATACTTTAATCATGTTACTCGTTTATCACTATTTGATGCATATGTAGGTAGTGTATTGAGCTATGCAAGTAAAGTATGGGGATTTCACAAGGGTGATGCTATTGAAAAAATTGGAATATCTTAAGATTATGTTAAAAGTAAGGAAAAATATTTCATCATTGATGGTGTATAATGAATTAGGACGTTTGCCACTATGCACTCAAAGAAAAATTCGCATTGTTAAATTTTGGGGTAAATTATTAGAATCTAAGAATTGTATAATGAAAAGTATTTATCAAGATATGTTTGAAAGGGCTGAAAAATACCCATGTATGAAATACAACTGGCTACTTAATGTAAAAAATTTGTTATTTTTATTGGGGTTTGGTGAGGTTTTGTATTGTCATAATGTTACTAACAAAAGATTATTCTTAGATATTTTTAAACAAAGGCTACAAGATTGTTTTCAACAAGATTGTAATGCATTTATTTCAACTTCATCAAAATGTGTTTTGTATAGATACTTAACAAACAAGTTGTGTCTACAGTCCTATTTATTAAAACCAATTCAAGAATATTCAGTTAATTACAAGATATAGACTGAGTGCGCATTCATTAATGATAGAGAAAAGAAGATTTACCCAGTTACCAAAAATGCAAAGATTATGTATTTTTTGTAATTTGGACGTCGAAGATGAGTAACACTTTATTTTTAAATGCTCGCTGTATCATGATTATAGGAAATTGTATATAAAAAAATACTATTTGTATAAACCAAGTATGTTTAAATTGCTACAATTATTGTCAACTGAAAATACTACTGAATTAAGTAATCTATGAAAATATCTACAGAGAGCAGAAACACTTAGAAATCTGTTTGTAATAGATAAATAGATATTACTTTGATGCATTTAGTACGTGTATTGCTACATATTATTTCTTATATTGTGTATATATTATGTATTCTTTGTATCTGATGAGCCGTTCGGCTTAAAGAATAAAAAAACTGAAACTGAAACATAGATTTCCTCTTGTACTAGGTTGAATAAGTCAGTAGATTTTAGCTTCTCTGAAAGAAAAAGGAAACATCGACTGCTGAAGATAAAAATCTTTTTTGTAGCGTTACTGAGTGATGTGAAAGTTTTTTCACCTTTTATTATCGTTGTAAAAATATCCCTCATTTATGCGTTCCCAATTCAATTCCAGTAAAATCTCAACATCTTATAATCTTTTAATTCTTATAAACGGTTAACATGTAGGTATTTTATTTACACGTTAATGTGCTTTGCGTGTTTAGAGATCTAGAAATTCCTATTCAGCGTGATGAACACGAATATCACGGACTCAACGACCATTAAAAAGACCAAACAGAAGACTCAATGAGGAAGTCGTGTCCTTTCTATTGGAGACCTTACCGAACTGTTTCCTCTTTTTGTCATGTAAGCTTAATGCATATGTTTCCGTGATATCAGCTGATCGATTATTTCCATGTTTCCATCAATGAAGTTAATATTTTCTAGTGGTCACTTCTTAATGGTGACTAAAGTCTCACGGTACAATTACACTTACCTTTTAACCTTGTGATTCACAAACTGAATCAAACAAGAAACGAGCCTTCGTGTTTCTTAGAGTTAAGTTTAGTTTATTACCAAAACATTATATGCAATGGCGTCGGAAGCAAATTGAAAGTGGGGGCTGGTGGGGGGGGGGCAGACTTATCCGAAATCTTGAAAAGCAGTATAATTTTAAAATAGTTTTGCAATGCTTCTGCTTATATTAGTTATTTTTTTGGATTAAAACAGTGGGAAATTTAAATGATTGATTGGCTCGTTCGCTATGATTATATGTATCTTTTGCTATAAGGTTCCGACGCCTTTGATATGGTTTATAGGCAAAGTATAAAAAAAATGCATAGTCGGATTAACAGAATTACAAAATCGCAGACATATCAGACGTATAATATATTTTTGCTACACATTTCAGATAAATAATTAGTGTCATACATTTTTACTATAATGTTGTAGATATACATGTACCATATAGTTGAATTGGAATGAGAATAATCTTAAAGTTATTTCTATAAAGAATGGCTTTTTGGATAAAAAAATATTTTTAAATTAAGTAACTGAACAAGCTTTAAATTAGAAGGCTTTGTCCAGTAGTAAGTACATTTTTAAAAAAATATATATATATTCAGTATATGAATAATCCAAATGTTTTATCGACAAAAAATCGGACATGGAACGTTGAGTATGGTTATATAAAAGGAAAAATGCATTTTAATTTCCATCGCATTATCACGGATATAATTAACATGAAAACCCAGCCTTAGTTACTCCCAAACCAAGCCTTCGTTTCTCCCATCTTCGGGGACCAAGTTTTGATGATATGAACAAGAAAACGCCATTTAATTTTTCACCCCGTTGTCAACTTTGTCGGATTTCTAAGTTACAATGTGAGTAAATATTAATCTTCTTATTGCCTTAATTAAATGTGATGCTACATTGTGGAATATTTTTTTTATAAACTCTGAACCCTATCAATCACCGACTGATCAACATTCAATGGACTTGTCAAACCATTGGGAAAGTATGGAAATAAATGTAAAGCCTTGGGAATGTAATTCACTGTCAAAATGGAAATAATGAGACTTCCGGATATGAACGGATTCCCCTTGCTAATTCTGTACTTAATCAGAGCGTCATTGCTGATCATTAAAATGTGTGGGTTTTTTTGTACACGAAATTCATACATAGATGACCCTTGGTCTGCATTCTGTGTAATAGAATGCATTATACGTATACTTTCCTATACGTGAAGCATATTTAAAGACAATTAAGGTATTGTCATGAAGAGTAATTCCCAAAACACTAATTCTCATATACATGTAATAAATCTGAAATTATTGTCCATCATGTGAAATTTAATTTCCATATCAGTTTATTTTCCACATACTTCGCATATTTCAAACTACTTTTTTTCCTGTAGTAGAACAGGAAAAACCGAGTGTAACCAAATAAGAGTCAATTCTAGACATAAAACCGAAGTGTTCTATTAGGCTGACAACATTGTTTCCATACGTAGGGATGGTTGGTCACAAAATACGTCGTGTTCGCAATGATTAATAGATTTTCATAGAACAGGACATGAAACATCAATTCCATAAAATCGGGGAAATAATTATGTGCCCGTGATACTATCACTATTTAGGCAGAACTTTCTGCGTTTTTGTGCGCATTTCTCCAAAAATTTTCTTTTCTATTCCTTTTTTTTTTAAGAATACGAGTTTTTAATTCAGAATTGCAGCAAACGGTTGATTTCTGCATTTTCATGAAATTTACAATAAGTGTTAACAATGGAAAATTAAAGATTGTTCTATTTCAATGCGTCATATATGAAACTGTTGACAGATACGGTATTTTATGTAATATTTTAAAAATATTGCCAAATAATTAAAAAAAGAGAGAAAAAAAATTAATTGCTAATGTTAATAGACAGGAAATAAGTTCAATAGATCAGATACAAAATGGTTTGATCAGAGTAAGAGATTAAAACCAGATCCTAGATATATGAGACAATACACAGAAGAGCTACCAGGTATTCTAAAGGTATTCATCGCCTTTAATGACGTCTGAGCATACGAATAAAATAAAAAATTGTGCAATTTAGGTTAATGTACATATATTAAGAATGCTTTTGTTATCAGAAAACTTCATGATTGTATAAACTTGCCCTTTTCAAGTGACCCGTTTAAATGTATATTAACATGTGTATAGTAATTGTCATGTAGAACCATTTTAACAAGAGCTTGGACTTTGGGTAGTTGTGTCAAACAGCTATGTGACGTAGGTCTGTCTATTTCATTGCTGGCCACTCAGATATGACACTTTGAAATCAACAAGATTTGTCTGACTACGCGATCGGTGTATATTTCGCTTGAAACCAGCGTCATTTAAACTTGTTTTGACGCAAGAAATAGATAGTTACGTCCCACTGAAAGTCGAAGGTCTTGTTAAAATGGTTCTATGTCTATGAGCTGTACAGCTGTTAACCAATAAACAATACAATAAAATATGAAATAATATCAGTAATATCTACAACATCGACACAAAATCATAAGATAACTTAATTACAAATTTTGTGTTTTTAATCTCTAAAATACATGTAAATCTTTATTGGAATCGTTTAACATGTTAAATGAGTACCGTTTTTTCAAAAACATTGCAACATTTAAAACACCGATAATAAAGCGTTAATTGCCTAGAACATCTAGTTAATGAAGCATATCATAATCAATTAGTTTGATACTGTTAATGATAACAGCGAACTCAAATCATTCAAAATATTTATTCTACACCCACATAATAGCACATGTAGTTGTACATGTTTGTACACTTCTATTATACAGAACCATAAGCTATTCAAGATACACTTAAGACAAAGGAGCAATGAAACAAACGAATTATGAATGACGGACTTGTTCGTATAAGATTTATAACAACACTATCCAGTTAAAAAAAATTGAAATAAGTATTTGACAATTCTGTAATTTGTTAAAGAAAAATTGGAAATTCGATATTTTTAGCACATCGGCTTCCGCTACCGCCAAGAAACGATTCTTTACATGCAATTCAGATATGTATGAATTAGTACCATGCTTCTCGGTTGCTCAGTTTGTGGAGCCTTCGTTCATCTTGGGGAATCGAGAAGAACAATGATATTCTGTAAAATGTGCCAAATCTCCAGAAATAACAAGAAGAGGTTATGAACTACACATGATGAATTATATAAAATATAAATCATTCGTTTTATGCAGGAGTAGGTGTGGGAAGGGCTGCGAGTTGAGCCATGATTATTTATATTTATCGTATACATGTAATTTTAACTATGTACCCCAAGAGTCACCTTACACCGACACGTATGAATTGTTAAGAAAGATATTTTTAAAATGTTAAAAGTCAAAACGAAATAATCTCTATTGAAATATTACAAACAAGTTATATTGAAATCTTTCAGTTTCAATGCATCGTGTTTTATTAATACTTGTAAATATTATCTACATTGAGTTACGATAAAATCGCTTCACATTCTTAAAGCCATTCTTAATGGAATGTCCTTAAAGAACTCTGTTTATTTTTACTTAAGATTTATGAAATAGCCTGCCCTCCTTGAACATTAATTCTGTACTTATCTTTTTTCTATAATTCATTCTTAAAATTATGAAGTGAGCATTATCATTATTGTTTACTTTGTGTGATCAAACAAAAAAATGTATACACTTAATCAAGAAATATTGATCTTCAAAACCAATTTATAAACACTGAGGTTATGATACAATGGAAAATTTTACTGCTTCTTTAAAAAAGAATTGAACGATCTGAGGGAAACGTTCGTACATGTAGTTCATAAACAAACGTGTCTTCTATTTATCAACTCACTTGTTGGCAGTTTTCATTGTTGCAGACTCGTTTAAGTACATTTAAGAATTCAATATATATATATATATATATATATATATATATATATATATATATATATATATATATATATAAGCACTAAAATATTGTCAAATTTTCGGGACAACCCGTTCCTTCTTCAGGACAACAAAATAAAAACTACATATGAAATGAGAAAAACATCTACAAAACTAGCACTAAACTAAAAACTAAATAATATATAAAACACCGGATGGGAACGTGGCAACTACATCTTTGTATTAAAGATCATAAGCCCGAGAAAGAAAATTCCCGTCCGACGCAGCGGACGGTCTGTGTAGAAGTGCTGAAAGATAACGCGAACGAATTAATTTGCTAATTGGGGGTTGCTGTTAATTAAGTTGTACTAGTAAGATATTTCGTAATGAAGGTTTGTAGGTGAGACAGGCTCTGTAAAAGACCACATACATGTCAATATACACGAATGTGTAAAAACTTATGGGAGTTAAATAAAGAAAATGAAATAGATAAAAAATAACATAAATAAATTCCGAGCCGGTGTTTTATATATTATTTAGGTTTTTTTTCATATGTAGTTTTTATTTTGTTGTCCTAAAGAAGGGACGGGTTGTCCCGAAAATTTGACAATATTTTACTTTATTGTTCGTGTCGTTGGTTATTTTTAGTGCTTTTTTTCTATATCTCATCTTATAACCGTGTATATATATATATATATATATATATATATATATATATATATATATATATATATATATATATATATATATATATATATATATATATATATATATTTTAATTTTAATTTTCTATATTTTGAAATACAGAAAATGCATCCAATCGCTAAATCGCTAATTGTAATATGCGAGAATGTAAAATTTGTAAATCATACATGGACAATTGTTACAACTGAGCTTGTGCTTTCACCAACCAGTATATAAAACGAAGTCAAAGTCCAAACAAAAATTCTCAAAAACCTGTTAAAATTATGGAATGATTACATTTGAAATTAATATAAATAATGGCAACAGCATAATTGATTTTGAAATTTTAAAGTAAACAACCCTAGGATTTTTTTCCACTAATTTCTATTTCACAAATATTGATGAAAGAAAAATATGTGAGCTAGCTTGTATCCTGCGCTATTACATACCTTGACAATGTAACACAATGTAAGATAAAAGTGTGCGATAACATAGAACATAATAAAAGATAAAATGGGCTCCCTGAATTGGAATTTCCTGTAATTATGCACAACTACACATTATTGCCTTATTAATTAAGGTCTTGTAAAATTCTATTAAGTGATATAAGAGGAGCTGTGGTGACAAACCCTTTTAGAAGTATATTCAATAATCATCGAAATTCTTAGTTCAAAAAGGGCAATATTTTTAGATAAAGATTGAATCCAAATTTCCTACGAATGCGCACATCTACACAGTATGCCCTTATAACTACAAAGTTTCAGCGATTAAAGAGAACCTGCGATGTAAAAAAAAACACAAAACAAAACAAAAATCCCTAAACAAAACAAACAAACAAAAATAATAAAAAAGGAACAGGTCTGTCAAAATGTTAAATATCATGAATAAGCGAAATACAGTGCTTACAGTTCTTTAATTTTTTGGGTTTTTTTGTTTTTTGTTTTTGTTTTTTGCTCATAAAGTTTTTGCTGTGTTTATGCAAACGTATATATCGTATATAACGTATATCTAAAATAAAATGAAAAGTGGAACACTAGAAACTGTATATTGTGTTCATAATAAACTTACATGTAACTTGCAATGAATAGAGAATTATTTTACATTTAAGTACATGTATACACAACATATATTAGTAAATTTTAAAAAATAAAGGACAAAGGCGTTGTTTACGAAAAAATAATTGTGATCTTTATCTTACTTTTACTAAAGATACAAATATTAAATTCAATTGTTGTATTAATGAAAATATGCGAAGAAATATTGAAAAGCATACACACATTCCTTGTAAACCATGAAATCATGATCAACAGTTGACGACATGGTATTGTGTAATTCGGTTCCAAAAAGCTGTCATCTGTTCGAAATCTTCATTTTTATCGATTTTGTGTAGCCAAAGGTATCTTATTATTGAATAGTCCATTAAATTGGTATTCTGATTTTGACTATATCTTATTTTAAATGCATTAGATGGAGAAATCTGGCTTTATTTGAGGTGTTAAAAAATATGATTTTATTGTTTACTTATTCTTCAATTGGTAGTGTGTGGGGCTGTTAAAGACTAGCCTGTATTTTGGACATTGTCTGGTCAAATGCGTCACATGTACCATATTCGTAGTGTTTCTTCTGTTTCTAAATTTTGGTAACTATGTTGCAAATATTCAAAGTTTTAATAAATGTTGATAAATATGCTGCAAATAACTGCGGTCGTGTCTAACGTTCGGTTTTTCCTTTAAAATTTCCACGAATTATAGCAGCAGACTGTTTCGCCGTCGCTGATTATTCAAATGCTCCAATTTTGAATCCAAAAACATGTGCATTAGAAAAAACTAAAAATCGATACTTCATTTAATTATTTGATATATTGCACCAAAACTGATGTAGGAATTCAATTTGGACATGAATATTTCCGTGATAAATTTTAATTTTCCTACGAGATTTTAAAATTGTTTAATTTATTATTGAAAACTATCGGAAATTGAATTCCCAAGGATAATCATGCATTTCCGACAGACTAACCTTAATATCGTGAAGAAATTTTTGCAACGAAAGTTTTCTCATAGGATTATTTTTATGAATATTTATATATTTGATTTTACTAGTAGAAAGCTTTGTAAAGGTAATACGAGTATATCAGTGGTTGTAAACTTAATAAATGTGTGGTGTACTATTGCCACGGTGGCCTTACGTATATTGTTTAGAACCGTTAGAGCTTTATATTATACATAACCTTCGAGACTTCACTCGATATGAGCTACGTGACTAGTATAATAGTATATGTGGAGAATGTTCAGAAAGAGGAATATGTTTTACGGGAACCTTCAGGAAAGCGAACGAAAAACCCTGTAAAAACTGTGAAAGAGTCGTTCAATTGTGTTACGTGCCCTCGTTCAATAGAATTATTGCCCAAATATTTTAAAATCGTGCTTTTGCCGATCAAATGGTCGTATGGATACCGTGCAATATGGATTACAACTTTTCGTACTGGCTACAGGCACACGTTTAAAAAAAAACATTCTACATCAAAGGATTCATGCATGGAATCTGGGATTCCTGAATAAAATTCCACAGCCATCACCAGGTTGCATGTAGTGTAGGCCGAAAGAGAATGTAAATATATTCAGGTAAAACCTAGGATTTGACACTGATGTGTGTGTATATATATATATATATATATATATATATATATATATATATATATATATATATATATATATATAACTTAAATAGATGAAAACAAAAAGATCTTTGTGTTTTCATTTATTTAAGTTTTATATATATTTCACCGACCACTGAGGTTTTTCTTGGATTTATATATATATATATATATATATATAATTATATATATATATATATATATATATATATATATATATATATATATATATATATATATATACACCACTGGTTAAATATTATAACTGTTTAAAAGTTGTATAGTCGTAGATTCTAAATATTCGTCTTGGTTAAATACAGTACCTAATATAATGATTTTAACGAGAAATATTTTACATTAATTATGTATTACAATTTCGCTATATTTGTGTTCGTTATACACGATGGTTTTTTTAAAAATCAGACCATTTTGTTAGAGTGAAAAAATTTTATTCATAAAAATATACAGAAAAAAAGTTTAATCGTTATTCGAAGCCTCACCTGAACATAGCAATGATGATATTACAAGGAAGACATAAGCAAACAAACCATTAACATGTCACTTCATAATTCTGATTTGATTTATTAAGTGACATTAGCTAAGTTGCCCTTGGGGTTAAAAACCGAGTACGAAAATACCAAGTGGATACAAAAATATTGAAATAAAGATATTGTCATTTGTAACTTTATAAATGGTGCGCTAATAGTATAGCAGACTGGAACATTTACATACCGATACATTCTGATTTTGATGTTGTGTATGGGTTAATGTTTGTTTGTTGATTTTACATACACATATTCATTTATTACCGAAATTTATCTACTGAAAAAAAGACAAATCCATCAATGACTGTTCGTTTTATGTACAGCTTTTACGTAGTTTTTTTTAAATATAAGATTGAGATTGAAATGTAGAAAAATTAGTTTATGAATTAGTTGCCCTCCGTCCTTAAAAATATTTAAACATTGTTTTAAAGTAGAATACCATTATGAGTTCCTGCCCGAGTTATCTTTTGATACGGTTTGTTACATTTAGTCATCATAGAGACGGCCTACATCACGAAATGGCAGATACCTTTTGGCTTTTTGTCGCCACATCGGGAGTTTCATCTCGCTGATTTGACATGAATTATTATCAAACCTTGTGAGGAAGGCACCAAGGCCTGCAGAAGTACGTGGCCTATCATGCTTGTCCTAATGTCTATAGCTATAAAGGTTTGCAATGCAGTGCAAGGATACCAGTAAGTGATAGCAATGACTGTAGTCCAGATATCATAATCTGTTTGCGGTGAATGTTCTTGGTTGATCCGATAGACTGTGTCCTTACTATTACTTCGTTTTAATCAAACGTTAGCGAGTGTATCAACATATATGGGAATTAAAAAAAATTATCGTTTATTATTGTTGAAAAGGAATACTAGTATTAACGGGAGAACTATGTATACACAGTGTTTATGTTTTAGTTGATGGCATGAGTTGAGATGCACGCTTCAATGATAAAACGCGTATCTGTTATCAACAAAAGAAGTTAGTGATGAGAATTTCAAACTCACTGTCTTTTCTACTACTTACATTTATGTTGAACCAGCGTTTTCTTAACTTATTATTATCAAAAATCTAATAAAAAAATTGAATTCATCGTTATAAAATACAGTTGAAATAGTGAAAATACTAAAATGATGCTGATGCTAAATTGATTTCGATGCATGAATATTTAGCTTAATGTTTATAGTGAAAGAATTTTCCACAGTGCGTCCATTACAATATCCAGAGGACCTGATTGACCAATGAGAAGCCGAACCTAGAGGACCTGACTGACCAGTAAGGAGCTGAGCCCAGGGGACCTGACTGACCAGTGAGAAGCTGGGCTTAGAGGTGGGAAACATAACAGCGTAGGCAGCGATCGAGTAATTTTCTTGTGAACCGTGAAAGCATTCAGAAAAAGAATGACATGAGACAGAAGCCGTAGGCTTTATGCGGGCGCTGGTGGTCTCTGGTCAGAATCAAAACATGCATGGCCGCAAAATCGTAAACAAGTCAAACAGTCGTTGCAAATGATGATTCAGCTACGCATATGCATTGTTTTATTTTTTATTTCATCAATAAAAAGCTGTTTTTAAATGTTTTGTAATCGAAAATTACTTACACAAATAAAAAATTATACTACCGGGTGTATTCATTACATAGAAGGTGGATACAGTATTCATTTTACAATTAACGTTCATACGTTGTGACATTTATAATCATTTACACTGGTCATACATATAAATAAACAAAATAATAAATATCTAGCATATACAGATCATAAATAGCATATACAGATCATAAACCATATTTTGAATGTACATCGATGATGGTATATAATTCGAAATTACGAATTTATTTCTCAAAATTGTTTGTCGCTTTTACTAATAATGGAATTCCTTATCAGAGTTTGTAAGTCTGTTCGTTCTTCTCTCTTTTTTTTTTTAATCTTGACTGTTTGTTATACTTTTGTTTCCAAACGACATCTCAAAAGCCGTTGAGCTTTTTCAGTCACTGATTACTAGTATATATTTATTATTACAAAAACGCGTGCTTCTTGCAATGATATCATTAAATATATCCTATTGATCTTCCTTGATTTTGAAGTCAAAGGGCATGATGATCAAAGTCACAATACTTTAAATGCATTCTTTATTGAAACTTATTTTCTTTCAGCGTTTGAAATAAAATCTTGTTGAAAAAACCCCTAACGGTTGTGTTTTTAGACAAAAATGGTGAAATTCCTCGGCCTCATATTATTTCTCCATAAACATGTTTCTCCTTTCCTCTAGTCGAAAACATAATCCTTTTTTAATTGGCTTGTTCCTAATCACTTGAGAAATTGTCAATGATTTATATAACGGGGGAGGGGTATGTTGGGGACAATATCAATATTTCAGCAGCTCTTATGACGAAAACTAGGAGCTGGAATTTCTTTTTTCTTTTCAGACTTCTGTAAGAGTTTACGTTTTTTTTCCGCGTTCAAAAACTGAAGAATCGATGAAATCTACAATATGAAAAATAATTACAAGTAAGATATTTTTGGTAAATTTTTTAATATATATATACCGTATTTATATCTAAAGTAATTATAAGATTTGTTCAAAATCCTTGTTTTATTAAAAAAAAAGTTAGTACCAATAAATATGAAATTAATCGTTGAATTTGATTATTAATTGTCGACCTATATTGGCTATCAAGTAAAGGAAATACATGTCCTACTTATAATATTGACACAAAGAATGTATTTCAATCTGCACAAGTACATGTATAAAGGCGGGTTCTTCTTATAACCCTTATTAACAATCAAGTGACACTTATTTAACACTAATCAATTGTAACTGTACACTTAATGTTTTCCGATATCATTATTCGATTGATAATCGTTTTCTCTGACGTTTTGCAATATGTACCTTTTCTTCCATTGATTCCAATCGTCGATCAAGATGATGAACACTGTCTTTTGAGGATTGTGTCTCGCTTATCCTCACGGCTATGTTTTCAACCCTACAAGGAAATAAGATTAAGTGTATACATTCTCTCTGGAAATGTTCATTCAAAAGTTACATAGTAATTCGTGTATATTATTTCAATACACTACATTTTTTGTCAAATGATACAGTAATGATTTTGCATTAAAAATCTTTCTATATTATATTTCACGTGTTTCATCATTTTTTTTTTTTGGTTTGCACGTATTTCCACACTTCTAGTCACTCGAGTACCTTTCACTGATTTCGAATACTTTAGTCTCCATGCTGTTTTCTCTGGCCCGTTTTAGTCTCTGGGTGTAGGCGTCGGCTATCACGTTCTCCCACTGCATTGTCTCTCGATCCTGGGCCTCACCTACAATATAAACACACATGCTTTCCTCTTTATAAGATGTATAACACAAAATGAAGGACTGCAGTTTTATTTTATTGTATTTGCTTGGTTTTCATTGTGCTTCTATTAGAACGTATTTACAAAAAAAAAATCAGTTTTTACAAAACAAATCAACAATCAAACCAGATTAACAAAATGTTAAAGATTTAATTGCTCCGTACAAATTTTGTACATATTAATTTAATCGTAATAAAAGATAAAAAAAAAGATAAATTATAATTAATTCCTTTATCCACACTACAATTCTCTTGAGCTATCACTGTTTTGATTTTTTGGTTTTTTTTTGTTATTTTTTGTTCTTTGAAATAATAATTTAAAATGTAGTTCATCTATTAACTGAGGTCTGGAGAAAGATCCAGGCAAATTCCACATCCTCTGTTCAGGACCCATTTGATCATCAGAATGATATAGATGGGCAGGCTGAGAGGTGCTGGGAGGAAGGGCTTGTTGTAGAACTCGTAGATAAGTGAGCACCTCATGTAATGCCACAGTCGGTCCGTGTTCTCCTGAACATTCTGGAAGGTGTTGCTAAAATACGAAAAATACAGGAAACATACCCCCCAAAAATATGAAAATAATTGTCAATGCAAACATCGATAAAATTCTAAAATAGCATTTTCATACAGACTGTAATAAAATAAACGCGAAAGGGTTGTTTTGAAGAATGGGTACAGGTCCTCCTTATATGATCACTGTGTGAATCCTTACTATTACATACTGTAAGACTGATCATAGGCTAGCTGTGGTATGTTTTCTAGGTTTGATTAATATTTTATAGACAGAATTGTTCTTTAATGTTGGTAAAGCAAATGTTACCAATATCACAGACGATATTATTCTTGACCAAGGTAAACTTTAATGACAATTTCAAAAGCTTAAAAAAAGGTTACAAGTTCGCTGTTACTAAGTGTATACTAGATTTTTTATAAGCTTTTTATTTTAATGAAACCCTCACCTAAACATAGCAATTAGGATATTGAGGAGTAGGACGTTGGCAAACAGAACGTATACAGCCATCAGCAGGACGGCCACATCCTGCTCTTCGGGACAGCGGCGTTCTGGGAATGTTGCGTAGATTGTCGCATTATTCGTACATTCCTCCCCTCCTGTAAGTAATAAAACAGGTGGTGTAGATAGTTTTAAATTGACGTATGTGCATTTTTATTATGGAAATATCTTTAACCATGTGGTAATACAGGACGTAAAACTGTAATGTTCCTTTTCAAATTAAAAATCAGTTGATGTGCTGATAAGATTATTGCTAAACACAAGTGATGATATTAATGCCTTCTTTCCTTGAATGTGACTCTACCACCACAATGATAATAGCAAAGGATGATAATCTTCATCAAAATTGTAACCGATTTTTTTTTTTAAACTTATAAATCAATATTTAGAAAAGAGTTCAGATGCTTTTGCACGTTTCGTTTTCCTGGTTTCGAAATAGAATAATTATATCATTATTGTTGGTTGTTTAGACACCTTTCGTGTTATTAGTTATCGGCGATATTCAGTAAGGTGGTTTGGTTTACGTACGGATACTTACCTTTTGGCAAGTTGTCGCCATCACGGCAGTTTTATCTGCTACTTTGACATGCATTGGAAATAAAACCTTGTCAGAATGGAATTTTTAAATGTAGATATGCTTTGCATTGCAAGGCATTGACAGCAGGCAAGATATAATTAAACCGTACTGTACTGGTGTCATTGATACATATCAATATATGTATGTTTAGAAAAAGAACGGTATCAACATTCCATTTTTATTCAATACTTTAGCAGGATGTGTTCAAGACCGTAAATGCAAAATTATTCATAAGATAAGAAAAAGATTATGTTATTGATAAAACGTGATGCAAACGGAAATAAAGACTTATATTCAGAGCAGTTCGTCGGTCAAAATCCCTACACATCATTGAAAATTCCACTTTCTATCTTAAAATAAGATAACCTTTTTCTCTTATCGTTTGTTTTTTTTTTTTTTTTACAAACCTTTATTGAAAAAATGAAAACAATATGCAGTATATCAATATCAATAATATCAGAGGATCAATATAAAACGTTTCACCAATAAATATATTTTAACTTCATGGTCATTAGCTTCAATTTAAGAAATAAAATATGTGATACTATATAGGTAGATACCATAGGTGGTGGGCGTGTTTCAGAGCTTTCTGTGTTACCTTCGTATTCCTCCAGAAAGAGTTCTCCATAGAGCGTCCAGTAGCCTTTACGAAGGATCTGTCGGATCAGAGATAACCGAAGCACAGAGTTGGGAAACATGATGGCGTATGTAGAAATCGAGTATGACAAGACGAACACCATCAAGATGATTAAGAAGAACACCAGGTCTACCATCTGATAAAAGCAGACCAAAACGTTATATCTTCTGATAAAAGCAGACCAAAACGTGATATCATCTGATAAAAGCAGACCAAAACGTTTTGTCTAAATGATTGAAATTCATCTTGAAATAGGTAATAAAATATACAGCATGTTGCTTATTTACTGTTCTTTGATATGTTTAAGTAAAAAAAAAACCAAGAGGCCAATAGGCCTTAACGGTCACCTGAGTAGCATAACCCATACACAAACTTGTCAAGGAGTCTTATATATGCATTATATTAATTTAATTAAGTTTTATTCTGGAATAGAAAACTTTTTAATTTGTAATGACGACCACCTCCCTGCCTGAAATCTTTCAAAAAGGACTTTTAAACCTATAATTAAACGATCATAAAAGAGTGCATGACCTGATATTGAAAAGGTGCAAGACTCTGATAGAAAATAACTTAATAATAATAACAAGGTGGCTATTATTCATGTTTTATCTAAAACAACCTCCCATCCCCCATCCCCCCGGGGCAGACAGAAACTCTCCCTGTGGGCATTTAAACAAACGGAAAAAAAACCCAGCTTTATCGATAAAAGCCATCATGAGTTACTCACTTCCCCTGTTCCAGTTTTTCAATATTCAACATTCGTCGAGAATCACCATCTGGCATATATACCAAAATCAGTTTACCTTCATATCAGTGATTTTAGTTAGCCAATTAGTACTTTACTATTAACAAGTCTATTTGTTTATTTTGAAAGTTCAAAAACTGTTTTTGTTTTAAATGATAAAAAGCCTTGCATAACTCTTTTGATCATACAACTTCTTTATAATTACATTATATTCAATGATTAATTACTAAATATGAACAAGCAAAGGAAGATAACTCCATTAGGAAGAAGCAAGGGAAAACAAGATGTAATTATAATCGGGGCGATTATAAAGTCTCCCAAACGAACGAGGCTATCATATAGAGTAGGGATGACCCACAAAGTTTCATGATGTTCCCAGGGGTCCTTTACAATATATCAGGTGAACTAACATGACCCAAGGAACAAGAATATATATGGTTTAGGGGTGGGGATATTAACCGTTTTCAAGATATTCGGGCACTACCTGTTTGAGGGGGGTCAGGACCACCCCCAGGGCCCATGACCTACATACCATATGTTGCCCCTTGACACAAGGAACAAGAATATATATGGTTTAGGGTTGGGGATCTCAACCGTTTTCAAGTTATTTGTGCACTTCCTGTTTGAGGGGGTCAGGACCATCCCTGGTGCCCATGACCTACATACCATATGATGACCCTTAACACAAGGACCAAGAATATATATGGTTTAGAATGGGGTTCTTAACCGTTTTCAAGATATTTGGGCCCTTCCTGTTTGAGGGGGGTCAGGACCACCCTTGAGGCCCATGACCTTCATACCATTTGATGCCCCTTAACACAATGAACACCGACTAAGGGGTCATGAATATCAGAATTTAGGTAGAGGAGTTCATAACCATGCAATCAGTTTTTTTGCCAACATGTGTGGGAGTAAAGATTTTTAAGATTTAATACATTTTTACTATATGGCTATATTGGCCCCACCCTAGGGCCTAAACCCCTGTCCCAGGGGTCATGAATTTCACAATTTAGGTAGAAGACTTCATTGACATCATATCCATGCCTTTAGTTTTTCACAAATATATACAGGAGTATAGAAGAAGATTTTCTAAGATTTAATACATTTTTACTATATGGCCATATTAGCCCCACCCTAGAGCCTGAACACCTGTCCCAGGGGTCATCAATTTCACAATATTGGTAAAGGGCTTCATGGACATCATAACCATGCATTTAGTTTTTAACAATATCTAGGGGAGTAGAGAAGAAGATTTTCTAAGATTTAATACATTTTTACTATGTGACCATATTGGCCCCACCCTAGAGCCTGAACGCCTGACCCAGGGGTTATAAATTTCACAATTTTGGTAGAGGGCTTCATGGACATCATAACCATGTATTTAGTTTTTAACAAATATCTAGGGGAGTAGAGAAGAAGATTTTCTAAGATTTAATACATTTTTACTATATGACCATATTGGCCCCACCATAGAGCCTGAACCCCTGACCCAAGGGCCATGAATTTCACAATTTTGGTAGAGGGCTTCATGGACATCATAACCATGCAATCAGTTTTTTCCTCACATGTGTGGGAGTAGAGAAGATTTTTGAAAAATTGGCAGTTTTTTGCATATTTGGCCCCACCTGTGGCACCCTGGGGGTGGTAGAGCCACCAATTTCACAATTTACATTCCTCTTACCATAGAGATGCTTCACACCAAAAATGGGAACAATTGGCCTTGTAGTTTTTAAGAAGAAGTTAAAAATGTAAATTGTTAATGCACGACGCACGACGCACGTCGCACGACGCACGACGACGGACGAAAACAGATAGCAATAGGTCACCCGAGTTTACTCAGGTGACCTAAAAATAGCAACCTCAGTATACTGCAATGCTTTTGATTCACAAAACAAATGTATATATATGATATTACAATGGTAATTTTATTTAGTATATTCGCAATGGTATACTGATTGAAGCATTAATATATTTTATTGCTTGTCAGAATATTAAAAATGAGATACATTATCATTGTAGTTACTTGGCATGTTGAAAAGGGTGCACTGAAAACAAACACCATTTCTTGAATAATACAAATACGCAAATTGCTTTTATGCAGATAGACGTATGCAGTGATATTCACCATTCTTCTAATCATGATTATTTTTGGCCCAAGCTCCTTGTGGACCGTGAAAACATGCAGAATCCGGAAGAAGAAGGACATGAGACAGAAGCTGTACGCTATACGGGCGGCGCTGATGGACTCCGGACAGAATCTAAGAATGGCCGCCAGAATAAACAGGATGATGGTCAACACGTCAACCTTATTCCAGCTGTCACTCCAATACTCCTTCTTTTTCTTCAGAAATTTCTGCCAAAGGGCAACCCTTGTGAACTCTTCGTCTGTTTTTACTTGTGAGGTGGAACAAAACTAGATAGATATCAAGATAGATGAAAATTATCATCATTATATATAGGGACGCTCAAGAGGGAACGCAACATCAAAATTTCACCTTATGGATCGTTAAAGTATCATTTCTGAATCATGAATTCGTTGTTCGACGAAGGATATATGCTCTTAATTATTATATACGACTATTTTTATGCGAAAGTGGAAATTTTAATTTGGTTGCATTTAACACACTGTAGAGTTTTAATTAAATCTGATGTGAATAAATGCATGATATTAATATTTAATTAATCATGTTTAGTTATGTCAACAAGATATTCTTTTAAAATAAAAAAAAATATGATATTTTTTTTAAAAAACAGCTTTTCTACACATTCATCACATCTTTAGATAAAATATTTTAAAGAGACGTGTTTTATACAAAAATAGTTTAAGGCAATCATTTCTTAAAAAGAAATTAAATCAAAGTGGCGATTTTTTATAAACATAAATATTGCTTATTTTCAAAATTGAATCAAACCCGATTAAATTAAACCTGATCTCGACTAGAATGATGGAACATTTAAATATATAACAATTTCATCCAACAACTAGGATGCTTTGCTGTAATATTGTTTATGGATTAACAGTTAAATTTAAATGATTTCTTGGCAACAAATGAAGAAATATTGTCGATTTTTAAATTTTTTATTTATTTATTTATTTTTTTTTTTTTTGGCAATTAAGATCAGTTTGTTTTTAATCAGGATCGGTCAAATTTTAAAAATTATCAATATTTTTAAAATCCGCTTTCTCATAAAATTGCAAAAAAAAAATCATTAAATATAATCCCAGCGGGATTCGAACTCACAGAATTGTAGTTAAACGCTCTAATCCATAATTGGGTTATGCTGTTAGGTAACAATTGTGACAATGAAAAAAAAATTATACTTGATTTTATTGTGATTTTCGAATCCCCCTGGTGCTTTTACAATTTTTACCTTTCCAAACATTTTTAAAACATAATTTGTTGATAAAAAAATTGTAAAATTTGAAACTCTAAACCATGTATACTCTATAATGTACTTTTATCCTCGTTAATATCGACAGGTGCCCCATACCACCTAAATGTAAAACTTGTGTTTGATTACGATTTTGTCTGTTTTGTAGAAAAGTTCATACTTGTCTCATCTCTTCGATCATTAATGTTAGAATCCATATGAAAATGATGATTTCACAGGATCCCATTTCAGGGGAGAACTCTATTAATAGCATATAGCTAAAAATCCCCAGGAAAAAAAAGTAAGCAATCTACAAAAAAAAAAACAAAACAAGCATCAAGATGTTAATTGAAGTTACGAAACCTTCTAAGATTTATTTTTATTAAATATTTAATTGGAAATACTTAAAAAACATTTTAATAATGTGTATTTACAACACTGTGCGCAAAAATCATGACTGGCGCTGTGTAAATGCTTTTGATTCGGTGGAGATGCCATCTGATTCCTTGTAACTTCTTTTTTGTGTATCCGTCTATGCTTCTGTTAGAAAAATAATAAAATGGATAAATAGGAAGAGTGTTTACTTCTTAAGAAAAATCAGTCAGAATGAATATCGCATACACACCCGGTTACACAAATTACAAAGTAAATATGTCGTAAACACTAAGTCTTATCTTTACTTATTAATTTTTCTCAATTCAACTTAAACTTCTCTGCCTCCTCCGTAATTTAGTGTGAATGAAATGGGAAAATAAAACAAAAATACTTGTATATGTACTAAAACCAGATTGAATGTAAAATCTGTTCTATCATTATAAATTGCTTAAAATTTCAAGATAGACTTGGACTTACTAATTATTCATAAATTGTTTTACTTTAAAATTTGACATTTGAATTAATGTTAATTATTAATCTGAAATTTTAAGTCATAATTAATTAATTTAGTGTGGCCTTTTTATACATATTTAAGTTCTCACTCTGAATTATGTCGTGACCATCCATCTTTGACACTGCAGTACGTCGAAGCTCTGATTGGTTCGGATGCAAGTCGTTTCTTAAATGAAAACAAAACATATTAACTAATCTTTGACCTTGTAAAAAATATTTGATACATTTCTCACGCTTCGCTAACTTACAAGATTCATTCGCCGTTCAAGAGTTCCGAGTCTGGAGGTCGAGCTCGTGTCGTATGATCTAATGGATTTGTTTGACTGGTCTTCCTTCACGTAATAGTATACTTCCTTCACTTTGAGGAGAAATATTCCCAGAAAAACTGGTGAAATAAGCAGCTGCAATATGGGACTAAATGTTTCAGATGATATAAAGAAGAAATAAGAATGCAAATACAATAAAAGGATACATGGGGATATGTAATTCTCCATCCATAACCAAAAACGACGGTTGGTAAAATCTTACAAGTGATGACATGGTTGGAATAAAAAAGATAAAGACATAAATCTTTCCCTATAATAAACTTACCCGAAAAGTACCATTTTCTAGCGCCAAATTCCCCATCCAAACCTTGCGGAAAAAGTCCTGACAAGCCGGATGGGAGATGAACTGCTTGTTGTCAGACTTGACTGCTATCTTCAGACAGTTTGCTTCACCAAACTGCTCGTGTCTACGAATCAGCAACAAGTTGGTTTTCTTCTCGTCTGCTTCAAAACATTCGTTCAGAACACCCATCGCAAGGTCGCCAAATTCCCTTAAATGTATGTTTTTGCATATGAATTTGAATTGTTAGCCACCGTACGTTTAACTGATTTATTGATCGTGGATTTTTTAGATTGAGAAACAGTACTGTTTGTGTGATAATGGTATTTTTCTGTTGTTATATTTAGTTTATATTAGAAGCAGTTTATCTATCAGTGTAAACGGAAAATGATTTATATTCTCGTGTTATTAAACGAAATTATTGTTATTAATATCAAATAAGGTTAACTGACATTTTTTAAAATGCTTACACAGAAACAAATGAAATGCAGCTATCATCCCCAATTATCCATCTACATCCTGTAAGCCGTTATTATTTCTGACTCCTTTTTACACACATCAGACTGACAGTTAAATTCTTCCTCCATTATCATACAACAATTATATAGCATAACGTTATGTAAAATAAGATCACCAGATCAGATTTTGTCGCTCACGAATTTGTACTTTACTACAATGGTTAACGCGTCCTTGCAATGCATTTATTATATCACACGTTGTAAAAGTCCAATCGTGATAAAAATGTTATTGAATCCTCCTCATATTAAGTTTGACTATGGAAACCAGCTTTAGTTTAGATCACCTTATCTCACTTTGATACTAATAATCAGAGCAGGGTTTACATATAAATCAATAGCTTAAAGTATCTTTGCAGTTTTGATACCAAAATGACATTATCGTAATGTGTTACCTATTTCCATCCCCATTTCAGAATAAACCATATATCAGTATTAATTCGTTTCAATTTCAAAATGAACCATTATATCAGTGGTAATTACTCTGCGTTCCTCGTTAGACTGTTACGTAACTCGGTATCGTCTGTCTTGGTCGCCATTGCGTTTAAAATCCCAAACGCCAACAGAGCGTACGCCGTGGCATCCTTAAATGAAGAACGTGCTTGTAGTGAGACACAGTGCTGTTTATAGACTTCACTGTGGACAACGAGAGAAAAACTTAGGCAGGCATTTCTTGACAAACTGTGTACAGCTAAAGTCGCGCAAAAAAGGTCGATTTAAGAGGGATATATGCTACAGTTGCTGCTCTTTTTTAAAGTTTCATAAATAGATTCACTAGGGTTAAAAAAAATATGAAAAATTATGATAATGTAACAGATAGTTTATCTTAATCTTTATTTATTTTATGCAAAATTAGAAATTCAACCATACAAATCAAAAGGTTCTTTTTGTATACCTTTCCTTGCCTCCAAAACAATTTTGCCATATCCTGACGGTTCATCAAAACAGACCACAAAAACAGATCCTCAAAAGGAAGCTTGGATTCTTTCTTCCTGTTACTGCCAACTTAGATATAATAATATTTCTCATCAAATTCAAAAATTCATTTAAATTTACAAAGAACTAGGTACAGTTTCAGTCATATTATGCCCTGTTTTAGTGTGACTTTTAAAAATATCACAGGAAATTGAAATGTAACGTTAAAATACACAAGAATACCCATAAATTAAGAATCTATAAATAGTTACCGGATTAGACTTTCACAAGGTTAATTGTGACGTCACAAACAGTGCATTTTCCCGTAATTTTCATAAAAATGAGCAGAAGACATCAGTTCCTTATTAGTTTTTTGAATAGAAAAATATGTCCGCAGCTGTCGCCCACGATGAAACTTACATAATAACTTTATCATGTGATATCACATACAATATATTAATTTCGTTGTGGGCGACGGCTGCGGACACATTTTCCTCTTCAAAAAACTATCAGAAAAAGTGCCATTTTTCATCATTTTTTACCAAATCGTAGAAATATGCCAAAATGTTGAAGTCAAAATTATTTTTTGAAACAAGATAAAAGTGTATAACTTGTTACTTTATATACACACATGTTCAAGATGGCATATGTGTATTTTTATGATAATTAAACAACTTTTGAACTTGAGGGCAAATATCGTAGGAAACTGTACCTTCTTCTTTAATTGATAATTTACCAACTGAAAAAGGTCTCCACTTATTAGCTTCTGACTTCCAAGATCATTCCACTACCCCTTTCCCAAAACAATGATAAATTCAAATTGGTGTAGATTAAACCACAATTGACTTCGATCAATAAATGCCTAATAATAAACTTAAATTTGAAACATGGAAGGTTTAACAAAATATGCCTTATAAAATCATTAAGAATAGATAGACTTCAATAGTATGAGGTGTCATCAGAACATTGTAACTCAATTGAATACTTCTTTTAATGAGAGTAATAATGTTTATTAACTATTCGACGTTGAGGTGAGTCACAATGATACTCACATTGTGATGTTTGATTGGCTGGTCGAGTTGCATACGGTTCAACGTTAATGTCAATTAACATCTTTATTAATCTCTTGATGTCTTTTATTGTTACATCCGTCCCAAACTGTTAAAGAAATTATTATTTTTCAATGTTGTAATGTTCTGTGAAAATCATAACCCAACCTTTTCTTGATTTCCTCAAGACTTTTGGTTTTTCTTCAGAACATGTATCTCGTGTCAATAATACTTACGCATTTATGTTTTCTCTTGACTCTACATATCAGTTCCTTAAGGAGGGAGTGATCAGGTATCTAAAAAGTGAACGGAACCTCAGTAGTAGTACATTGGTCTATTTAAGTCCTAAGAGCTCCGGTATACATGTCTATATCGTCAGTCGGATAGGGGTATAACACGTGCATTTTACAAATATCGAACTGCTTAAGATTACAACAATATCGTTATGATTATCGTACGAGACAGGTTTTCTTAGTTTTAGAGAATCACATATATATTGTGCGTACGTGCAACTTTTCTTTAAAAATAATATTAATATATCAAAACCTTACTATTACATTAAAAAAAAATATGGCAGCAAAACATAAAAAATGTAATCATTCAAATTACAGCTAAAATGAATGCTTAAGTCGAATTATTGAGATGCCCCTTGTCGACATTACCATTATTACCTATCATAAATCATAACGACACATTCTTTGAATTGATCTTCTAAGCTCAAGTGCTTGTGTTCATATATGATTCACAAATATACAACATGTACTTACTGTACTGTATAGCATGAGTAGACGTTCAGTTGTAAGAAAATCTTTGAGTGACGTTCCACAGTCCAGAAATAGGTCCACGAAGTCCACCCGGTCCTGTCTGATGGCAGAGTACAGGATTTCATGCAGACTTCCTGGCTATATAAAAACATGATATTCTCAGAAAATTCTAGAAAAATATACCAGTACCTGTATCGTAAGTAGGATTACACCACTGTGGCACATTCACATTCGATAAAATAATGACACAAATAATATGTTTAAAGATAATTATTAGTAAAGATGAATATATATGCCACCAAACATTAACAAGAGGCCAACAGGCCTTGACGGTCACCTGAGTAGCATAACCCATACACAAACTTGTCAAGGAGTCTCATATATGCATTTAATTAAGTTTTATTCTGGAATAGAAAATTTTTTAATTTGTAATGACGACCACCTCCCTGCCTGAAATCATTCAAAAAGGACTATTAAACCGTTTTCAAGATATTCGGGCACTACCTGTTTAAGGGGGGTCAGGACCACCCCAAGGGCCCATGACCTACATACCATATGATGCCACTTGACACAAGGAACAAGAATATATATGGTTTAGGGGTGGGGATCTCAACCGTTTTCAAGTTATTTGTGCACTTCCTGTTTGAGGGGGGTCAAGACCACCCTTGAGGCCCATGACCTACATACCATTTGATGCCCCTTGACACAAGGAACAAGAAAATATATGGTTTAGGGGTGGGGTTCCTAATCGTTTTCAAGATATTTGGGCCCTTCCTGTTTGAGGGGGGTCAGGACCACCCTTGAGGCCCATGACCTACATACCATTTGATGGCCCTTAACACAAGGAACAAGAATATATATGGTTTAGGGGTGGGGATATTAACCGTTTTCAAGATATTTGTGAACTTCCTGTTTGAGAGGGGGTCAGGACCAGCCCAAGGGCCCATGACCTTCATACCATTTGATGGCCCTTAACACAGGGAACAAGAATATATATGGTTTAGGGGTGGGGATATTAACCGTTTTCAAGATATTCTGGCACTTCCTGTTTGAGGTGGGACAGGACCATCCCCGGGGCTCATGACCTACATACTATTTGATGCCACTTAACACAAGGACATCATATCCATGCCTTTAGTTTTTCACAAATATTTACTGGAGTAGAGAAGAAGATTTTCTAAGATTTAATACATTTTTACTATATGGACATATTGGCCCCAACCTAGTGCCTAAACACCTGTCCCAGGGGTCATAAATTTCACAATTTAGGTAGAAGACTTCATGTACATCATATCCAGGCATTTAGTTTTTCACAAATATATATGGGAGTCCCAGGGGTCATAAATTTCACAATTTAGGTAGAAGACTTCATGTACATCATATCCAGGCATTTAGTTTTTCACAAATATATATGGGAGTAGAGAAGACGATTTTCTAAAATATAATACATTTTTACTATATGGCCATTTTGACCCCACCCTTGAGCCTGAACCCCTGACCCAGGGACCATAAATTTCACAATTTTGGTAGAGGGCTTCATGGACATCATATCCATGCATTTAGTTTTTAACAAATATCTATGGGAGTAGAGAAGAAGATTGTCTAAGATTTAATACATTTTTACTATATGGCCATATTGGCCCCACCCTAGAGCCTGAACCCCTGACCCAGGGGCCATGAATTTCACAATTTTGGTAGAGGGCTTCATGGACATCATATCCATGCATTTAGTTTTTAACAAATATCTATGGGAGTAGAGAAGAAGATTTTCTAAGATTTAATACATTTTTACTATATGGCCACATTGGCCCCACCCTAGGGCCTGAACCCCTGACCCAGGGGCCATAAATTTCACAATTTTTGTAGAGGGCTTCATGGACATCATAACCATGCATTTAGTTTTTAACAAATATTTATGGGAGTAGAGAAGAAGATTTTCTAAGATTTAATACATTTTTACTATATGACTATATTGGCCCCACCCTAGAGCCTGAACCCCTGACCCAGGGGCCATGAATTTCACAATTTTGGTAGAGGGCTTCATGGACATCATATCCATGCATTTAGTTTTTAACAAATATCTATGGGAGTAGAGAAGAAGATTTTCTAAGATTTAATACATTTTTACTATATGGCCACATTGGCCCCACCCTAGGGCCTGAACCCCTGACCCAGGGGCCATAAATTTCACAATTTTTGTAGAGGGCTTCATGGACATCATAACCATGCATTTAGTTTTTAACAAATATTTATGGGAGTAGAGAAGAAGATTTTCTAAGATTTAATACATTTTTACTATATGACTATATTGGCCCCACCCTAGAGCCTGAACCCCTGACCCAGGGGCCATGAATTTCACAATTTTGGTAGAGGGCTTCATGGACATCATATCCATGCATTTAGTTTTTAACAAATATCTATGGGAGTAGAGAAGAAGATTTTCTAAGATTTAATACATTTTTACTATATGGCCACATTGGCCCCACCCTAGGGCCTGAACCCCTGACCCAGGGGCCATAAATTTCACAATTTTTGTAGAGGGCTTCATGGACATCATAACCATGCATTTAGTTTTTAACAAATATTTATGGGAGTAGAGAAGAAGATTTTCTAAGATTTTATACATTTTTACTATATGACTATATTGGCCCCACCCTAGAGCCTGAACCCCTGACCCAGGGGCCATGAATTTCACAATTTTGGTAGAGGGTTTCATTGACATCATAACCATGCAATTAGTTTTTTCCTCACATATGTGGGAGAAGAGAAGAAGATTTTTGAAAATTTGGCTGTTTTTTGCATATTTGGCCCCACCTGTGGCACCCTGGGGGTGGTAGAGCCACCAATTTCACAATTTACATTCCTCTTACCATAGAGATGCTTCACACCAAAAATGGGAACAATTGGCCTTGTAGTTTTTAAGAAGAAGTTAAAAATGTAAATTGTTAACGCACGACGCACGACGCACGACGACGGACGAAAACAGATAGCAATAGGTCACCTGAGTTTACTCAGGTGACCTAAAAATAACTTTGAACTCTTTCAGCATTGACATTGTTCAGTAAAAGAAAAAAAAATAAATCATCATAAAGTTGCAAACAAGTAAAGAACCAATTGAAAGCTTTATCTCCTATCGGAACATAAATGATTAAGGCAATAATTGGCAGAATAAGTACAGGCCATATTTTGTCCTCGGTGAAAATTTCGCTCTTTGCAATGTCTATTCTGTTCCAGGCCAAGGCCAGCTTCAACTGATCAAACTCTTGGTCCTTATTGGCTGCAAGAAAACGTGTTGACGTCATTATCTACACATTATTCAAAGCATTTTTAGATGATAATGTGTTCACATGCGCGGATCCACAACATTTTTCTAGGGGTTGTGGATTAAAAAAAAAATTGTTTTTCAGGGGGTGCAAGAATTCCTTTTGGTTATTTATGAGAATTTTATAAGTTTGAATTTTTCAGGGGGTGGGGGCTGATGCCCGGGTGCTCTAAATCTGTGCATGGTTCACGTCATAATAGCCATATAAGTGCTAGAAAAATAGTAAAATGTGCTCACCTTTGAGTAGGCTTTTGAGAATTGCTACGTCGATCTCCAGTGTTTTGTGGTAGTCGAACACGGTGACCAGTTCTCTCTCGTACACACATTCCCGTAGAATGTTCCAGTACCCCTCCACGTTATCACTCCCCAATGTGTTTTCTATCGCCCGCCTCAGTTTGCTGGGTATGATGTTGTCGGTGACTGAACGCGACCTTGATATAACGCAAATAATATATTACATGTATATATACATGTACCTATCTACTGGCTATGAGGATGATAGCAAGTTTATTATCCCCCGAGACAGCAACTATATCACGAGACGAGGGAAATATTGGCTGTCAAGGAGAGGAAAACAAACATGCTATTGTCCGAATAGTCAGTAAATAGGTTTTTCATTATGCCTAAAACATCTTAATTTGTTTGCGATGCAGATCTTCTTGATGGTAAACAAATAGTAATCATAGAAAATATTCACAGAGGTATAATAACAAGTACCATGTTTCTAACATTTTTGGGATTTCTTTTTTTTTAAATCATCATGTTGTTTAAATTTGAAAATGATTATTTATAGACTCAATACGTAAAGGACATGCAGGGTCAACACGAATGCGAAATCATTTTTTTAACTTATCACTACATATAATTATTTTTGTACTTACGATCGGCTATAGAAGTTAAGTATTTCAAAAAGATTGCATTAAGATATTCTCAATTTTTAATAGTTATCAAGCCAAATAGAATATAATCAAAGCCCTCCAATTGTCCCTGAGGACTTGGTTTTGAGTGAAATGTTCTTGATATAACGTACAACAACAACAACCAACGTGATGACTGACCTCATTCTGGAGGCGCCGTTGAACTTCTCCACTATTTGTTGTACCTTTGCACTTTCGTACACAGACGCCAGCAAGTCAGCTAAACCACCCGACCACTGACATGATAATTCAAAGAGAAAATAGTATTATTAAAATGCTTTGGTGATATATTTACATTTTCAACTGTCTTTGTCTGTGATAACATTACGATTCAATTTTGAACCCTAAAACCCAATAACTTCATAAAACATGAGTGACACAAAATGGGCGTGGCTTATAGCTTAACCGAAATACGGTATTGGCTGCGCCGCGTAGTAATACACAGCATGTGCTACATAAAAAAATAGTGGTTTAGAATAACGTTGTTTTAAATTGTAAAAATTGGAGAAAAAAATATAAATTTAAGTAATAAGGAATCATTATTTGAATTATGAGGTGATAATTTCGGTCGGAGCGTGGTCAAATCTATCATCGAATTTGACCACGCCCGACCGAAATTATCACCTCATAATATTCAGAAAATGATCGATCCTTATTCCTTAAATAATAGCAAGCTTAGATTCATTAAGAATATACCATTCAATAAAGTTTGGAGTTGTTATAGGAATATTAGAAAATATGCATAGAATAAACTTTAAAGTACGTGAAACTGTCAAAAATGGTTTTTAAAAAAGTTATTGCATTTAATGTTTTAAAAGTTGGTTCATTTTTAGTACATTTGAGTATATAAACACATTTACCGCAACAAAGAAGGCGGTAAGTGACCGTTTTCTTGCCCACATTCTTTGTTATACCACTTGTATTTGAGATATACAGTCACCCTTTGCAAAACGGACAAACTATGGCGTCATAATTTTATTTGCGTGCAGTTTTTCTATTATTGTTGTGGGTTTTTTTTTACACTATGATAATATACAAAGACCTTTAATTGAGTCTTTTAAAATAAGTATTACGCAAATTATTAAAGAAACTGTTGTTAAAACGTCCTGGTAATACTTTACCGTTCCTCGCAATATTTGTTCACCATAACTACAGTTAAACATATTGCGTACACTTACAATGATTCATGCTTAAATCTAATAATAGTTTTATCCCACTTGTTAATCTAAAAAAAAAATATTTAAACTTATCAGATATAGCGAATTCCTTTTGTAAATAATCAAAGTTATTCGTTTCCGGCACCCATTGATACTCATAGTTTTCTGTATGTTTATTTATAAAAGAAGCAAATAGAGTTTGTTTTTCCTCTCTTCTAATTGTGTTCCAATGCAAGGAAAACTAACTCGTACTCAGTCAAGTTTTGGGTACGCATGAATATAACAGTTGATCAGGTAACCAGTTACCTTGACAACGATCACAGGTATCCCGCTCCTAATCGACTCCTGCACACTTTCCAGACAGTCCCTCTCTCCCTCTATGAGAAGGCGGATCATTGGAATATTAACATCAGCTATTAGTATATAAAATTTTGTAAATTAAAAATCCATAAAGGAGATCGAATTTTTGTTGTAAAGCTTTGTCTTCATTTTTCATTTAGTGAACCTTGAGAATTTCCTGTCTTGGTGTTTGCAATTTGTCTTTCTAATTCGTCACGGAATTTCATCTCCACCCCAGTTTGATTTGTAGTTCCATTATCTACCAACAAAAAGTGGGTGTGGTTTGGATCCAGACACTTTTCTTTTCCTTCAGTGGCTGGAATCAGGGTGTATGTTGCTGGCCATAGCCCCGAACCCTTTTGTAAATTGAAAGAAATCAAAATCAGGCTCAGATCAAATACATTCCTAATAGCTAGCTTAACGTGGAAACGTAAACACGTGTACCTACTTGGATACATTCGAACGCAATCTAGTGATTATTCTATACATTCAAGATATCAATAAAATAATCACAAGTCGGTCCCTACCCCTTAATAAAAACTAGACCCGCGCTAATAACTACGACAAAATTGTATTTTTCATTTAATTATCATTAATATTTTCACCAAAATCAATTATTTAAGTTTATGTAATACTGAAACAGTGTAATTTGCATTTACTAAAACGTTCAACCATAAACTAAAATGTTTAATTAAAAATATACAAAATGTTGCGAGATGATCAAGACCCGTACAAAATCGTCCTGGAGGTCCTCGCGATTCTTCACGCTGCCCCAGTTGGCTATCCCCAGGGCCACGGCGGGTACGGTGGAGGCCGCGGTCAGCCAGTAGTCCCTCATAGCCTCACCCACGTACTTCATCACTCCGCTGTTCATTCCACCGGATATAATCCACGCTCCTGGTCACACAATAGAGACACCATAGACGTTACAACTATCATAGCTTGTAACTATGTGTGTATATCAAACTGATGACCACATGGTTAAAGTCATTTTAACAAGTTATACTCTTGACGAATAATATGAATTCAGTTTTAAAAGATGTCAAAAATATTCCGCCGATGGAAATGAAAAAATCATTTAATACCGAGGCTCATTTTTGTTGACCATAATTTACTTTAAAATAATTAAGCAAATACTTCTAGTGCCCTCTTAATATTTCTCAAAATGTTTCTAAAATATTTTATAATATTACCAAAAAAGCAAACCTGTGCTTTTAGAGGCCTTGATCATTCCTCTGCGAAAAATGTCCTTGAGCTTGGACTTGAGGCGAAAGTTTTCGGTCCCGCCAATCACAGAAATGAGCAGATTCGGTTTCTTCATGTCCCAGGCCTCCAGCAACAAATGGAGCACATCTCCCATCTTTGTCTCCGCGTCCATTCGAACATACTGAACCAAACAAGCACATGAAAATCCGTTACTCGAACTTATGAGATTGGTGAATTTAATTGATTGAAATGCAGTCGTATTAACACAATTTAAAAGTTATGAAAAAGATTGATAAAATGGCAACAACGCTCTATCATATTCATCTCTTGAAGAATTTCCAATTGTACCCATTGGTCAGATAACTCCCCCCACCCTTCCCCCCGCCAACAACACATACGCAATCCAAGTTCGTAGGACTGCAATGCCTGACGTGCGAATAATTGCAACATATTGCACGTAAACTTTTGCGCTAGTTTCAGTCCTTCCAAACCTCCCACTAGCTCCTTTATTTTGATCCACACGACCATTAAAATAAAGGAGCTAGTTGAATGTATGATTTTAATCAGACTGCGCTAGTTTAGACGTTTCCCTATTGTCCAATACATCTTGTAGGAATGAATTATTTATACCAAACACTTTGAAATTTTACTATAATAATTTTTGTCACTTTACGTAATTTATTAATGTCTGCACCAATCTGTGGACATTTTTAACCCTTTTGCATAGACAGACTCATTTGTTGCTTTAACCTTAGCGCCACTCGCGGTCATAATAAAAGTATTAGTTTGCTACATGTATACAGTCGATTGTGTTTGTTAACTTAAATACTGTAATATTTACCTTTCTTTGAATTTCATCGTAGCCCACGAACTCAATTTCTCCAAAAGCATTGGTCGGAAGAACATTAGTGTCTGATTTCCAAGACCACGTGACCGCCGATGGTGGAGAGTTGGCAATGGCGGCCAACCTGTTGTGTCTGAAGAAAGGTAACCCACAGCAGCATAGTGTGTCCTTCTCGGTTTTGCTGAAAGGAATGTTTTATTACTTATTCATATAGTTTTGATGTAATAAAAATAAATTTGGTGGCAGAGTTTGCGGACAGGCGGACAGAAAAAAAACCACCACCCTGATTTCAGGGAATTTTTAAAACCGATAATAAAAAACTGCTTGTATATGTCCAATTTTGCCTCAAGTTTGTTTGCGAAAATCTTCGGATCGCGAATATAAGTGTTGGTAAATTTCAAATCGCATAATTGTATTATACAAGTCAATAAACTTGTTAGTAATTAGTCGTATAAGTGCCGCATTGACACTGAACGGTCTAAAACTTGACCGATTTCTCTTTATAAAAAAACGAATATTAAATTCGAAATGCAAATTACTTCTATTAATTGATAACTACGCACTTTGAAAGCAACATTAAAATCTCACAAGTTCTTTTCCAAGTCCGCAGCAAGAAACCTTGCGCATTCGCGCATCTTTATTTTCTTCCGAATCCATCGTGATTCCGGACTTTGTGCGAATTCCTGAAAAGAATTTTATTAAATCACAGGTTTACACCGACATCATGGATCAAAATGTAGAAAGTACATTTGTTCATAGTGCGATGAAATGCATATACTAAGTTAAACAGTATGCATTTTTGAAAATTTAACAAAAATACTTTGGTTTAATTTTTTTTTTAAGTTTCATTACTTACCTCATCCGCCTGTCCTATGGAGGAAGGGTCGATGAATCTAGACGCCCGGGCCATTTGTCGTTATCTGTTGATCCTCAGACGGCTGACAACACGAGCATGGCAGACAACCAGCATCCGGTCCAAAATAAGGTTGTCATTGTGTGGCATGGCGTGTCGCTTGGTTTGTCTTCCTGGTTATCTTCCTATTTTGTTAATGATTTATTTGTTTGTTATAGTTCGTTTAGCTTTTCCCTCAAAACTCGGTTTTATTTTTTTTTTATATACGATTATTTTGTGAATATATTTATTTTAAACCGATGCGTCAGCATTATTAAAAAATTCAGATTTTAGGTTAACGATATTGTTTTTCTGCATTTTAAACTAGATATTTACATTATTATGTTTTAAACTACACTTTATTACAATGTACTTCGCATTCACTCTGTTATATCACTTGTCCCAATCATTACACATTTTTAAAAATCTGTAAGATGCTTCATTTCCTAAAATAAAATCAAATATTTGGTACGTATACTACATCTCAATATATGACCTCGGTGAACAAAATGATACATGATATTTTGGTACTAGAACAACCAATGAGACTGGCTGTTCAACAAATTACCCATAAGATTCATCTTAAATATTAAGATAGTGAAGGATTTTTTTAAGCTGTACTATAATTATTTGGTAAAGGAACAATCCACACAATTTAGCTGTGAATTTGAATAGTTTTCTATGTTTTTATACGGAGATCTTCTTCTCAAGGAGATCAATACTGTCTAAAAATGGCCACAACCATCCAGCCTCCTTAATATGATGACGGACATCCAGTGGCCGCGAAACTATGATACAGCTACTGGTATATGTTTGAAAAAAAAATGAATATATCATAACATTAATATCATAAGCCAGTTTAAGTGGGGTTTACACAAGTTTAAATATTCGAACACGTTGTTTCATAAAATTTTCTTCATATATAGTGGCAGTTTAAACCGAAATAAAATTCTTCCACAATTCATTAACTCATACATAAGTAATATCGTTCCCCTCTCATTACAAGGATACTAAATAAAAACCACATCATAACTAATATGCACTTACTTGCGATAGGCACACAGAGTGCATATTAGAGACATCATAACTCATATGCACTTTCTTGCAATAGGCACACAGAGAGTGCATACTGAGAGTTCGATTAGCGACTTTTTTGCGACCATGTGGGATCATCGAGATATAGATTGCTCAGAGATCACATAAGACAAATTTTAAGAGAGATTACTGAGAGCAAAGTTTCGATTTTTCTGATTAATTTCTGTTTAGTTTCTGATTAATACAGTTTAGAACATTAATTTGGTTTCATGAGATTGATGTGCGATCTTACTGTGCTTTTTAAGCGGTCGTGTGTCAGACTGCTTATCATAGCGATCATTGAGAAAATGGTTTGGGTTAATTAAAACTTTGAAGGGATTGTGGAGAGATCAAGGTGATCGCTAGGCGACTGTTCAAATTTTGCAACGCTTTGCCATCTCTCATGTCTCTGCCAGTGTAGGGGGGGGGAGGGCTCCAAATACATGATAAGAGGGCCAAAAAAAAGAATAACAAACAAGAGGCCCATGGGCCACATCGCTCACCTGAGGAACAATAGGTATGATAAAATCAGCTTAATTTAGTCATAATAAAAACTATCTGGACAATGTAGTATAATATACATGTAGATCCTGTTTAAATAAAAATCAATTTTTTCCACTGGATATTCTTATGTTTATTATCATTAGTCCCTTTTCTAACAGGATGATTTTATAGTAATATCACATGTTGAGCATTGCAACTCTCAAAAAGATCCTAAACAATTGTTTATAAATGGGATATAAACCTGCATCAAACTCTGAACCCCTTGTGAGACCCAATCGTCCAGGAATCATCCAGAAGCCAAAATCTAAACAATATTAAATAATCACCTGGCTGATTAGTTTCTGAGAAGAAGATTTTTAAAGATTTTCACTTAATATTCCTATGTAAAATTTCCACCCCTATTGTGGCCCCACTCTACCACCCAGGAATCATGATTTTTACAACTTTGAATCTACACTACCTGAGGATGCTTCCAAACAAGTTTCAGCTTTCCTAGCTTATTAGTTTCTGAGAAGACGATTTTTAAAGATTTACTCTATATATTCCTATGTAGAATTTCGATCCCCAATTGTGGCCCCACTGTACCCCTGGGGGAAATGATTTTCACAACTTTAAATATACACTACCTGAGAATGCTTCCACACAAGTTTCAGCTTTCCTGGCTAATTAGTTTCTGAGAAGAAGATTTTTAAAGATTTACTCTATATTTTCATATGTAAAAAGTCACAATTGTGGCCCCACCTTACCCTCGGGAGTCATGATTTTCACAACTCTGAATCTACACTACATTGGAATGCTTCCACACAAGTTTCAGCTTTCCTGGCCTAACGGTTTTTTAGAAGAAGATTTTTAAAGATTTACTCTATATATTCGTATGTAAAAAGTTGACCCCCATTTTGGCCCCACCCTACTCCAGGTGGTCTTGATTTTCAAAACTTTGAATCTACACTACCTGAGGATGCTTCCACATAAGTTTCAGCTTTCCTGGTCGAACGGTTTTTGAGAAGAAGATTTTTAAAGATTTACTCTATATATTCCTTTGTAAAAAGTCGACCCCCCATTGTGGCCCCACCCTACCCCCGGGGATAATGATTTTCACAACTTTGAATCTACACTACCTGAGGATGCTTCCACATAAGTTTCAGCTTTCCTGGCCTAACGGTTTTTGAGAAGAAGATTTTTAAAGATTTACTCTATATATTCCTTTGTAAAAAGTCGACCCCCCATTGTGGCCCCACCCTACCCCCGGGGGTCATGATTTTCACAACTTTCAATCTACACTACCTGAGGATGCTTCCACACAAGTTTCAGCTTTCCTGGCCAAATGGTTCTTGAGAAGAAGATTTTTAAAGATTTACTCTATATATTCCTATGTAAAAAGTCGACCCCCCATTGTGGCCCCACCCTACCCCCGGGGGTCATGATTTTCACAACTTTGAATCTACTCTACCAGAGGATGCTTCCACATAAGTTTCAGCTTTCCTGGCCTAACGGTTTTTGAGAAGAAGATTTTTAAAGATTTACTCTATATATTCCTATGTAAAAAGTCGACCCCCCATTGTGGCCCCACCCTACCCCCGGGGGTCATGATTTTCACAACTTTGAATCTACACTACCAGAGGATGCTTCCACATAAGTTTCAACATTCCTGGCCTAACGGTTTTTGAGAAGAAGATTTTTAAAGATTTACTCTATATATTCCTATGTGAAAAGTCGACCCCCCATTGTGGCCCTACCCTACCCCCGGGGGTCATGATTTTCACAACTTTGAATCTACACTACCAGAGGATGCTTCCACACAAGTTTCAGCTTTCCTGGCCAAATGGTTCTTGAGAAGAAGATTTTTAAAGATTTACTCTATATATTCCTATGTAAAAAGTCGACCCCCATTGTGGCCCCACCCTACCCCTGGGGGTCATGATTTTCACAACTTTGAATCTACACTACCTGAGGATGCTTCCACACAAGTTTCAGCTTTCCTGGCCAAATTGTTCTTGAGAAGAAGATTTTTAAAGATTTACTCTATATATTCCTATGTAAAAAGTCGACCCCCCATTGTGGCCCCACCCTACCCCCGGGGGTCATGATTTTCACAACTTTGAATCTACACTACCTGAGGATGCTTCCACACAAGATTCAGCCTTCCTGGCCTAACAGTTCTTGAGAAGAAGATTTTTAAAGATTTATTCTATATATTCCTATGTGAAAAGTCGACCCCCCATTGTGGCCCCACCCTACCCCCGGGGGTCATGATTTTCACAACTTTGAATCTACACTACCAGAGGATGCTTCCATACAAGTTTCAGGTTTCCTGGCCAAATGGTTCTTGAGAAGAAGATTTTTAAAGAATTACTCAATATATTCCTATGTAAAAAGTTGACCCCCCATTTTGGCCCCACTCTACCCCAGGGGGTCATGATTTTCACAACTTTGAATCTACACTACCTGAGGATGCTTCCACATAAGTTTCAGCTTTCCTGGCCTAACGGTTCTTGAGAAGAAGATTTTTAAAGATTTACTCTATATATTCCTATGCAAAAAGTCGACCCCCCATTTTGGCCCCACCCTACCCCAGGGGGTCATGATTTTCACAACTTTGAATCTACACTACCTGAGGATGCTTCCACACAAATTTCAGCTTTCCTGGCCAAATGGTTCTTGAGAAGATTTTTGAAAAATTCTCGAAAATTTTCAATAATTCCTAATTATCTCCCCTTGTAAGAGGGCTTGGTCCTTAATTTTCACAACTTTGAATCCCCTTAGGCTAAGGATGCTATGTGCTAAGTTTGGTTGAAATTGGCCTAGTGGTTCTTGAGAAGATGTTGAAAATGTGAAAAGTTTACAGACGGACAGACGGACGGACAGACAGACGACAGACAAAATGTGATCAGAATAGCTCACTTGAGCTTTCAGCTCAGGTGAGCTAAAAAAGTAATAAAAAAAGAGACCTATAGGCCACATCGCTCACCTGAACACTAGTTCTTAATATATCATTCTATTTTGAAATGTTTTATCATAATGCAATTCTCAAAAAATATTGAAAACTCTCATATATTTAAATATTGCCCTTTAGTTTTACAATTTAGATTCCCCTTATCATAAGGATGTTTTGTACCCAGTTTGGTTAAATTTGGCCAAGTGGTTTTGGAGAAAAAGTCAAAAATGTGAAAAGTTTACAGACAGACGTACGACGGACAACAGATGATCAGAAAAGCTCACTTCGGTTCATGTGACCTAAAATCCCTTCGCATTTTGTTTGCTGTTTTCCCATTCGTTTGTTTGATGTAACTGTTAACAAAATAAACAGTTTAAATGAGTCAGAAAATTCACCTCATCTTTAATATACAACAACAAAAAATATTAAAACACACTTAACTTTTTTATTTCATTGTTTAATTTTTTAAACTGATTTTGATGTCAAAATTTGAATCACATGAACAAATGATACAATTACAGAATATTCATTCATTGCACTGAAATGGGCATATATCACAATAAAAGTACACTTTTATCCATGTGTGGAAGTTATAAAAAACACACATTTACATTCAATAAATTAAAAGCTATGAGAGAGGAATGTAAACTTATATTTGAGGTCAATTTGCATTTGTTCATGATACATGTACATAGTTTATCTCATAGCTTGGGCTGTGAACTTGTCAAAGGTAGTCCTGATATTTAACAAATTAAACACCTTTGATAAGTTTTCATCTCTTCTTTAATTTTTTTTCAATTAAATTTGACTGAATGTCAAAGTAAGACATGAACAAATGATATCATCACAGAATAATCATTCATTGCACTGAAATGGGTATATCACAATACAAGTACAATCTTATCTATGTATGGAAAGAGGCTGTCATAAAACACACACTTACATTCAATAAATTTAAAAGAGTGGGTATATCACAATACAAGTGCACTCTTCTGTATGCATAAAACTCATTAAACACACACAAACTAACATTCAATAAATTAAACAAAATGAAATAAGGAATGTAAAATGATATAAGTGGTCATTTTGTATTTATCAAAAGATATAAATTTTATCACAGACTTTGGGTGGCTGTGACCTTGACCTGAGTATTGTCTATTTTTAGTTCTGATATTTAGCTTGAAGCAGCCATCCTTTTGGCCTTGTATTCGGGGTAGGTTCGACAAGCTTTCTGCATCATGGTCAAGAAAGAGGGAACACCAGTCTGAAAATAAAACAACAATAAAAATTCTACCATCTGCTATTTCCATTTAATTATAGTAATTCATAGCTATAGGCACTAAATTTCTTTTTATGTTATCAAAGTTGTCAAGCCTAAATAAATTCTACCTTGTATTTTTCTCATTGAAACAGAGAAACTTGTATATAGGCACATCAGTTTCTTATGATAATATTATTCAAGATTGAGAAGCCTGTATGTATAAATAGTGATTCAGGTAAACTAATGGCATTTCTTTTTCTCTATTTCAGCATTCATTGTCATTGTTTACAATTGTCAGGGTAAAAGCACAAGAATACATGCACCTACCTTTGCACCCCAGTTGATTAGCCATGTGGGTATCATGCCTTTTGGATTGTCATAGTATCTCATAAATGCTGAAAGGAAATAAGCAAAATATGTTTTTTTTTAAATACAATTAGAAAACCAATGCATCAGATCTAGGCTTTCAAGACATTTTAAAAGAAGAGTTGAAATACTCTTTAAAAGAAGCTTTTTAAAAATTATTTTCAATTTTCCTTTCTCTTGCCTACTGTGACATTTGAAGCATATAATGCTGGTAATTAAAATAGGAGAAAATCTTTTCCTGTCTCCCCTGCATCTTATAATTATGTTAGGTGTGTGTTAACACTCACCTTTGGACCCCACTTTGCCATCTGTGGTGAGGACACAGCTCTGCTTGTAATCATCTACTCTAATCACTCCAGACTTCTCTGGGATTTCTGAACATTCAACACTTTTGGCCATCACTGCATAAACCTTTTGTCCATTGTGTTCCAATTCCTTATATTCTCTCTTGTAAACATACTAAGTTTTTAGTTAAGAGTCATACATTAAAAACCAAGATAGCATGCACAAAAATAATTTTTCTTTGAAAAATGTGAGCAGTCAGAAATAACTATATTTGTATTAGTTTACTTTGATTTCATTATACATGTATGTTAGGGCACTAGTTTGTGTGGATTTAGTAAAAGTAACATTTTCAAAGATATGTTTATTTGTAAAAATTGAACCAAAGCAAAGTATACATGTTCCAGCATATATTTTAAATTGCTGGTTAATCATCATTCTCTGAACAAAATGATAAACAGTGTACATATTTCTGACAAAATAATCTTCTTCTTATCTATTTGAAAAGTACTAATTCATTGATTTCTATGAAATGGTAGCTATTAGTCATTCATTTAATCAGAGGATACATCTCTATGTGACATTGGGAAGGGATAGGCAACATCCCAATATATGACTTTCATACCATTGGCTTCTCGCTCATACAATTCTACAAAGAAACAGATCTATTGTTAGTGTATGTAGAAGTGTCCTACACCAGTTTGTTTAACATCAAACAGTAACCTAATCCTACAGTCGAAGATCTTACAAAAACATTATATCCCAGAACATGAGTAATAATAAACATAATACATGTACTTATCTAAGTTCCTTACAGATTTATCTAGAAATAAAATTGTTCATCTTGTACCGGTTTTATAAGATAAATTAAAATTATTTCAGTGCATTTAAATGTATAGAATCTTTGGAAGTTTATCTACTGGGGAAAACAATAAACAAAGTGAAACCACAAATCTCAGTCTGTCATATTTTGAAAATATCTAGTGATGTTCAGTGGTTACCTGCAACATAGCTGTCCCATTTCTTTCTATACTCCAGGTCCAGGTAGACTTCAGAACACACATCTGGTGGGCAGTCATCTAAGGTTCCATACACTTTGTACTCATACAGTCCTGATGTCTGCAAATACAGGATTACAAATCAATGAAATAAAACTGGTGATTATTGATCTACATGTTTATATATTTCTCTTTTGGACAGCAGATACAGCAAAACAATCATTTTATCTTAAAATAATACTTCTTCATTTAAATCCTTTTCTGTGAATCATCAACTATTGTGACATACAAATTGTCATCTCTTCTTCAATTCTAAAACCCAAATATGGTGTTATATGGCTGTCATTATTATTGTCCAAGACAAGCTGATGAAAAGTTAAATAGAAAAGTTACAATATCAGGGAAACATGCATTTGATTTATTATTCATTAAATTAAAGGTGTAACTGACATCAACTGAAATGTGTATTTCATAAGTTTTGCGGTTGTATTTAAGGTTGCAATTGTCATTTTCCCATGTACATTGTAACAAGAAGTTGCTTAAAATTGGAATTCTTAGAATTTATTTCAAAACATTTATCTAAGTTTTTAAAATCAGTGAGGAACAGATCATTAAGCATCTGGTTGAATTAAAATGCCCCAAAAACCATTTTTCATGTTTGTTTTCATTACAGACGAGCCAGCAGAGTGTGTCGTTTGTGATGCTGTTGTGTGTTACAGTGTGACCAATGTAACAGACGGCAGCATAGAACCTGCAGCAGTGGTAATTATCATAATTAATCATAAAATCCTATATGAGTATACCACGTAAAAAAAATCAATCATAAAAAATGACTTTTGAAATCTGAATGTTTTATTCTTACAGGTATCACTTCTCAGGAAGAATACAGATGGCTGCGGTACAAGGAAAACTTTGACTGATATTGTGTGAATTGCAGTAGACAACATGCGCGGATCTAGAGGGGGGGTTGGGGGGTCCGGACCCCCCCTGGAAAATGAGAAGTTATTAAATTTACATGGTGAAATTATCGCAAATATGACTCGGACCCCCCCCCCCCCCCCCCCCCCCGGAAAACATGTTTTGGAAAAGCGTCGGAAGCAGAAATATTAAGAGTGATAATGAAAAAAATTGCAGTTATAGGCATATTCGGCACCCTTCCCCCTACCCCCTCCCCCCCTGCACGGATTAAGAATTTCCTGAATATGGGAACAAAAATTTTTTTTGAAAGGTACAACTTTCGTGTTATAGGTATACTACGTAACCCCCCCCCCCATGATTTTGGGATTTTTTTTTTTTTTGCTTGTCAATATTTCTGATGAATAGTGTAGCCCCCCTACTTTAAATTTGGACCCCCCCCCCCTGGAAAAATTTTCTGGATCTGCGCATGGACAACAGACAAATGAGGTATTTACAGTGGTAAACAATATTAATGTTATAAAACTTAAACTAAAAACTAAACTAAATAAATATACATTTAATGTTTAGTGCTTGTTCAATGTTATGCTTTGTGTTCTTACAACCATCCTCTGATACCATTTATTTAGAAAAAAAAAGTTTATGAATGGCTTAATTATCATTTTATTTTAACATATGGATTCTCTTTACATATCAACATAAAAGGAGACTTTTTACTTATTAAATGTTTGAAACTGACAATGATTAGAAATAAAAAATCATTACTCTGAAAGGGAAAAACCACTTAAGAAATGCTATCATTTTTTACAATAATTTAATTTTTATTTATTTTATAATTAACTCTAAATATAAAACTTCCGAAAATAGGCTAAAAATGTCTGAAAATAATAAGTACATCTAATATCTAAGACCGAAACGACTAAGGGTGAAATGACATCAGGCCGAAACTAATGCAGTCCGAACATATATAGAGCCGTACTAGGTAAGGGCCTAAACGACTAAAAATCATTTCACTTCAATAAATGCATGTTTATATCATATCATGAAAAATAAAGCAGTAAACACGTAACCATGGTGAACATGAGAAGATAATGTCTATTTTCAACTTTTTTATAGATCTACCACAATACAATATATTCTATGCACCATGTACATGTACAATTCAAGTAGGAAAAATGATTAACAAAATGTTAATTATTTATATGTGTTATACACTGTTATAGACTATAGTGTCTGATTCAACTGTTCATCATCATGTATATAGTCTAAAAAGCGGTCATTTGATTTCATTTGATTTGTGTATACATTTATCCAATAACGTTTGATTAAAATCATTAAATTATTCAATATTTTAATGAAATTATTACCTCGTTATAAAGTCTGTATATTTTGACTCCGTGGCTCTCTGTGAAAAATTCCCATCCTTCAACATCAGGGGTGTCCAGTTCACGGACGACGCTTTCAAATTCGAGATCGTTAAATACATTCAAAGTCATATTTTAAGACTGAAAAAATAAAAAACTACTTAAAACGTTCAACAGGTCAGTAAATAACTTATTAAAATATGGATTATGTATTGATCTCTTCAGACTTTTGGCCTTCTGTGTTTCAGCATGTGTCTATTTACTTCCGGTAATCTAGCAACGTAAACAAATAAAACCCAGCATGGTTGGAAGAAAGGAAAACGAACTAGAGACATGAGACGACATGCGACGACGGACAAGTGGCGACAAGTGTTACTTATTCAGTATGAAATAATTCTCTCTGGTGTGATTTTAAAAATTTTATAATACCCAGACAGAGTAGCTTTTCTAAAATACATATGATATCTTACGCAAAGACAACATCAGTGCATAAAAGACTTGGAATTTTTAAAGAACAACCTATATATTTGGCGATCTAGCACTACTTAGCTTGCTAAAATCAAAACACATTTAACAAATTGATACATCTTTGAAGATCCATCAATACGTATAAATAAGGGAATTTGATAATACATTTTTTAAACCTAGGAGAAATTGAAAATTATATTTTTATGCCTTTTCAATATTATGAGTAGCCTATTACTCATTGAATTGTAATGTCCATAGAAAAACTGTAACGCTATGACCCCCACAAATTATTAATATCACAATTTTCACATAACGGACAAATTTTCCTTTGATTTTTTAAAATACTTTCACGAATGAAAAAAAAAGAAGTTGGCCTAATAGCCGCCTCCCCCACCCCCTGTGGTGTCTGTAAATTATAGTATTTCACTTGATTGTGTTTATTGATTTACAATTATTTCATTCAAATTCAATTTCGAGAAACACGGCGGGACAAATGTACACTCTTTTAAATCATGAGTGGCTCCCAACAGGTGCTTGAGGAGGACCCCCCCCCCCCCCGATTTAGACCCCTGGGCTAGTTAACGCTATTTTGATAGAAATTCCTTTAAAGTCATGTACACAGCATGTTCCATATCAAATATCTGAAAATCAACTGAAAATAAACGATTTATTTAAAACAAACCCAATAAACCTGCATATAAAAAGAGGATCTTTAATATGCATGGGGGATGTTTTACATTAATCTTTTATTTTCCGTTAATTTTAGATATTTAAAATGGAACATGTTGAGTACATGAATTTAAAGGAATTTTTATAAAAAAGTCAACTATACCCCGGGGGTTTGAATGGGGGATGGTGCTGGTGGTGGTGGTGCTGGGTCCTGTCCTCAAGCACCTGTGTGGCTCCCTTGCACCAATGTTCAAAAAGCTTCTAATTTACTTCATTTATACATCATTGCTGCTGTAAACATGTTTTTTTCAGTTTTCTCATTTAATTAACTCACATTAATGACCATTACTTTATTTCAGTCTAAAGTTAAAAATGATTATTCATCTTTTAATTAAAATAAGTACATGTAAAAGGACTGTTTTCGGCTTGTTTACGATTGGTCGAAGTATATACATGTACCGTTATAAGCGACATCAGTACTAGTTTAACATTAAAAAAGATGTAAAATCGTTAATCGAAAGACCAAATATGATATATATTTCTCTTTCCATAGAAAATATATTTCTCATTCCATGGAAACATGACTTCTACAATATTTATACTCTCTCTCTCTCTCTCTCTCTCTCTCTCTCTCTCTCTCTCTCTCTCTCCAAACTTCAGTGCGTAACTATGTATTTTGATATGTCAATGATGAGAGGTTCTTAAAGCATATCATACAGATACTAGTACATGTAGCCACATCTATATATGAACATAAATAAGAAGTACATAAAATACATAAAAGTACATCTCTCCATCCATCTCTCTCTCTCTTTCTCTCTCTCTCTTTAAGATATGCAAGTTGAAATAGATATGCTGTACGGCTTACATAAAGTAGCAATCCTGTAAATTTTAAACCTGCATGGTACTTTTTGAATTGTCAACAAGTGAACTTCTGTATATGTTTAGGACTGATCTTTGTATAAATTTAATTTATTTACATTTTCAGTTGACAGCAGTTTATACATGCATGTTTATGCATGTTATACATGAACAGTTTATACATGTTATACAAGTGCAATATAACATCAATACTTTTTGTTAATATATTATATATTTTACTAGTGTTATATACATTTAAAAATAAAATAATACTCGTCTTCAACATTTAAGTGACATGGGTCGGATATCTTAAGTTTTTTTTTTATGTAACTTGATGTCATAACTGTGTTGGTTCAAAAACGACTTACTTCATTTTCATTCATTCAGTTATATTTTCTTCCAGCCAAAAGGAGCTGAAAATAAATTCTTTAAATACATGTTGGTGTTTAATACAAATTAAAGTAAAGCTAAACTTATGACGATCTAATCTTAATGCAATAGTGTTTACAGCATTTTATTAGGTGCATTCAGTTAATGCTTTGAACAACACGACAAAAGCTGTGCAATATCCGTGTTTCCCATCTTCGCTAGCCAAGGGTTTCCCCAATCGTTAACTCTTTTCATCGTAAACCCTTGACTAGCGAAGGTGGTGGTTTCCTTGTCACGCAACCAATAGGTAGCAGCAAGTTATTTCCCTTGAACAGAAACTCTTCCTAACTATATACTCATTCGGGTGAGCTAAATAGGAAAGGTCACATGGTAACAGGCTTGGGGGTCAATGTACAACCAGCGAATAACATTACGACAAAGAAATCGGCAACAGAAGCCATGTTAAAGTAAGATATATTTATGTTTTGTTTGTTTACTTGTCGCACTATTTATAGAGATGAAAATCGATATAGCTAATCTCTCTATGCTGTTTGAATACAAACTTGGACACGCTTATACTATAGTATATTATAATATTCATGCTCTTTAAGTAAATACACAAACAACCACGTGTACATTTCATCTAAGTAGCGTGTGCATTCAGACACCCATGCAATTTTGTTTTCAGGTTATTTAAATAACCTCAATAAACGCAGCCCTGTGTATTTAAATAAGTCGGGGTAGGGATTATTGGCATGTTATCTTATGTTCTTATTAAAATTTGTAACATATGCATATATTGAAGAAGATGTTTGGGTTTCTTATCTTGGTTTTGAATAAACACTCATGCATCTGACCAATTAAACTAAGCATCAAGAATTTCTGAATCAGTTAAGTGCGCGCGCGCACACACACACACACACACACACACAGAGAGAGAGAGAGAGAGAGAGAGAGAGAGAGAGAGAGAGAGAGAGAGAGAGAGAGAGAGAATGTTGTTTAATTGTATCTAATGTACGTAACTGACATTACTTTTTTCTTCCTGTAATATTGATCTCAACAAAATATTTCTTAAGTAGTTCAAAAAGTTGGATGTAATTGTATTTCAAGAAAAATTACATTTCTCGATTCATTATAATAAAGAGACAATTTAAACTCGTATGTTCGTACGTTGGGTAATAACAATATTTCTGAAGAAATAGAGGATAAATTACTTGATATAAATATCATTATAATGCCAAAATTTCAACGCTAAGAAAACAAACAAAATTTTTTACTTTTTTGTTTAGTACAAGTATTTTGTTGTGTTAAATCCTCCTCCTTTTTTCTTTAAGGAACCTTAATCAAGAAAATAGTGGTTTAGACAGGAACTGCAGAATTCAACGCCGCGATGACGCCACTGAAAATGCGTCTCTGTTGCGTCATCCAAAGACACAAATCAGTTTGGACAATCTGACAGAAAAAGAATACGAGGATGGCAAATGTGGAAATATCTGTGCAGACTGTCAATGCACAAGAAGTGCTCTTCTTAGTTATTTCTTATCGTTGTTTCCAATCGTAAGAACCTTACGTCAGTATGACGTCAAGAACGATCTCCTCAAAGACGCAATAAGCGGTTTATCTACCGCCTGTCTCCATTTTCCTCAGGGTATGGCATTCGGAATACTCTCCTCTCTTGCCCCTAAATATGGACTTTTCACTTCGTTTTACCCCGTTGTATTGTACGTTATTTTCGGTACATGCCCGTTTGTATCGATAGGTACCAACGCAGTGATTGCTTTGTTCACAGCAAATCTCGTAGAGAGTCACGTGACTATGCCGCCATCCCACACAGGGGGCGCAAACAGTACTAACGACAGTATGACGATCGTACAAGTGAACGATGTAGACTTTGTGGAGGCCAAAGCGGCTCTCGCTGCAGGTTCTTCCTTCATAGTCGGTGTTTTACTTCTGGTTTTGGGATTACTAAGACTTGGATTTATTTCATCATATATGTCTACCCCATTTGTAAGCTCATTCACGACCACTGCAGCCATCCATATCATCACCAGCCAAATACCAAAGGCAATCGGTGTTCATATACCTTTAATCAGTGGCCCAGGGAAATTAGTCATTACTTACATTGAAATTTTTAAAAATGTCACCACTGCCAACGTAGGTTCTGTAGTAACGTCCATTATTTGCATCGTTGTCTTGATATTTGTAAAAGATTTTATAAATGAAAAGTTTAAATCAAAATTATATATGCCTATTCCCATCGAATTAATTCTTGTGATCTGCGGAACTGTTGTGTCATACTTTGGAAAGTTAAACCCCACGTTTGACATTCCAGTTGTAGGTAGTATAGAAGCTGGACTCCCTCCTCCCTCGTTACCGAGACTCAAACCAGGTATTGTTGGAGATTCTGTCGTGATTGCTATTATCGTGTTTGTTCTCACCATCTCGATGGCAAAAGTCTGCGAGACAAAAAATGCTATTAATACGAACCAAGAACTAGTGGCCTACGGTATGACCAATCTAGGTGGTTCCTTTTTTCGATGTTTTCCCTCCTGCGTTGCACCACCTCGTACTATTTTGCTGAAAACCATGGAGGCAAAGTCCACTCTCAATGGAATCTTTTCTGCTGTCATTATTTTGCTAATTCTATTGTTCCTTGGAGAGTATTTTCAATACTTACCTCTACCTATTTTGTCCATCATGATCATAATGGCGATCAAGAACCTCCTCTTACAGTTTCGACAATTACCAAGGCTGTGGAAACTTAACAAATATGATTTTACCGTCTGGATAGCTACACTACTTAGTGGCGTGTTCATTGACTTTCCATATGCTTTGTATTGTGGTGTGGGTTTAAGTATTTTCCTTGTCGTTTATCAAAGTCAGAGAGGAAAAATTGTGCTATTTGGAAAACTGAAGAATGAGGACTTATACGTTGAGGAATCCCAACAAACAACTTTATCTCCGAATGTGAAAATTTTCAAAATGGAATCATCACTTTATTTTGCTACAGCCGAATCATTCAAAGAAAATTTGTATAGACTAACGTGGGATCCCAGAGGGATGGGGAAGGGCCCAGAAGAAGTAACGGTGACCGTCAACAAGACACTTGCCCCTGACGGTCAACAAGCTGGAGATCTAGAGTGTGAGCGTATGGAATCAAAGTACGTTATAATCGATTGTTCGTCATTCAACTACGTGGACCTTACAGGGATGTCGGCTCTTTCTGCAGTTGTCAAGGAATACAGACACGTCGGAATCGAGGTTCTACTAGTGAGGTGTACGAACAGCCTCCTGGCCCTGATGAAAAGATCAGAACTTTTGGAAACAGTGGGAAAGGAACATGTCTTTCCTGACATCGTCGATGCCATCACTGCAACAGCTGCAGATAATTAGTTATGTATTAACTGCGTGACCTGTTTTTAGCGTTTACAATGAACAATACAAGGTTCTGCTTCCTTTCTGTTTAAGAAGACTGGATGCTCAACTAATAACCCATCATATCTACCATAAAACTTTAGATACGATTTTAAGGCAAAAACTATATTGTTGAGCCAAAAATCTAAATATTTATGGTTTCAAATTTGTATAGTTTTTTTTATCTCCATGCAGAAATATATCATCCCAAGAAAATCAATATAGACCAACAATGCCAATCAACACATCCATTACTGATTATTCGTATATGTGTTCAAGTGTATGAAAGGGTGCGTGAGTGCCAATAAACATTTACTTTGTTCCTTTGTTTCCTTGTAATAATTATGAAAATGACAATAAAGTAAAAAAAAAATAAACTTCCAACTTTTTTAAGGTGGCTCACTACACCTTGAAATATTTTCTCAAATCAGCAGAAAATTACTTGATTATGATAGATATCATAATGGATAAGAAGTATCTAAGTCAAATAAGCAAAAAAATGTGCAATTTTGGATGAAAAATTAAATTCTCGAAAGTTTAATTCAGTAAACAAGAACAAAAACCTCCATGCGGATTCGAACTCATGATCTGCGGTTCAGAAACAGTTTAACAAAACATTTAAATCGCCATCTTGTGACGTAGTGTCTTAAAAAGTATAAGTCTAGGTGAAGTGAGGTACCTTAAGTTTCTGAATACCATAAGCTTCAACTCTTCTCGAGCAACCTAATTTGGTGCAGTAAAATAGAAAAATCATCACAATTAATTCTGTTGTCTTATTTTCATTCATTTACTAGTAGTCATTGACAAAAAAATAATCTTTTATTTATTACTTAGGCATTATACCTTTTTGGAGAAGTTTGTGATATGAGCTGCAACTGTTCTTTTGATTTATTTTAAGATACAGAAAAGTCATGCCAAAACTATAAATACAAAAAGTTTCATTTTTTCAAACAATTGTTACACGTAGTCGCCCACTAGGCCAATAATTTTGGTACAAATATCTCTAACTAGTCAGATAATGCACTGTACTATTTTTCTTAACTTGCACCAACCGTACACATGCTCATATTATCTAATATGTATTCTGTAACTATGACAGCACGAGATCAGGATGGTCAAAGTGGCTCTTGCAACCTAGGGATCTTCAACTTTAATTCGTCGGTATTTAAAGATTGCACAGAAAGGGATCTTCAAATGACCGTTGCTAGAGCAAGTTGAATACCATTGTGTTATTTTATTGGGTTTTTTGTTATAACAACTGACAATACATACAAATTAAATGTACACAAAAGTCATCCGATTTTAAATATTGCTGAAAAATTGCACTAGTAATCTTATACATGTTTCGCTAATAATGCGAGTCATTTTTCGAGTCGTATCAAGTTAAATACAGCGGTTTGTAATCTCTAAAAGGAGACCTGCACATGCCACACTTAAAATTCATCATTCCAATACACTCCAAGCAAAAGGCATGACCACACGGCAAAACATTTGATGGAGGTCGATCCATGCATATTGAACATTCAATGGTATCATGGTCATCCTAAACAAAACAATTCGTATTAATTTTACATTTGTAGCGAAAATATACAAAAAAGCTAGTCTCATTTACCCTTCATGCAAGAAAAAAACAAACTAAATATGTTTCTTACCCTTTTAATTTTTACAGGTATTGTGCACTTGTCGTTTCCATGTTCATTTTCGGCATAGCATTCGTACAAACCAGCGTCAGCAAGATCAGTATCATAGATTACCAACTTTGAGGCTCCATCAATATACTGCATAATTGTTTTTCTACTTTTCTCTACAGGCTCCCCATCCTTGAACCATGCGACTTGTTTTGGCACTGGAAATCCTCTTACTTTAATCGCCATCTCCAGGGCTGTACCATTTCTAATATTCAACGGTTGGGGAACGTTTTCAAATGATGGCAGCTCAGCTGTAAATAATATCTCGAATATCAATTAAACATTAACATATTACTAGTGTGATATTATAATATTTTTTGTTCAAGCGCATTTCAACAATTGATTTCTCATATTGCAAAGGCTGTCGGCGATATGTTTGGCTTTTTTTCTACATTGGAGCAATTTATTATCTTACCGTCACTGACGCTAACGTGAAAATCTACAGATTCTTCTTTTGATTTATGAGGGTCAGATCCCGATTTAGCCAAACAGGTATAGTCTCCTTCATCTTTCTTTGTTGTGCCATCAATTCTTAACGAAGCCTTTCCATTCACAAACTTGATGGCTATTTTGTTTTTGGCGTTGCTTAAAACCTTGCCTTGGTGAAGCCACGACACAATTTCCGCATTATTGACGGCTGCTTCTATATATAATGCATTTCCGGCATGCACAGTGACATCATTAGGTTTTGTTGTAAACACGGGTTTAACTAAAATTCAGCAAAAGTTATTCATTAACCAGATACTCTGTGTTGACTTCTTACTTTGTATCAAATTATAAAACGTGAAAAGGGGAGATAAAGTAAAATATACAACCGTGATGCACATAAATGAAGAATGATTCTTTGATTTCCTTTTTATTTCTTCCATATTTCTCTGCTACGCAAGTATATTCGCCGTCGTCTTGAAGTCTAGCGTTGCTCAATGTGAGCTCAGCTTTTTGGTTTGACACGTCAAACTGTTGGCGGAATGTCGAGGATATCCGAATTACCTGGTCCTTTCCTTTGCACCAATAAACATGGCTTGCGTTTCTTACATTAGCAGAAACAGACACCGCTTTGCCAACATCAACAGGAACATTCTGTGGGGGTGTTATGAAAGTGAGCTCTGCAAAAATTTCACAGCCTAATGAAATAGTGACAGTTTAGTTTCATGAACCAACATAGTCTTATTTAAGCATATCGATCGAAACTATCATCTTCGTTTTGATAAAAAATAAACATATCGCAGATTTAAAAATAAATCTTACACAAGACATTATAGAACAATAAAGAAGAAGGGAAAACAATTTTTGAAACGGTCAATACTAAGCCTAACTTTAAAATGAAATCATGTTTAGGAAAATCAGTATCGAAGAATTGAATAAGGCAGTCAGCTCTCAATATGACGTCACAATCACTTAATTGTATTGAAAATCTCTTGAGCCGTGTACACTGATTTTGTTGCATTAAGTGGATGACCACATCAAAAGTTTTTATGGGAAAATAGTTTATTAACACAATCAAAAAATAATTGTACATGCATGCTCTCATATATTTTAAAAAACCAAGTAATGTCTTAGAAATTAATATACTCATATCTCAACACAATATTACGATGGCTGTTCTGAAATTATTGAGACATTTACTCTTACTCCCTGGGAAAAATAGATAAATCATTGGAATTTCACCAAATCGGGATACCGTTTATTACCGTCTCTCACAGTCATTCTGTAAATATCTTAAAACTGTTGAAATGAGTTTCTGTGTTAAATAAGTACTTGATATTTAGTCTAGTTCTAGTACTTTTAGTTCTAGTTTAGTTCAGTATCAAAAGACCGATAAACTGAAGCTGTTTACCATTCCCTATCGTATAGTTCTTGTTTAAGCAATTGCTTGGCCTGAAAAAGGTCTTCTCCCGATATTCATACCATGTTGATGTATGTTCGCTGCGTGGCCTTGAAGTCAACATTCAATAAAGCGTCTTATTCATATTTCTATTGCTTAGTAAATATTTTTGTGCTATAACTGTGTTTTAACTCAAACACTACTAGGTAACCTTGTACAAAATTTAGTCAAAATAAATAGCAAAATGGACCCATATTATTTGATTTCTTATATCATTAATTGAAGGTCTACCAACACTTAAAAGTAGATGTATAAGTTTTTAGACTTTGGGTTTATGCCTGCGCCGGGTGGGTACCCCCACTATCGACATGTTTATGTTGTAAATAAAATATCTAATATTTTTAAATAGTACTTCGCTTAATTATTGGTTGGGGTTTCTTCAATGTTTATGCCAATTTTCACCAAATTTCGTGACTTAGAAAGCAAAATATTTGTGTTGTCTCATTATTTTCGAACAACCATCGTATTAATTGTCAAGACTTCGCTAAAAATGGTACAACTGTTAGATATGATACCGGTATTTAATATCGAGAGAAAAAGAAACTGCTTTTGTTTGCAAATGTTTAAATATTTCATTGCGTTATATATGACGCTAATGATAACGTTTGCTCAGACTTCAAAAACCCACTGTCAGGAATTAAAGAAAACACCTATTGAACATTGTAGACCTCTTCATATAGTATTATCATAGTTTACCTACCTGTATATTCATAACGTTTATATATAAATAATAAAACTCTGCGGTGATCAACTATTAGAATACAGTATCGTGATTTTAAGCGAATTAATACTTACTTGATGAAAAACCCGATGACGTATCCAAATAGCAACTCTTGTTACCTACAAATATTCCGATTAAATTAGATAAGATAAAAAAAATCATTAAACTATTGTAAATTGCATTTCACATTGTGAAGTTAGTCTACATCATTTAAGTCTTCAAGAAAAATTGTTATATTAAGGATCTTGTTTTCATAATTGCATTGAACAGGTTTTTTTTTTTTTTGATATATCATTTTTATCGTACAATGTGATCGAAAAATTTGTTGAAGTTCACATCAAGCAACAAATATATTTTGGTTTCTGTAGACATAAGTATCACCATCCCTCTTCAATGAATGCAGTTGTACAAGCTTTCTGGTACTTAGATTTGCTGAAGTATTGACTCATTATTCCTTTAAACGTACCTCTCAGATAAGTTCTAAAATCTAGAATAAGAACATGCTGATTTGATTGTAAATTGCCTTGTACATGTGTGAGAGGTTTTTTGTTGGTTTATTATTTTGTATTCATCTACAGTTTTTCTCTTACTTAAAGTTATTTTGCCGTTAGATTCCTTTTATGTTATATGCACTCACTCTACTCCGTTACATATATATAGCTAGAAAAAGGTTCTATATAAAGTCACCTCTTTTTGAGCAGATTTCATTTAGGGCAAACTATTTCTGTAATTTAGACTAGCTGAACTGATTTGTTGGGAATTTTGAACTAACCCAACGCTTCAATCGAATTAGGATGATAATACATACATATTAGTTGGATGAAAGGTTACTTTTAAATGTAAGTTTGTAGGAAATTGATGCTTTGAGAAGAGTTTAAACGGTGTATAAAATGTCTCGGAAAGAACATAATAGATTATATATATAATTTTCTTTCAAACAAGTGGGATTTGTAAACTACTAGTATATAAAAGTAAGTTGGCGTGTATTTATTAATCAATTTTATCCAATCATGCTGATATGATGTAATTGAAAAAAGTGATTCAGTTGTAATAGTTCAAAATGACACCAGAATGCGTAGTTAAAACAAGGAGAACAATGTATTAAAATATTTCCGACAATTTTGTACATGTACAATGTTGTTTTCCTATATCATATATTGCCGCAGCAATTCATAAATAAATACATTATGTTAACATTTTGGCCTCCTGTTTATTAGATATAAGTAAAAGAAGAGAAGCTTACAACAAAAGGATGAGAGAAGAAGAATAAAGAAGAACACCAGCGTGAACACCGCCACACAGATCGTTATATAGAAGGACCAGCCTATCCGTGGAGCACGTGGGAGCTTGGTTACTCCATGGACAAATGCAATTGCTGTCGAAGTCTCTAATATCGCTAAAAAAAAAAAGCAATATAAACCATTGTACTAATTGTTTATTCTGGATTTCTTTTCATTACAAATAATTATGATAGATATCATCATGTTATATTTTTAATATAATTCTGTCAAAAATTCCAATTGTATACAGAGTAAATAAAACTATTTTCCCAAATCAACACGCTTACACTGAAGAAACGTTCCTGTAACATTGATTCTTGCTAGTATCTTTGTCTTTCTGTCAGTCCCACAGCATTTACTGATTGATATCACACAAAACATCATACAGATGAATACCATAACACAGGCGCTGATCAACAAATAACGGGTTCCCAACAAAAGGCCTGAAACAAAGTTGTGCAAAAAAAATTAATTTCTAAGGTCAACATATTAACCATCAGATCCACATTATAATTTCAAAAATAATTTCTTTAGCCATTAACTATTATTTAGTTAAGAAAACATATTTATTTAAACTTCAAAATTTGAAAAGTTTTCCTATATCTGTATTTAGAGCTCTTCCAATTAAGGAGATTTATATAGTAAAGGAACATGACCATCTAGCCCATATATATATATATATATATATATATATATATATATATAACACATCTTATCACTACAAGTCATTATGGTTCACTTACATTACAAGCGGAAGTAATTAGTTGATAAAACTGTAAAAATGGGTCTTGTTACGAGTAAGTGTTCAAATAAAAACTTCCGTACGGTTTTTTTCAAACTAAACAATTATAAAACAAAATGTTTTGATCTTAGGAAGACACTGTCTATACCATTATTTAATTGGTTATGATAAATAGGTGAAAATACATAGTAATATCAATCCATAGTGTATTACATAGTTTGACATTTCATAAAAACTAAAACAAAACGTTGGTATGGAACAACGGGAATTAAGCTAGATGATATGCTTAACAATTGCAAACAATCTTTCATACAGAATTAAGAGTTATATATTGGGTTTTTTAAATGCCCTATCACTACTAAATCAATATAGATAGCTATTTAAAACGTAGTAGCCCATACCAAAGGACCACGATTCTCAATTCAAACGTTCTTCGTTTATCATCGCCGTTTTTTTGTTACCAGAAGAAATCAGGATATTTTTCAAAGAATTATGAATACATTTATACATAAGCTCAACCTTACACAATAATATCTCGCTTAGGGGATATAAGGTTTACAACTTGGGCTTCGTGACGTATCACAGCCATGCAATGAAATATCAAAATCAAAATGTTTACCTTCAATTGTTTGAAGCTGAGATGTAACATCTTGGCAGGTGCTTGTGTTGTCAACACAATACTTAAATACCCCGAAGTGGTAACCATCTGCATCCACCCAATATTCCGTAAATAAAGCACATATCAGACAAGAAAACTTGATAATGTAAACCACAACCAAAGAGCTGAGTAACCGTTGCCGCTTCTCCATATTCGGAAATGTAAGTTTTGTCATGCAGTTTTGTAACACCTTTAATCTTTATTTATTATAGTACATGTAACTAGACTCTTAAAAGGAAGCATTTGTTCAAACCGGTTAAGGTTTTTTTTTTACCTTTCAATACCTTTACTTTTGCCAATATAATAAATGCAATATTATCCTGGTAAGATGATATAATCTATGCAGATTCCAACATGATAAATGCATTATAACAACGGGATTGATAAAAACTTAACGTTAATCTTTTGAAAAAACGTTTTGAAGCCAGTCATGTTCGTTGTGGTTGTAAATAGAAGTTTAAACTTTATTTAAGAGATAAATCATTTTATTCTATAAACCATATGCCTTCTATATATGGTTATGATCAATGTTTCAACTTATAATATCGTAATTTCATCCCATAACTCTCTTTTCTTTATCTTTATCGATTGCTTTGCCATAGACCATGCGAGACTTTTACAGCAAAGGGTATCTAATTTATATTGTTTGACCGCGGCGTCCATTATAATATACGTAAGGAACTAACCAAACATTGCGCATAATATCGTACCAGACCGTTTGCAATTGACGACCTGTTAGTTAAGCCAAAAAGACCAGTTCGTTATATTTTATTGACTTATATTATTACAGTCTCACAGAGTATGACCAAAATAGCATGTACAACTGTTGGGATAAGCGTTCTGTAGAAATTTGCAATAAAGGTAAATTTATCATGTTAACTCAGTATCCTATACATGCAGTGTCGATTTGAATGAACTTGAAAGCCCTTTATTCATAGATAAATATTGCCAAATTTGATTAAAACTGACCTTGTGGTAATGAACAGAAAATATAAAAAGTTTACAAGGAAGACAACGATGACGACAGACATCAGACTTTTGATCAGAAAAGTTCAAATAGGCCTTTAGCTCAAGTGAACTAAAATCAATTAATTCAAAACCAGTCGAAGAGCTGGTTTTCAATGTTCTTTTTAATGGGCTTTTAAAACGTTGTAAAAACAGTTGTTATGAAAACAACAGTGAATATATATGTTCTGTTGGAATGAGACACTTTGTTAAATGAGACACACATGTTAAATTGGCTAAATTCTGCTGTATTAAAAAAAAGAGTAAAACTCAACGCAGAACGTTGAACCCATCATCGGATAGTGCAAACTTTTGTACTACATTGTTTTCGTACGTGATTCAGAAAACTGCATACATTTTGATTTCCAAACTGACAACACAATCATATACTGGTAAAATCAAAAACAAAGATTATGGACAGCAAACATGGACGGCGATTGATATAGGCTTAATACAGAATTACAAATACAACCGTGTGTGCTCTCTAGAAGGAGCCCTACATATTCCACATCCATTTTGAAAACTATTAATACACTCCAAGCAGAAGGCGTGGCCACAGCGTAACACGTGAGATGGTCGGCGATCCCTGCAAATTGTACACTGAATAGGCTCTTGATCCTCCTAATCAAACGAAACATTGTAAACAGTGTTACAAGAAGTAATGATAAAAATCAAATAAGATTTACTTACACGCCAACCATTTTATTCACTTTCAGCTAATGCCTTCGATATTTACATTTTTTTTAAAATCAGCGGTACTGCAACACTGAGATACAATAATAAAGTTTAAGGCGTTGAACATTAACATGAACACTATACCGGTATCTTGTTACTCTGAATTTTATTTTTTTTTTACATTTTTCATGCTTCCAACAATGACTCGCTGACTCTTAATGTTTATAACGATTTTTGAATTTGGCTGATTTTCAGGTATTGGTATAAAAATATTATGTTCAAAATGCAAGACTTTTGAAATGCTTAAATTGAGAATTTATTCTTTCCTTACCGTTGTAACTTTTACGGGTATCTTACACCGGTTGTTTCCATGTACATTTTCAGCATAGCATTCGTACATGCCTGAGTCAGCAGGGACTGTATCATGGATTAGAAGTCTAGAGTCTCCCTCAATATACTGCATAATTACCCGTCTACTTCTCTCGATAACTGTTCCATCTTTGTACCACGACACGTTTTTTGGCTTTGGAAATCCACAAACTCTGATCGCTATTTCCAGAGTTGAACCACCTTTGATATTAAGCGAATTTGGGACATCATTAAATGAAGGCAGTTCAGCTGAAAACAGATTTTAAATTTCTAGATAGAAAAAATAAAAATAATATGATTTCACGTTTGACTCTACACACTTCGATTTCGTGTTCATATGATTTATATGTTAAACAGGACACAACAATAAAACAATACGACCTGGTTTTATTGGAATCTCAGTATGAAAAATCCGTATGCAGACTTGAAATAATTTACAATCTTTAGGCTGTGCACTACCTCTCTTTTGTAATTGGTAAAAAAAATACATAATGTGAAATTTATTCAATAATAACTGGATGGAACAATTTTGCAATGCAAAGTGCGTTTCGGCACACTTATTGCATTTATGACGCAAAACAAATTGCTGTTGGTTTACACAACCTCAATTCTCCTGTTTTCTATGTAAATAAAAACCTTCATTTATGTCGAGATTTTGTTTTTCTTTTTTTTTTCTTCATTATTATACAAATTGTTTAATTACCGTCAATAACTCTGACATGACAATAACAGATTCCTCCTTTCTTTTAATGGGGTCATTTCCTGATTTAGCAAGGCAGGTATAGTCTCCATCATCATTCTTTGTTACACAGTCGATTCTCAACGAAGCCTTCCCATTCAAAAACTTTAGGGCGATTTTACTTTTGGAGTTACTCAAAATCTGGTCCTCGTGGAACCACGAAACTGCTTCCGCGTTTTCGACAATTGCTTCTAGATTTACCGCATCCCCAAGGTGCACGGTGACATCCTTTGGTTTTGTTTTGAACACTGGATTCACTGGAATACATGAACAAAATTATACCTGATAAATATATATAATAAATACACATTAAATTTTTTTTAAAAGTGAAGAATATGGCATAAGAAACAGAGTGAAATACAAAAAATGAGATAATTACCATGGTGCACATATATGAAGAACGATTCTCTGATTTCTTTTTTATTCTTTCCATATTTCTCTGCTACACAAGTATATTCGCCGTCGTCTTGAAGTCTAGCATTTTTCAAGGTTAGTTCAGCTATATGAGAATTATTAAAGCATTCTTCAAAGGACGTGGATATCCGAATCACATGGTCTCTACCTTTGCACCAATAAACGTGGTTTGCATTTCTTACGTTAGCAACAATAGAGACTGTCTGGCCAGCGTTAACAGAAACACTCTTCGGGGGATATTGAAAAGTTAGTTCTGTTCCTGAAAATGTTGATATTTGAAATTATTTAAAAAATTAAAAATTTAATTTAAAACACACACAGAATAAACAGTTAATCAAACTTAAAAAAAAAATAAACAGGTGAATATAGAGAATAATACATACCCTTTTCCATATCACAGCTTGTATCAGGCTGAGAGACCAATATCAGCCCGAAGGATGATATTGGTCGAGGGCTGATACAAGCTGTGATATGGAAAAGGGTATCTATTATTATATTTATTACATACTTAGTAATATAATTGATTTGACATGTTATTTATAAAAAGTCTGTACATGTATTTAACAAAAATATGAGATCTAATTGTTTTAACAAATATGTAGCTACAGAACCGAAATTTCCTCAGGTTTTAAAAGTTGACTGTTTCATAACATTTGCTAGCATTTGAAGTTTTCAACTGCACTAAAAAATGTCGACTGTCACAAATGTTTTATTTTTCGTCTGTAAACATTCACAAATGTCAAAGCTTAAAAAGGCAGAGGAGTTCCACAAGGGATGTGATTCGGATCCGTATCAGCCCTACAGGGCTGATAACCTGTATCAGCCTCGGAGGACGATACAAGTATTGTAATGTCATCTGTATCACATATGCAAAAAAAACATGTATTTATTACTAAGTATATAATGAAAAAAAAATTAATTTAATTTTTTTTCTATCAGAAGCTTCCGAGCGGATTGTGTTAATGTTTGATAGAAATTAATAAGAAGACACAGCTTAGATTCAGGAAGTCAACTCTTTTAAACCCTTTGCATCACTGTTCGTTTCAATACGATTAGATCCATCAAACTTTGTTAACTATCCGGAAAGCCAAGGTGAGGCCTTTATATGTTAGCCAGTTTGTGTACTCACCAGAAGAATTGCCTACTGATGACGTATCCAAACAGCACCTTCTGTTGCCTGCAAATGTTATGCTTATGTTAAATATTAAGATAAGCATAGTTTTTGTTTCTTTTTTTTTAAATTTCCATTACATCATCGTAAGGCATATGCATGTTATTTGCACTATATTACTATATTTGCATTACATGATTGTATCGTACAATTAAGTTATTTTCATTGTTTCAAGTAGTAGTGTAACAAGAAAGAAAAGAAAGGGAGGGCGAGAGATATGCAAACACAAAACGACGGACAGACAGGACAGATACTTACAATATAAGGTGGTGTGAAGAAGTATGAACAGAAACAAAAGCGTGAAAACCGTCATTGAAACTGTTAAGTAAAACGACCAGCTGAGTTGAGAAACTCGTAAGAGTTCATCATCAGTCACTCCGTGAACAAATGTAACCACTGTGCAAGCCTCTAGTACAACTGGAATACAAAGGCAATGGTTATTTGGCGTGTGTTTTTATTCTTTATGAAAATAACAGAAATAAAATATGTGAATACCTGGTATAAATTTCAGGATTTAATAGGAATTCAGTACTATGCATAGCATTCAAATAGCTTCACTGAGATTCAAATACATCTACTATATATAATAAAGAGTATACATACACTGGAAAAATGCTCCAGTTACATTTACTTTTGCATGCATCTTCGTTTTATTTAACCGCTTGCTCCATTCACAGAATAAACTCACACAGAACACCAGATAGACAAAGGCTAATATACAGGCGCTGATCAAACAATAACGGGTGACTAATACATGAACTGGAAGAAAAAAAGATATGGTTTTTAACGAGTAAAATGACTAAACAGACACTAGTTTTTATTGACATTAAGACTAACACATAAGGCGTTTCGAAAATACAATACAGCAAATAAACATACTGAAACCTTTCTACTGGTAAATAATATGAATTTATAAATATGAAGATCTGAATTGTGGTTTATAACTCTGCTATTTGGCTTTATGAGTCAATGTAGTTAGATAACCACGGCAAAATTCGCACATTAAATCTCAATTTAAAGTCTGTCTAGGCCTTAAACGTAAACGATAGAAGAACTGCTTTCTCTTATTAAAACACTTGCAAAATTTGTAATTTTTATATTTACTTATTAAATAATGACGACTTTTTTTTCGTTTACAGAGAGGCTCACTAAGTGGGAGATTAGTTTGAAGGAACATGAACGCGGGAAATGGTTAGTAAACTGGTTTTTTTTTTTTTATGAAAGAAGTTACCAATAAAAATCCTCGTTTTTTTTTTTTTTTTTTTTTTTTTATTTAATGTGGTGTTTGCCAATGATTCAGTCGACGATTTAAACTACACCGACTAGGACGACATCGTGAAAAAAAAAACCGATTTAAAACGTTGGCTAGATTATTTTTGGCAATCCCACTTATTTTTATAGGTCATGAAAATACAGATCAATTTTCAGATAACGTCTGGGTACTCTTAGACTAACGTTGGCTGCCTTTTCCTTTTGTAAAGATAAGCGAATGAAGTATTGTATGTGTATGTAGCTATCATATTTCTTGGAAGGGTTCTTACTAATTTCCAATGAAAGTTATTTTGATCCGGACTAATACGGCGCTCTGTCATTGGATAAAACACTGATTTTGACATTTCGTTATACATATTTCTGTTCACAGTTTGTAACAGTAATCTTAAGATCGTTTTGTCCATATACGACAAAGCGAAGCGGGCTAAGTTTAAAATTTTACAGACTTTGACAATCCGACATACCAGAATTCCCGTAGACATCAACAGTAATATTTTTTAAGTGGTTTGTTTTGTTGAGGAAAAAAACATTTTGTATGTTTATATGTTGTAAAGAAGTTACTGATGAAAAAAGACGTAACGGCCATCGTGTTATTATCGTATTTTATTTGCTACTCGCAGTCTACAGTAATTTAAACACATACCGAATTGTCCACGGATTTTCTCCGTTTTTCCCGATCATGATATTTTCCCAAATTACGACAATTTCCCCGATAATGACATTTTTACCGATATGATATTGGGCGCACGGCGGGTGTGACCGGTCGGCAGATGATGCTTTCCCCTCCATGCCACCTGATCCTACCTCTCTTTTTTTTTTTTAGGGGTCCGTGTTCGCTCTGCTCCTGTTTTGTAATTTTCCTTTGGATTTTTGAATCTGAACACTGTTCGTTATCACCACATGTCATGACTTTTGTCGCATTAAAGAGCATCGTCATAGTCCGATGAAAACAAAGCGCATTGCTTTATAATTGTGCGCATCACAAAATAGTCGACTCTCAATGTACAGCACGATGAACAAAATGATTTAAGTTAAAAATATTCGCAGTTCTCGTCACATTGGCCGAATCATGTTGATAATGAAACGTGTTAATCATGATGAGTTAAAATAAGTTATGATAAGTTGAACGCTCTAGGTTGTTATTTGAAAACTCCGCTACTGCTTAGAGACAAGTAACTATTTCTCAAATTATCTACACTACCAAAGCTATTTCATAAATTGTGTAAACTTTATCGAATTGTCATGGTATACCTTCAATTGTTTGAAGCTGAGATGAGACATCCAGACAAGTACTTGTGTTGTCAACACAATATTTAAACAGTCCGAAACGATACCCATCTGTGTCCACCCAATATTCCGTCAGCAAAGCACATAAGAGACATGAAATCTTCAGAAGATACATTAAAACCAGAAAAGTAAGAAATTGTAGTTGCTTTTTCATGTTTAGAAACTTCGTTGTCTTTCGGCTCAGAAATACTTTCGGTTCCAACTAATTTCCAAGGAACGGTCGGCTTTCTCTTTTGGAATAATAAAACGTATGTAAATATTCTGTGTTTGTTTCCAGATTACAAAACAAAAGAAAAGCGATAATATATGACAGCATGCTTTGGAACTTTAAATCTTTTTAATCTATACGGTCGATTGAAAAAAATCTTACAAGTTTTTTTTTTTCATTTTGCAATACATTACACCATAGTTGTACACCAGTCATACAGGCTTTAGTTTGGAATTGTCTTATGTTTGTCATCTGATAGTTCAACAATATCCAATTTACCTGTTTGGCATATATATATATATATATATATATATATATATATATATATATATATATATATATATATATGGAAAAAAAATAAAATGCTTTCTATCCAATATACAAATATCGCCATGTTCGCGAGTTCCCCGTCATCGCGAATATTTCTCAACGCTATTTTAAAAGTCCTTTATTGTGTCTCTTGTATTATTTTTTACTTATAAAACTCGGTCGCGAAATTTAGTCTCTGAGAATCAGCGTTTCAGTGATAATTAAATCGCGAAATAAATTCGTTGCGAAAAAAATTACAGTCATTATTTAATAAATAATGAATGATTTTGATTGATTTTTCTGACTATAATTATAGTTTTGTCTCATGATTTATAGATTTTTATCTATGAAAGTTAATTAATTTAATTAATATGATAATTAATCGTTATCGATGGTTATTATTTCAACGTTGTGAAATTAAAACATTTTAAAAAATATTTTATAGCTGAAGTACTTAGTATATCGTTTAAAACACGGAAAAATTGAATTATGTACTTATGATTTAATTTCGAGCTTTTATTGACTGAAAATACTAAAATTACATGTATCTTTAATAATGTAAATCTATAGTATTATAATCTAAGTGTTACATTAAAGTTTTAAAATTCAGAGAATTTAAAACTATCTATAACAATTTAAAGTTTTAAAATTCAGAGAATTTAAAACTATCTATAACAATTTAAATTGTTATAGATAGTTTTAAATTCTCTGAATTTTAAAACTTTAATGTAACATAAGTACTAGTACTAGGTACGTGTATCTATAAGTGTATTGCAGTCTACTCTATTAATGTCATTATAAAATTTACAATAAAGAGAGCGTCTCTAAAATGTTTGTTATTTAATACACCAATAAACAAATGGAATATCGAACATCATTAATAACAATGTAATGCATATCTGATTGCATGATCAGTAAATCTTGTTAGGCAGTATACATGTAATTACAATCTATTGTAATTATTCTAGAAGATTTAAAAATGGGTTATCGAATTTCTTCATTTGTGTAAAGCTTTAGTGACTAGAAATTCAAATTTTATCCTCAGTTATGAAATATAGCGATGATTTTTTTCATTGTAATTGACAAGACTAAAGCAAATGTAAATTGCATCGGGATCGATGTTACACCATAATCTGCGTTTGATTACTGGCGGGAATATACCGCCATGGGTCTGGGTGTTGAGTTTGAGAAAGGATAGAACCATTATTCTTATAGATAAACGTTAATGGTCGATTGTATTCACGACATTGACGGTTATCCACATTTTAAACAAAAGAAATCTTTATATTCCTGATGGAAGTTGCTGCATTCTGAATGTCCAAGTAATGAGGAAGAAGCATGTGAGTATAGCGTCCATGAATGAACGAGCCCATATATTTGTATTTCCCTCAGAGCTGTTTCCAGAATTCGACAATTGATGCAGTAGCGAAGGTCAAATAGTTTGAACAGCGTAAAGACCATCGGGCCAATATTTTGAGCCCAGGTTGATTTTTTCCTAATCCTATAGAATAATCATATCTCTGCGGAATCCTTGATCAGTTGATTAAATAAAATTTTCCTTAATGATTTTTTCAAAAAATATGTTGGAAGAAATATCAATGTAATATATCCAAGTTACCATAAGGCCTCTTAATCAATTTTTATTTATGCCTTACCCAATTTGAAAAATGCAGTGTAGCCATATACATTGGTTTGCGCAACAAATTGACTGATTTAATCCTTGTACACATGAAAATTATCATTTTATGTAGAACAAATGTAGTAGAAATTCATAGTGATAACTTGTTCTCTTAAAATACTTGATAACCATCATAAATTGATTTCAGAATGAGTTGCTCTTTCTTTAAAAATTTATTGACTCTGAACAAAGAAAATATTTTACCCTCAGCATGATGAGGAACCTTAATTTGCTTGAAGGATGTCAAACTGGGTTGGTACCCCTTATGTAAGGGGACTGTTTTGGTTTTCAGATCACAAGGTTGAATGTCATGACAATGAAATAACTTATGTTCTGTCCCAGCTTCTTTTTGACATCACTTTTTGCTTTGATAATTTGACTTTGTGTCCAAACCATATTCATTTACTGATCAGAAATGACGACTGAAGTATTTCTGTTTGAAATGCACCCTCTTTTTATCAGGTTGACAAACACATCGAAGATATAAGTATGAACTTTGCATTGCAAACATGAAAGTACTGGGATGAAAACGCTGAGAAACCATACACTGTGTTCAAAATTTTTGAATAGATCAAATTATTATTAGAACCGATTTGGTATGAATTTTCGGATCGCGTCGCGTTCAATACTATCAGCTACGTCATGCATAAACAATACCCGTACCTTAACCACAAACTTTTTTATTGGTGGATTCAGCTTAACGCTGATTGGCTGCTGGTTCAGACTAAATTATGCACGGACAGAACAAAAACTTTTCGGAGAATGAAAATTCACCGGGATACCGTGATTGACGAAATTGGGGTATTTTTCGAAAGTGTACACTTGCAATAAAACATACATACGGTACATATAGCTGTAGCTCTTCGAGGAAAATTTGAGTTAGTAAATATAAAGCTACAGTGCATACGATACTTACGAAAATCTTGCAATTTACGGCGCACGAAAATGACGCTAGTTTTGAAAAGATTAACATCATATCATACCACATTTTGTGCAAATAATCAATTTAAATAATTCTTCATTTAGTTTACTACAGTAACTGTTAATAATTGTCGCTTTACTTGCCCCAAACTTTCTCCTACTAAACAACCTTTTAGGCTTACTCGGAAAGCGGATCAAGAGCTGTCATTTTTATATGTAAACAAACCAGTGAAACCACGCCACTGTACAGAGCTTGTGATCGGTGGTTCAGAGACAAGTAAAATAATGAAATCTGCGGTAAATTGTTTGGGGATATTTTTATAAAGTATATGTATTTACACCGAATGTGGTAGGGTAACAGAAGAAGAATTGAAACGAATCGGACACTTGCCTAGTGAAGACGCACATATATACATGTATATACCCCGTTGCACTTTCCATTTCCGTCTCGTTCTTTCATATCATCGTTCAATTCGTTTATTGCCGATCGAAAGGTGTAATCGAGGAATTCATTTCTATCACTTCGTCTGGTGAGTTAGTAGGTAATACATGTACATTATACATTTACGGTATATACTAGTACATGAAATGAACGCGGAGCACATGCACTTTTAAGTATTATATTTTGTTTAACGCCGTACTGTAGACCGTAGCTTGAGACTATGGTTTAACGCCCGTTTACACACAGAGAGAGAGAGAGAGAGAGAGAGAGAGAGAGAGAGAGAGAGAGAGAGAGATTTGCATGAATTTATTATAAACATACATTGTAGAGGATAGTCGATAATAACTCCATATTGGGGAAAAATGAACTGTTCTGAAAAAAATCCTTCAGCTCTGGCATTGCATAAGCGTGCACTGATAACTCCGCCTAGGAAAAGGAGTTGACCAATCATAAAGGTTTTACACCGGCGGCGTGTATTGTTTATGGTTGACGCAGCTGACAGAATTGATCGTGACGCTATCGGAAAATTCAAACCAAAGCGGTTTTGATAATAAATATCTCAGATTTTCCCATTCTGAATATCCTCAAGAAATTATTATTTTTTCAGCAAGCGCATTATAAACTAGGTGTAAACATGTTTCATTTTTTCCACAAGTGCATTATAAACTAGGTGTAAACATGTTTCAATTCCATTAACCACTAATATAAACATTTATAGCTGTAACATTAGTCTTTGTTTCTAAGATTAGAATATTAGTCTCTGAGACACATAGATTTGCTTTTTAAAAAGAGATGTAGAGGAGTAAAAAAAAATGTCCCAATTAACACAATTTTTTACTACTAAATAATAATTTTTACATACATGTGCAAGTTGATAAACAGGGTATTCAAGGTGAAATTGTTTGATAGTATATTAATAATATATAGGATCAACAATATAGTTTTACAAAAGTAAGAAAATCTAGAAATGGCAGGTTAGTAATTCAGTCCCTACTTCCATCACTATAAAACCTACTGTCTCTGTCAATTGAAAGATAATTTTAATTAAGAAACTCAAATTAACACCAAACCTATCACATTCCAATATTTGTTCCCTCCCTTGAAAGCGTTTGTTTACGTTTGTTATTGGAAAATCCCTAAAGCTAAAATTAGATCTTTATTATAAAGTATTTAAAATGAAAGTACCTCTGTGCAATACAACAAGGTAAGTTTATGATGCAAGAAATGATCAGCATTGTCACTGAATCATCAATTAGAATGTTCTAGAGGTTAAATTTTCATTGTATTGTAAATGCTGATAACAGGTTATGTGAAGGTTCACTTTTACTGTATAAATCAGCTGATTATCAGTTGGACTTTAATTTCCTGAAATTAAATTTCGGGGAAGATAAACAGAAACTAAAGTGAAAGCTGACAAAGATCTATATATAGAAAGAAATGCGACACACAGTACAATTCAGTTGTAACCTAGGCCACAAAATAGGTAGTAATTCATGTAGGTGTGTAACATTTTTCTGAGTGAGTTTTGTGCATTTTGTATGAATATATTGACAAACAGTGGCTTCAATCTCTCATTGTTATTGCAGGTTGTTGGATAGTAAAAAATACTAGTGTGGGTGTCTGAAGACAAGCTAATTCCTGGTCGGTTTTGAGTAATTAAGTGGTGGACTTTGCAACCATGAGTTTTTATGGACAACCACCATTTTGGAATGGACCTCCAGATCGTAAGTTTGTTCTTAAAACATTCAATAAAAACTGCAAATATTGATGGAATGGTTAGTAGCTGGAGAATTTTAGAAACAGGATTTTTAGCATTATTTCTAATTTAGTAAAAGCCTTTTTAAATGGGTTTCAATGTCAACTTAAAGCTGACAAAAATAACAACATTAACATATTAAGGTACACGTAAGTAGGAAATTACAATACAAGTGTTCATTTTCTAATGACAATATCATACCTATGGTTATTTTTTGAAACAGAATCATACCTATGGTTATTTTTAAAACAGAATAGTTTAATTAGGGTATTTTGACGAAAACAATGGAGATCCTCCACTTTGGGCCTTAAAATTAGTGAAAAGATGTACTTCTGGTGTATAATACACACATAGACCTTTCATCAAATTGTGAGGGTAATGCAGGGGAAAATCTGGAAGGAAATTTTTATAAAGTAATGTACTGAGAATTTTTAAATTCAGGATAATGTTTATGACAGATTTTTTTTCAAATTTTAACTTTCTGCATATATAGTGGTAAGTTATTTTCAAACAGCACAATAGGATGACGCATCACAGACAACTGGTATTAATTCACTCAGGGTGTTACAATGTTTTGATTATTTCTTTGCCCCAAGGAGTATGTCCATATAAATGACAATTTTAGGGTGCACGTGTGTACAACAATAGCTTCAATAGGGTAACGGAGGAGGTGTTAAAAAAATAAAGGTGAAACAAGTCTTCAATGAGATGTTTTATTTTAAGTAATACAATGTAGTATTCTTTTGTTTGTCATTTGATTTCATTTTGACTGTATGCCAACATGGTGATGTCAATAAACTGAATTGAATTGAATTGAATTTAACAGATGCTCCAGCAATAATTCCAATTGTGTAAATATTGCGGTAAACGAACAGTGTACTAAGGTTATATATCATATCTTTTATAAATAAGTTCTCTATCTCCATTCGGCAGCAATGTTTGTGCACATGCAGAGCCAGGTCTTCCATCACAAGAAACAGACAGCCCAGCAGGCCTTGAACGGTAACCGGTTACAGCAGGCTCTGGAGCTCTACACCGAGGCCCTGCAAATAGCTCAAACTCTGCCGCATTTATTTCATGAAATTCCGAAAATCCTCAGCAATAGGTCCCTTGTGTACTACAGACAGAGGAAATTTAAACCTGCCCTTGATGACGCAAATCTAAGCATTAATCTGGACCCACTTTGGATTAAGGTAAAGCATACACAGACCATCTGAGTTTTGGGTATATTAATTAATGATCATGGCAGTTATTACTTTAGGGTCCCTTTCAGTGGGTGCCCTATAGTAATTAGTCTGTCCATCCGTCCTTCTGTTCGTTTGTCTGTCCGAGATCTCTTGTCCGGAGCATATCTTCTCTCCCCTTGGCCAAATCTGACTCATACTTCACCTACAGAGTGTATGTCAGTGACCTCGAACCATGTTTCTAGGTCTAAGGTTAAGGTCATTGCAGAATTATATGGAAAATCATTGTCTAGAGCATATCTTCTCTCTCCTTGGTCCAATGTGGCGTATACTTCACTCATAGAGTGCCTATGGTCAAAGGATGTACAGTTTCCTTGAATGATGTTTGTAGGTCAAGGTCATATCGGACCATGCAAAAATCTTCTTTTTTTTCAGAGCATATATACTCTCCACTTAGCCATATTTGTCTTACTTTACATAAACAGAGTTTTTTGGTAAAGGGTGTGCAGTGATCTTGAACCATGTTTTTAGGTCTAAAGATAAGGTCATAGCAGAATTATAAAAAAAAAATCCTTGTCTGGAGCATATCTTCTCTCCCCTTTGTCCAGCCTGGCTTATACTTCACCAACAGGGTGTCTGTGATCAAATAGTATGCAGTGACCTTGAATGATGTTTGTAAGTTATATCAGATCACACAAAAATTCTCTTTTAAGAGCATATATTCTTTCCACTTAGCCCTACTTGGCTTATTCTTCACATAAACAGAGCTTTTTGGTAAATGGTGTGCAGTGACTTTCAACAAAGTCAATGGGAAGGTCATAACAGATCTCTATATAAACAGTTTTAAACTTTAGATTATTTCCCATTCACTTAATCTTGCTCTGATTGAACAAAAAATGCCTGTATATATGAGGTAATGATATTGAATTAAAAATTCTATGCCAGCTGGAAAATTTCTAAGTTATAGGTCAAGGTCAAAGTAAAATTCTCTAAAATGCTTTTTACTAGCTCACCTGAGCTGAAAGCTCAAATGAGCTATTCTGATCACATTTTGTCCGTCGTCCGTCTGACCGTCTGTCCATCTGTAAACTTTTAACATTTTGAACTTCTTCTCTAAAACCGCTTGGCCAATTTCAACCAAATTTGGCACAAAGCATCCTTATGGAAAAGAGAATATAAATTGCAGAAATGAAAGACCGATCTTTATTCAAAGCGGAGAAAACCTCGAAACTGTAGAAAAAGGGGGGTGCATTTTTAAAAATCTTCTTCTCAAAAACTACTGAGTCAAATTCAACGTAATTTAGCATAATTTATCCTTATGGAAAGGAAAAGATAAATTGCGAAAATATGGGCTAATTCTGTTTCAAATCTGAGTTATTACAAAAATAATAATAAAGGAAAGGTGTGTGTCAATCAGTTTATAGCTTCGGTTCGGTATTCCATACTAGTCTTGGTAAAATGGGTAGGCAAACCCATGCCGGGACAAAATAAAAGCCGGATCGGATCGAGGTTTTTCAATTTACGTTGATAATAATTAACCGATGTCATTGAAATTTTCAGGATACGTTACAGACCGATATATTTGTATTTGGTGTAAATATTGATAGACAACAATGCA